>ML686177.1:1223304-1519738 GCA_007922175.1 Pelusios castaneus
CCTGGCAGAAAGGAGCCCGCGCTCCACGGGGATCCCAGGCAGAGGGCAGCCACTGGCTTCCTTCTAGCTGGGACCACTCGGTCCCAGCTAGAAGGGCTCTCTTCTGCCCGGGACCTGAGCGGTCCCGACCAGAAGGGAGCCGAGTGGTCTGGGGCAGAAGGGAGCTCCACGCTCCTTTCTCCCCTGGACCGCTTCGGGGCTTGCTGCCTTTGGGAGAGCCAGCCTTGTGCGGGGCTGGCTCTCCCTGGACCTAACTAGTCGACTTAGAGAGTCTAGTGTAGACTCTCTAAGTCGAGTTAGTAAGGCCCACTTTAAGTCAACTTAGGAGTCCTGTTTGGACTCTCTAAGTCAACTTAATAAGGTTTATAAAGCTGACTTATTTAAGTCGACCTAAATCCCTAAGTGTAGACATAGCCTTAGAAATGAAAGCTGTAAGTCTCTCTGTTTCATGGGGACAGTCTGAGGCAGCTACCAACCTGGTCGGGAATCTTCCCTCAAAATAAACAAGGAGTCCGGTGGCACTTTAAAAGTCTAGCTAATGTGTTTATCGCATGAGCTCATATGATTAATACATTTGTTAGTCTTTAAAAATGCCACAGGACACCTTATTTGTTTTGCTGAACTAAACGAACACAGCTGGAACTTCCCTCAAAATGTTTTTTTTCCACAGAAAATGCACTTTCTCACAAAATTGAAATTTTCCCTAGGAAGAATTTCAATTTTACCAACAATTTACCAACAGTTTTAAATTTTTTTCCCACGGGGAAAAATGTAAAGAAAATATTTCAGCGAGCATAAATTTGATTTTAATCTGTCTGCCTGAGCCACAGTAGGGCTTCGTGGGAGTTGTAGTTCTGTATCTTATGCCTTCATTCTCCTCCAGGGGTCTGGCTGGACTACATCTCCCATGAGTCACTGCGGAAGCTCAGCAGGCATCAATGGTCACTGAAATAGGCCAATGGGAAGTGCAGACACAAAACATTTCAAACTAAACTCTTTTTTGGAATTTTGCATTCTGCAGAATTTTTTGATATTGTAGCTTTTCATCCTGACTCAGTAAAAAAACAAACATCAGAATGCTGGGATTTCCCTCAGGCCACGATTTCTGGCCAGCTGTCATAATGCAGCGATGTACAAAGACCAGTGCTGTTTCAAAGCTGGCTCAGTACTTACAGCTATTCCTTTCGGTTGTGCTGCCAAAGAGGTGTAAACTCTGATTCAAGAGAATATTTAAGCACATGCTTCAAATCAAACGTATTCTTGTCTGATTAAAACCAGTGGTATTTAAGGATTTACCTAATACTGGGTCGCCAACCTGAAGCTTTCAAAAATAACAGATCAGACGCTGAAATAGCATGAGATTAGTTTAAAAAATCATGAGACTTTAAAAAAGCAATCCCTTTTCTGTCACATTTTCTGGCTTTTCTCTGCAGCCACATCTCTGCCTACTGGGCACAGTGACTTGAGTGCTGGGCAGATCTATTGCTGCTATATTTCATAATGTGCCACAGCTTGGGGCAGAAATCTGTGGCCATCAAAAATCCATCCTGGTGGCCATCATGGCATGTTGCTGCCCTGAATGAGCTGTGTGCATAGGAGATGGTGAGTAAGTCGCAGAGAGACTCTGACACTTCCATGTGCTTTCCCACAGGGGCCATTTTACCCCCCATAATCGAAGCCAGAGCAGCTGTGGAAGACCCGGAACATGACCTCCACCCCAGACTACGATCACCTGGAGATTCAGCAGCAGTACAGCCGAATCAATGCACGCTGGGAGGCCTCGGATGATGAGCTGGACAATGACAACAGCTCTGCTCGGCTGTACGAGAGATCCCGGATCAAAGCTCTGGCAGGTACAGCTCCTGACTCCTTTAGGGCACTCCAGAACATCTTCTACCCTAGGGATTATGGTAATTTACAAGGAAGGCCTTCCTGTCTGTCCCCTGTGGATAAAGCACTGCCAGCTAGGTCCCCCTCCCAAAATTATCTCCCATCATCCAGCCATTCTTTGCCTCTTCCTCCTAGCTGCCTCTCCTTTCCAGCCATTTAACCTCTCCCGACCTGGTGCCCCTCTCCCAGATCTGGCAGGGAATAGGAGTAGTGGGTAAAAGCTGGTGACAAATGTGAGGTTTTGTTCCTCTGCTGCAAATTTCAGCCTCTTGTCAGAAACCACCCCAGCTTTGGGTCCCAAACCCTTTTGATTTTTGGTGCTTTTTGCTGATGCTTTTCTTTAAAAAGTTCAGCCCAAAGTGCAGTCGTCTGGTTGAAAACTGATCTCAATTGAAAAATATTGACCACCCTGTGTTGCGTGTGATCTTCAGCTTTCTCTGGGCACCTTGGCTGAACTGCTCAGGGCTCCTACTTTGGGTAGACAATGCTGGCACTTGCAGAGGCCTCATTAATAGTGAGTCTATCTCTTATCTAGAGCTTCTCACCAGCTGATGTCAAAGCTTTTTACCAAGGAGGTTAGGGTCATAATCCTTGCTTCTCAGAACGGGAAACCAAGGCACAGAGCAGACAAGTGACTTGCCCAGGTCACCTAGCAGGCCAGCGACAGAGCCAAGACTAGATCCTGGAACCACTGCTCCATCCCCTAGGCCATGCTCCCTCCTCTCATTAAAGCCTCAGCATTTGCCATGGTGCTGTAAATATGGCACAGCCACACAGGGTCTCCAGCCTGGTGATTTGAATGGTGCTCCTTGTATGTTTACAACCAGTGCTCCTGGGGGACATTCTGTGCCAAAACATTACAAATTCTTGCACAAACTATTTCAAAATTCTGCCTCTTTTATTTGTCAGAATAACACAGTATCATCCCAGCAGTTTCAATTATGTTGGTGATTTAGTTCAAAGTCCCTGGCGGCAGAGTACGTCTGCAACAATGCAGCCAACGAAAAAGATTCAGAAGTGTTGTTTGCATATAGACTCCATACAAGGCATATTAACACAGAGCTTTGAGTAAGCCTTCATTTAAACTACAGTACAGAAGCATATTTCCCACCTCATCTTAGAAGTAGGGTAAAGGAATGACTGAGGGAGGGGGAAGTAAGGGCTGGGTAAAAGCTAGGTTGTTGGGTTTGGGTGGGAGAAATATGAACTAGGGTTTTTTGAGGGTGTGTGTGGATTGCTAGAGAGTGGGGGAACTTCTCTGGGCTCCCCCTACTCTTCGCACGAATCCACAAGAGAAATTCTTTAAACTAACATTATTATTTGTTTAATTTGGTTCCTCCGATGTGTCAGACTCCCCACGGGCTCCTGTCTGCCGCTGTGGTGAAGCAGCCTATAACAGGGGAGCTGCCTTCCAAGCGCCCCCTTGTGGCTTTGCAGGGCCCTGCCTCAGTTTCCCCATTTGCTATGGGAGAGCTCCACATCACAGTCCCGATAATTCAGCTGGAGCCCAGGAAGGGAGTGTTCTAGTTAGCCCTCACACACAGGGCCCCCCAGGACCCAGCTCCAGGTCAGCGTCTCTTTCCTTGAGTCAGGAGCCCCGAGTGAAGTCTCAGTCCACATCCAACTGTCTTTTTTTTGCCTCAGTGTTTAGCTCCTGGCAGGCCCAGCAGGACCAGTACTAACTGGAATGGGAGCTGCTTGTAAGTGCCATGCCCAAGTGGGTGTGGTGGGACCGGACTATCTGGCGGACACTAGGCCCCCTGGCCCTTAAAGGGGCAGGCCACCCTGGCCCAGCACCTGTATGTATCGAGTTTTCCCAGGAAATTCTATGTGTTTCAAGCAGCAAAGCCGCTCCCCTGTGTGTGTGGTGGACATGTTCAGGATCCTCAGACCCTGTTGGCTTTAAGGTGTAGTGCCAAGTGGGGGGGACACCCCCTTTCCCCAAGCAGCATTTTTTTTTACCAGGGAAGAACAGAGTGAGCCTGCCAGCCACGGCCGCCCACGTATCTTTCAGTCTGTTAGCACAGCAGCCAACAGAGCGTAGTGAGGGTCCCCAGGGCCGCCTCAGGGCCCTGCACTAATTGAAACAGTAATGGAAGGAAAGGCAGGCAGATTGCCTCTGCTGCTATTCCTCCCTCCCCCATCCTGGCTTTGTACTGCAGCCCAGCATTGTTGCTAAGTGACTGTCCGGAGGAGCAATGAGTTTAGTGGAGTCAGGAAAAGTGCTGCCATCTGCAAAGGGCGAAATGCACTTCCCCCAGCAGCCAGAAAGCACTCCCTGTGACTGGCACACCCCAGAGCTGGGCACACTACAGATGCAGATGGGTGCATGGAGAGGAAGGGGGTTAGAGACACAGGGGCATGCTAGGTGTGGGGACTGGCTGACTAAGTTGCAACCTCTGTGGAGTGTCAGAGAAACCATACCCAATGCAGGAAAGTGCTGTGCACTGCATCAGATTGGGCTATTGAGGAATGGGGGTTATTCCTAAGTGTTTGTTATTACTAATAATATCTTGTACTGCATTGCCACCCGCAGGCCCCTAACAGGTTTGCAGCCTCGTTGCATTGGGCAGTCTACAATGGTGACAGGTGGCAGAGGCATAGTCGTGTTTGTCTGTTTTCAGCAAACGACAAGGAGTCCTGTGGTCCTTTAGAGACTAACAGAAAATTTGGGGGAGGCACAAGCTTTTGTGAGTTCGAACCCACTTTGTCAGACAAGCAGATGTCCCCCCAATTTTTTTGTTAGTCTCTGAAGGTGCCACAGGACTCCTCATCGTCTATGAACACTGGGGCTGGTGGGAATTTTTCCACTGAGGATTGATGGAAAGTTGTGGTTTTCACTAAAGATTTTTTTTAATGTTCTGCTTTCACAGGTGAGTGTCAGTTTGTCATAAAAGAACCCAAATGCCCCAAAACGGAGACATTTCCATTCAGAAATGTTGCTACAGTGCCTTTCAGGAGTTCTATTTCAGGTGCTGCAGGTCTCCATTCTCCTCTGTAGGCGGGGCTCCTAGCTGGACTACATTTCCTATGATGCACCTTAGCCAGGGACTCTGATGACGCACCACCTTTCTTCTCCAAGAGGGGAGGGGATCGTGGTGCATCTTGGGAGATATAGTCTGAACAGGATGCTTGCTCCACAGAAGAGAATGGGCCGAGGAGGCATTTGAACACCTGCTTCCAGGAGGCAGTCTGGCTGCATTTCCAGATTGAAATGTTTTGGTTTTCAGCCAACGTGTTTTGGAATTTGAATTCCTACAGAAAAATCAAAAGTTTTCTTGGTAAGATTAAGGGGTGACTTGATAACTGCCTGTTTTGAGTAACTACATGAGGAACAGAAACGTGGTAACAGGCTCTTCCATCGACCAGAGAAAGATCTCACAAGATACAAGGGCCGGACATAGAAGCAGTGGTTCCCAATGTTTTCCTTTATGTGGACCGCCACATCAGCATCAAAAGCGTTAGTGGATCATATTCTAACTGCCAAATGTGCAAAGAGTGTCAGTTCACAGTGATGTCACACAAAAGCGCCACTATTTAAATTCAGAGAATGTTATATTACACAAGGATGTTTGTGAAGCAAATTACATTGTGACCAATAATGTATCATTGAATATGATACATAAGAGGTACACTGGATTATATTATTGTTACATTAACTCCCCCCACCGTGGATCACCTGCAGTACCCACGTGGACCACTAGGGGTCCATAGACCACAGATTGGGAACCACTGAGCTTGACAAATTCAGACTGGAAATACAGTGCAAATGTGTAACGGTGAGAGTAATTATAGTTTTCCCAGGGTAGCGATGGAGTCTCCATCACCAGCAATTTTAAAATCAGAACTGAATGATTTGCTGGTTTGGGACAGGTCTCTGCTATGCAAGAGATCAAACTAGATGATCACAGTTGGCTCTTCTGGCCTTGGAATCTGTGACTCTACGAAGCATCTTGTCCTGTGGCCCCCATTCAAGGAAGCATTGAAGCCACTGAAGAATTGAAGCCAAGCATTGGATTTGAGTACATTTTTCAAGCTAAGTGCGTGGCCTATGTGCTCTACTGAATGGGAGTGCCTCCTAGACTCAGAGTCCAGGTCTGGGGTGCTCGCGGTAGCTGTTTCTCTGCTTCGTGGCTGTGGGACTCTGCAGCCAGGTGTTGGCCTTTCTCCCATTGCAGATGAGCGGGAAGCCGTGCAGAAGAAAACCTTCACCAAGTGGGTGAACTCGCACCTGGCTCGCATGACCTGCCGCATTTCCGATCTGTACATGGACCTCCGTGATGGGCGGATGCTGATCAAACTCTTGGAAGTGCTTTCTGGAGAGCTCCTGGTGAGTCCTGTTCCTTCTTCCTCTCTTCCCAGCCTTTCCTCTGGTGTCAAAACAGGTCCCGGCATTAGCCGTTGGGAAAGCATCTGGGGATTGCATTGCTGAGGAGAAGCTGTGGCTCTGAGTGGCGGCTGCTTAGACAGTGTTGAAACGCAGCTATCTCGGAGGGTGCAGCTGAGCTGGGTGGGAAACGCTTTTCTTTGCTGCGGAGAATTTCACCTTGTTGGTGGAAAACCAAAAGCAGAAATGTTTTGATTTGGAACACCCCTGCAGTGCCACATGGGAGTTGTAGTCCAGGTGCCTCATGCTCCCATTGTCCCCTATGGGCCAGGCTCCCTGGTGGGACTTCATCCCCCATGATGTACCTCCTTATTCCTTTTCTGGTGGGGAGGTAGTGCATCATAGGAGTCCCTGCCTGTTGGAAGATAGCCCGCAGCTCTGTCCATCAGTGGCAGATGTCCCATGGCCTCCAGGAGATGGGAGGGAGGGTTCTCTGCCTGGGGTCCAGAAAAAGCCACCTGCTAGCTGACCCCTTGCTGGCAATCTAAGGAGTGCAGCCAAGGATTGACCGAGCAGGGAGTCTGTGTGTGCCAATGTTCCCTGCTGCTGCCCACGCTGTGCTGTGGGTGCTGGCTGGGCTTGCTTGCACTCAGGCACCTGGCACTGCCACCACAAATTACTGGACATTAAAACAAAGGACCCCAGAAACCTTCTCCCCTTCCCCTTGGGCCACTCATTCCCCTATGCAAGAAGCAGGGTCCCCAGCCCTGGCCTGGCCCGGCTGCAGCTTCCAGCTGTCCAATCACTGCTTTAAACACATGGGGCTGGAGTATCTATTGCAGCTGCAGGGGAAGGCGGCGGAGGGGCCCTTTGCAGTGCTCCACAGACAGCTGTGGGCTGGTATGGGCTCTGAAGGTGGCTGTGGCTGACTCTGGATGCCAGCATTGAGCTAGAGGGCAGATGCAGGGGATGCAGACCCCTCCCTGCACATCAGCATCGGGGGGGGGGGGGATGTGAGTGCTCTGCCCATCCAGGATGCCCCTGGGCAGAGGCGAGGGCTGCTGTTCACCAGAAACGAGGAGGGGAGCATCTGCTCAGGCCAGGATCGGGCCCATCGGCCATAGGCAGAAGCCCCTATAGATCTGGATCGAACCCTCTTGTTCTAAGTCTGAGGTGCAGTGCGGTGCCAGGTGGCAAGGAAGGGGGTGACCGAGGCCAGTGCTGACACATGGGTGCTAAGCATTCTCCCAGCAACAAGGGGAGGCTGAGGTCTGATGGTCACTAGCATGTTTCCTATGCCCCCACGGTTAATTTGTAGGCCCTGTCTCTGCCTGCTCCAGCTGGCTGGGTGCGGGGGGGAGCAGAGGAGGGCATTGCACCAGGCCCTGGACAGACATGCACCCTGGTGTGGGCCCCTGTCATTGTTTGATTCCACGAGAGCTGGGCAGGCGGTGACTCCCTAGCAGCTTGGCGTGTGCCAGCTGCAAGAGGAGCGTGCCCTGAATGACTGGCTCATCTGTTGGCCAACAGCCCAAACCCACCAAAGGGCGGATGCGCATCCACTGCCTGGAGAATGTGGACAAGGCGCTGCAGTTCCTCAAAGAGAAGCATGTGCACCTGGAGAACATGGGTTCCCACGACATCGTGGATGGTAACCACCGTCTGGTGCTGGGCCTCATCTGGACCATCATCCTCCGCTTCCAGGTAGGCCTGGCTTCGAGTGAAGCTGGGCCGTTGGCATGTCCCCGTTGGCCTTTGGCAACCACCATGTTGTGCTGAGTGTAGAGAACCCAGAGGCACAGAATGAAGGGCATTGGGTGGGTGCCTGTTTGCTGGGTCCCTATTATAGAGAGGGAAGTGGCCTCCACTGAGCTAACGCTCCCCACGTGTCCCTTGTGGATGGGCACGAGTGGCAGTACAGGGCAACTGGGAGGGAAACAGATCTCCCAGTCTCCCATCCTGCAACAGCTTTCAAGTTTTCAGGTGTTTTTCCCATCCCTAATTGGGGCGAAAAGTCAAAAATGTTGAAAATGTTCCCAAACCGAAAAGAAAAAGAAAAGAAAACAAAAAGACCTGAAAGGGAGCAGTGGGGGCAAAAACGTACCTAGTTTCAAAACTGAGCTTGATAAATTCACAGAGGGGATGGTATAATGGGACAGCCTTGTTTGACAATTGGCTGATCTTTGGCTCCTGGTGGTAGATATGCGAAGGGAATGATTGATGGGGTAGGTGCTGAGTTCACTACAGAGAATTCTTTCTGGCATTTCTGAGTCTTACCCACACGCTCAGGGTTTAACTGAATTTTCCCTCTCGGCAGATTTGGCAAAGGCTCGGGGGTATTTGCCTTCCTCTGTAACATGGGGCATGACTCAATTGCTGGTGGATTCTCTGTACCATAAAGTCTTTAAATCGTGATTTGAGGACTTTAATAACTCAGTCATAGGTTAGACATTTATTGTTGGAGGAAGCGGGTAAGGTCCTGTGGCCTGCATTATGCAGGAGGTCAGACTAGATGATCATATTGGTCCCTTCTGACCTTAGAGTTTATGAGTCTACGAACCAAAAAGGCCAGCGCATTTTCTTTCCATTTCAACCATTTTCAAGGAAACAGAAAAGTTCTGTGTGCTCTGATTTGCTGGGGTTTCCAAACAGAACAGCAATTCAAGCCAGACATCCAAAATGTCTCGACTGTTGAAGCAGGTCATTTCCGCTGCTTCCAGATTTGTTTTGCTTTAAAAAAAATTTTTTTGGAGTTTAGAAATTCGTACTCTCCAGCCCTTCCAGTTTGGCTAACTCACCGTTATTTTTTGCAAAACAAGCAAACCAGCAAACCAACCAACCAACCAACCAACAAACAAACATTGTTTTGTCATGAAATTGCTGCACATGTATTCTGCACCAGGTGCAGGGCTGGTGTGGATGGACTGCGAGAAGCAGGCCATGACTCTGAGTTGCTGTCTCCTTGCTGGGCTGCTACCGGACACAGCTGTTGTAGAACCCTGGAGGAGCAGGATCTGCCAGGCAGAGCAGAGAGCTGGCTTTCCAGCCTTGGGGTTCTTGAGACACAAAAGTCACCTGCCTCTGCATCTTTGGAGCCAGGGCTCCCGGCAGCAGCCTCACAGGAAGCTGAGCACCTGGCTGCTCCATTTCATTTAAAAAAAATCCAAACATTTCGGTTTAGCTTTTCCCAAACAATGCCTTTGGGGCATTTCCACCTCGCGGGAAATTTCTGAACTTCTCCTTTTTGTTGTGATTTGGAAGGAAAATGTTGGTGGGAAGGTCGGCCTTTCCTGGCCATTCCAGATCCGAGGTGCTCCTGAGTAGCTGGGCATAGGCGAACCTACAATGATGAGTCAGCTGCTCCCCAGGGGTGTCGCTGACAGTTGTCTTGGTTTCATTCTGGAATGCTCTTTTCTGATCTCAGATCGAAGACATCATCGTGCAGACGCCAGGAGGCCGCGAGACGCGCTCTGCCAAGGAAGCGCTGCTGTTGTGGTGTCAGATGAAGACTGCGGGGTATGATCCAGCTAATTCTAGGGGTTATTCACTGTTTCCATTCCAGCATTGACAGTGAGGCAAATGTGAAGGGGATCCAGACTGGCCACACAAGTGTGGCTTATGGGATCCAGCGTTTTCCAGCCCATCGATAAATCAGAACGTCCTCTTGAGTTCATACAATCTAATTGTGCACTAATCCCATTGGCACCAGCAAGGGGGCATATGTGTCTTAAATAGTCTAGGATCTGCCTGGATGGCTAGGCGCATTTGGCCTTCCAAGATGATCTGCAGAAAGGAAAACCTGCCTTAAGAGAGGAGACTCAAAAAGCTTGGCTTGTTTAGCCTAGGCCCTAACCAAAAGAAGGCTGAGGAGAGATACGATTGCTCCCTATAAATACATCAGAGGGATAAATGTGGTCACAAGAACAAATGGATATAAACTGGTCATCAGGAAGTTTACACTTACAATTAGACACAGGTTCTAACCATCAGAAGAAGGAAGTTCTAGAATAGCCTTCTGAGGGGAGCTGTGGGGGCAAAAAACCTAGCTGTTGACAAGGCTGAGCTGGATAAATGTATGGAGGGAACAATATGATGGGACAGCCTAGTTTGGCAATTGACTGATCTTTGACTGCTGGTGGTAGATATCCCAATGACCTGAGATGGGACGTTAGATAGGGTGAGTTTTGAGTTACTACAGAGAATTTTCTGAGTGTCTGGCTGGTGAGTCTTGACCACCGACTCAGGGTTCAACTGATCACCATATTTGAGGTCAGGAAGGAATTTTCCCCCAGGGCAGATGGGCAGAGGCCCTGGGGGTTTTCGCCTTCCCCTGTAGTGTGGGGCATGGGTCACTTGCTGGTGGATGCTCTGTACCTGGAAGACTTTACCATGATTTGAGGACTTTAATAATTCAGTCAGGGTGCGTCTACACTAGTAAATTAAGTTGAAGGTTTAAGTTGACTTAATTTACTCTGCGTCCACATTGGAGTTTCCTTAAGTCAACTTAAGCTGCTCCTTAAGTTGACTTAAGGAAAGCTTAAGTTGACTTAATAATACCTAGATTTAAGTCGATTTAAGGCTTAAATCGACTTCTTAAATCGACTTAAGCCAGTGTGGACACCCTAAGTTGACTTACAAGATAAATCGACTTAGGGCAGGGGAAAAAGGGAGCCCCTGCTCCCTTCTCCCCAGGAAGCCGCTAGAGGCTTGTCCTGGCTCCCTTCTCCCCAGGACCGCTCTGGGGCTTGCTGTCTCAGGGAAAGCCAGCCCCATGCGGGGCTGGCTCTCCCCAGGACGAGCTCCAAAGGAGTCTCGCCTCCCCCTGGACCTAACCAGTCGACTTAGAAAGTCTAGTGTAGACTCTCTAAGTCGACTTAGTAAGGCCAGCTTTAAGTCAACTTAAGAGTCCTGTGTGGACTCTCTAAGTCGACTTAATAAGGTCGACTTAAAGTCGACTTAATAAAGTCAACCTAAATTCGTGAGTGTAGACATAGCCTCAGAGATTTGGGGGTCTGTTACAGGAGTGGGTGGGTGGTGGTAGGGTGGTTCTGTGGCCTGCGTCGGGCAGGAAGTCAGACTAGATGATGATACTGGTTCCTTTTGACCATAAAGTCTGTGAGTCTAAGTTCCTGGCATCATAAAAAGCATGTGGTATTTGTTTCTTGTGCTGACAAACATGGACAAAAATGGTAAGGCTGAGATCTGCCAAGTGGCCTCCCCTGGGATTCAGGCTTCTGGCTCCCTTTTGATTTCAGTAGGTTCATCTGCATTCACATCCATGCATCTGAAACGGTGACTTGCCCCTGCCTCCCAGAGACAGTCCAATGGGCAGGCCCAGTACTGGTCCAGACTTGCCTTTCTAGGAGCCAGCGCAGCGCCTGGGCCAGAGGGTGATGTAGTATTTCCTCTTTGTCGCGCAGCTATCCCCACGTTAACGTGACCAACTTCACCTCCAGCTGGAAGGACGGCCTGGCATTCAATGCCCTGATTCACAAGCACAGGTAAGAGCCATGCAGGGAGCTGGCGCCCACGGCAAATGATATAGTGACAGAGCCAGCCTATCCACGGGATGCCCTAGATAAGTGTATGGCAGTGCAGGCACCTTCCCCCGCAGCAGCCCCCAGCCCCATCATTAGGGTGGGCTCCATGGCTAGGGTGGCCCAGTGCATTGGGAGATCTGGATTCAATTCTCTGCTTTCCCACAAATTCACTGTGCGACCTCGAGCAAGCCACCCAATCACTGTGCCTCAGTTTCCCTTCTGTCCACTAGGGCTCATAGCACTGTCCTGCTGCAGAGGAGACGTGTTAGGGGCAGTGAGGTTCCCAGCTAGTCCACTGGTGGGGGCTTGAGGAAGCTCAGGTTAAAAAGCACCCTGCTCACATGCCCTTTCGTTCCGCGCCGGGGTGGGGGCCGCTCACCTAGCGCAGCTCTTAAAGCTCTGAATTCTCAGGCCCGACTTAATCGACTTCAAGAACCTGGAGCATTCGAACGCCAGGCACAACTTGGAGCATGCGTTCAGCGTGGCAGAGCGGCAGCTGGGCATCACCCAGCTCCTCGACCCAGAAGGTAAGCATGCCCTCTGCTTCCCACATACACCCCTTCTGCCCCAACGCACTGTGCTGCGTCTCTCCTGGCCCTTCCATGGGGCCGGAGCTACATGGCAGAGCTTAGTGCCTAATATTAATGGCCTTTTTAAAAGTGAAGCAGCGCCTTAATTATGCGTGCAACGTTCCCCATCTGCAATCGCATATGACATAAGGAAGGGTTGCCTAATGCAGTGATCTTCAGCCACAGTGCCAGGATACATTACTGTGTCGCCACACAGTGGAAAGTGTGTCGCGGAGAGCTGGTGAGATGGCTGGATTTGGCCCTGGGGAAATGAACTGCTGTGTCCTGTAGCTTCGTGATATGCAGCCAAGCGTGTCGCGACCCACAAAAGGTTGAGAACCTCTGGCTTGGTGGTTAGAGCACTGAACTAGGTTCTATTCCTGTCTCTGCCATTGGTCTGCTGGGTAACTTGGGGCAAGTCCTAGCCCCACTGCACCTCAGTTGTAAAACAGTGGGGATAATGCTCCTGCCTGCCTTTGGACAGCGCTTTGGGATCTACACGTTCCAGAGGGGTAGCCGTGTTAGTCTAGTTCAGTGTTTCCCAAACTGTGTTTCACTGAACACTGGTGTTCCACATGATGTGAATAGGCGTTCCATGAAAAGCTTTCGATGTTAGCGATATTTTTCCTTTTAACTCTTTTAAAGCAACTTTTGAGCAATACATGCGGCAATTTTCCGGTATGAACTCCCCCTCCTGCCCCAGACCAGCATGTATGTGTTCCATAAATATATTCCAAGCCCTAAAGTGTTCCATTGCCCAATTAGTTCAGCAAAGCAAACAAGGAGTCCTGTGGCACTTATAAAGACTAACAAATTTATTTATCTCATGAGCTTTCATGGGAGAAAATCCCATTTCATCAGATGCCTGAAGATGGAAAACAAGCATCTGACGAAGTGGGATTTCTCCCTCGAAAGCTCATGCAATAAATTTGTTAATCTTTAAAAGTGCCACAGGACTCCTTGTTTGTTTTGGGAGCTACAGATGATCAGTGCCAGATAAGAGCCAGGTATTCGTTTGTAATCTTTGTTTGGACTGTTCTGCCAGGGCGTGTGAGGGGTTCCATTAGAAGCGGCACCTCGCCCGCACTCTGCAACATCCCCACTGCTACGTAGAGTTGCGCAGTCTTTTTAGAACAAGTGTCATTTTGAAAAAAGGCCTCGTTTTGAAAGCCCAGGATGTTGTCACTGGGCTTTCCAAAACCGATTCCTTTTGGTAACACTTTTAGGCAAATGACGCCAGGAATTTCACATTTACCCAAAACCTGGGTTTTCGGTCAATGCGATCTTGTGACGAGGTTTTCAAGAGAGGCTTTGGTATTAAAAAGGGGCCCCTCCAGGCATTGTGCAGTGGAGTTTTCTAAATATATTTTTAGCTTGCATGGCGTGTGGGTGACTTCAGCCTAGCGGGAGAGTGTTAAGGCAAATAGGATGCACCGACCGGCACACGTTACTGGGGATGATGGCTTATGCTTATGGTTCTGTAACATGCATCGCAAGCCTACCATGATTTCAAGCCAGCCCTTTTGTCCCAGAGTCCTTAACTGCCTTCTCTCCTGCTCTGCCGTGCAGATGTCTTCACGGAGAACCCCGACGAGAAATCCATCATCACCTATGTGGTGGCCTTTTACCACTATTTCTCCAAGATGAAGGTTCTGGCGGTGGAAGGGAAACGGGTTGGCAAGGTGAGTGTGGAGACGCTGGCCTTTTGCCCTTTGCTTACACCTTCTCTGCCATGAGCTTCCATTTCTTCTTCTAAGGCTTCATTGAGCAGGAGGCACTTATGCAAGTTCTCAGGGACAAAATAAAAGATGTCCAAGCAACAGAAACCAAGCAGACCTCATCAAACATAGCCCTAGAGAGCTGTAACACCAGGGTCTCTCAGGCCTCTCCTTTCATGTGCCTGCACTGCTTTCGATCATGGTCAGTTCATGAGTGTAGACCTTCAGCTAATGGACCAGATCTCTGGCTGGTGTGAATTGACTCTGGTTCCTTTGGAGACAGTGAAGCTGTCTCAATGCACACCCGTTACAGATCTAGCCCCAGACATTAATGCAAAGCAGCGTCTGACAGTCAGTGCACCAAACCATGACACACACGAGCTTATGCATCTTCTAAGGATGGCATAAGGAGGTATTTACCGAGCACGAATGAGCTGCCTCTTAACATTTTCTTGGGCTCCTCGATCGAGTGGCAAAGGCAGAATGCGATCCAGGGGCAGGACGCTGAATCTAGATAAATCCAGTCTAGACATGAAGTGCAAATTCTTAAGAGGGAAGGGAGTTAGCCAGTGGAAAACCAGACCCAAGACCGGGCCGGGGTCTCCATCTCCAGGTATCTGTAAATCCAGACTGGATTGTCTCTGTGGGATTGCAGAGGGAGGCTCTCTGGCTCTTCAGAAACACAGAGTGGGTGGGCAGAAAGGCCCTGCTGACCTTTAAGTCCTATGAATTTGTGAAACCACCATGTCCCTCTTCAAGGGCTGCCCGCCCCCTGCCAACAGCACTTTCCTCCCGCCTTGCCTCTGATCCCCAACGTCCCTAACTCAGACCCTTCAACCAGCTTCCGAACCAGAGGGGAGGACCCAAGTGCCAGCCCCTTAGTTGTATGAATGAAAAGAGGGACATGACCCAGCTGGCTCTCTCCCATCCCAAGTGAATGCCCAGATCATTGGCTCTTCTGGGGTCTTTTTGGTCCATACTGTTGCTTTAGTGCTGAGCTGTGGTCCACAGCACCACTTTGAAGTGCGTTCCCCTGCTCCCTGCAACAGCCAGGCTCCGGGAGATTGCAGGCTGGGAGACATTGGTGTGGACCTAAAAGGGATGTGCGTCGTGACTTTGGCTTTTTGTGGGAGGGTCCCCTGCACCCTCGCACCGCACAGAGGATGGAGCTTGGATGTTGCCTGGGGAACTAATTGGCCGTGTTCATTGTTTACTTCTCCTCGCCTAAGGTGATGGACCACTTGATGGAGACGGAGAGCATGATTGAACGGTATGGAGGGCTGGCCTCTGACTTGCTGGCCTGGATTGAGCAAACCATCAACGTTCTCAACAGCCGCAAATTTGCCAACTCTCTGGCTGGGGTGCAGCAAGAGCTACAGTGTTTTAGTACCTACCGCACTGTGGAAAAGCCACCCAAGTAAGCAGCTCCTGGGTTAGAAAGCCCATTCCTCCCTCATCAGTGCCCTGCCCACTAGACCAGTGGTTTCCAGCCTGGGAGGGCCGGGATCATTTTTGGGGGCCACCAAAGATTCAAGGGGGTCCCTGAGGCTTCAATAACATTGAGATCATTTAGCCTCCAAGCTCAGCGGTGAGTTTCTTACTCAGGTAAAGAGTAATTTGTTATTATTATTATTATTATTATTATTATTATTATTATTATTATTATGTAATCTAGTGTGATTAGTATTACCAATCTATGTGTTTATAGATCTAGGTGTTATAGATGTTTATGGCCAGTGACGGGGTGGGGCAGGGCAATGCAGAGCAGCACTGGGGGTTGGGGGAAGCACATGTTTTACCTAGTGTTAACTAGGGAAGCTCTTGCTCAAAAAGGTTGGGAACCACTGCACTAGACCACGCACCCTCTCTTAATAATGATTCTTGAGTGAAATACGGACAAATGCCAAGTACTCCACTTAGGAAAGGACAATCCACTGCACACTGACAAAATGGGCAATGCCTGCCTAGGAAGGAATACTGCGGAAAGGGATCTGGAGCCACTGTGCCATAGTGGGCCACAGGCTAAATAGGAGCCAACAGTGTAACGCTGTTGCAAAAAAAGCAAACACCATTTTGGGATGTGTTAACAGGAGTATTGTAAGTAAGACACAAGAAGTCATTCTTCTGCTCCACTCCACCCTGATTAGGCCTCATCTGGAGTACTGTGTCCAGTTCTGGGCGCCTCATTTCAGGAAAGATGTGGACAAATTGGAGCAAGTCCAGAGAAGAGCAACAAGAATGAGTAAAGATCTGGAACACTTGACTTATGAGGGAAGATTGAAAGAGCTGGGTTTGTTTAGTCTGGAAAAGAGGAGACTGAGAGGGGACATGATAACAATTTTCAAATACTTAAAAAGTTGTTACAAGGAGGAGGGAGAAAAATTATTCTCATTAACTGCTGATGATAGGACAAGAAGCAATGGGCTTAAATTACGGCAAGGGAGGCTTAGGATGGACATTAGGAAAAAGTTCTGTACTGTCACTGGAATAAGTTGCCTAGGCAGGTTGTGGAATCTCCATCATTGAAGGTTTTTAAGAGCAGGTAAGACAAACACCTGGCAGGAATGGTTTAAGAGGGTACTTGGTCCTGCCATGAGTGCAGTGGACTGGACTTGATGACCTGTCATGGTCCCTTCCAGTTCTATAATTCTATGAAATGAAGTCCAGAGCTGTAGTTCTCAGCCTTTTGGGGCTCAGGACCCATTGGTAAATGTTTATGGCCTGTCATGTCCTGGGAGGCCCTGGGGTGGTTTTGGTTGGATCCTGGTGTGGGTTCATGGGGGAGCTGTGGGTCCTGTCTGGCACTCACCCAAGGTGCTGGCTTCTGCAGTCCCTGTGCGGTGGGGCTGGCTGGGCTTGGCGCTGAGTATTGCAACCACTTCTCTGCACCTGGTCCAGTTTAAATTAATCTTTCTGGAGCCTGGGTGACTGGTTCTATTCCAGATAAGGTCCCTCCCACCAGTGCCTTGTCCAGGTGTGGTACATTAGTTATGCTTCTGTGGAAACATGTGCAAATTCACCCCCTGATTTTATGCCACCTGTGTTGCCTTTCCCTGAGCCCTGATCAGCTCATCTGTTACTGATGAGCTGGAAGGGGCCGTCCCTCGGTGATGGCGTGGGAGGCTGGGCTCGGCCCGTCTCTTAGCCGTAACCTCTTCCTGTTGCCGTGCAGGTTCCAGGAGAAGGGGAATCTCGAAGTTCTGCTCTTCACCATCCAGTCCCGGCTGCGAGCCAACAATCAGAAAGCATACACCCCTCACGAAGGGAGGCTCGTGTGCGATATCAATCGGGTACCTGGCACTCCTGCTTCCTGCCTGCATTGGGAGCATGGGGAGGGGAGAGGGAAGGGGAGGGGAGAGGTCATGCAGGGATGGGCTACACTGCAAAGAGAGGGGCACATGTACATGTGCGTCCGCGCCTGACCGCACTCTTTTGCCCTGGGGCCACACTCCACTTTGGGTGCCAGTTTTGTGGCTCCCTCATCTCTGCGCCTGTTGCCGCCGTATACCCAAGTGGAGGGGGCTGGGTGGGAAGGCCAGCTGGCGTGAAGCGATGCAATGCCATTTTCAATACGGCTACAAAGGAGAGCCCTTTGCCAATGTGGCACGATGCCCATGGGAACGAAGGGGGAGGAATGAAAGGGCTCATGTAGGGATTCCATTAACCCTTTCTGGACCTGCTCCCTGGCTACATCCGCCCCCTGGAGCCTCACTCTTTCCTGTGCTGCCTCCAACCAGGCCTGGGAAAGGCTGGAGAAGGCAGAGCACGAGCGGGAGCTGGCCCTGAGGAATGAGCTCATTCGCCAGGAGAAACTGGAGCAACTGGCCAGGCGCTTCGACCGAAAGGCGGCCATGCGGGAGACGTGGCTGAGTGAGAACCAGCGCCTGCTCGCACAGGTACGGGGAGCTGGCTGCTGGCCGCAGGGGACAAAGCAAGCCAGAGCCTCAGCCACCGGCGGCCGAGTTTCACTGCTTTGCACCAGCTGGAGGGGGCTGTGGCCTGCCCTGATGATCTGGCAGGAAGTGGAGAGCTCCGGGTGCGGGCTGTACAGAGCTACCCCCCTAAACCCTGGGGAAAAAATGGAAACGTTTTGGTTTCCTGGCTCAAAATGCCCTTTTGTCTTCAAATTTCCTTTTGTTTTATTTATAAAAAACATTTTTTTTAAAGTTTTAAAAGTGAGTCAAATGAAACGTTTAGTAAAAGGCCATTTTGGGGGCAGCCTAAAACAATTCCCCCCCTCCTGTCCGCCCCCCCTCCACGTTTTCAGAATTGCTGGCCAAACAGAAAGTGCATTATCCAGCGGTCCAGGTGACACTCCTCCCCCGTGGGTCCACACAGACCCTGCTTCCCCTGGTCTCCGCATTGCCCTCTGCATGTGGGCACATCAGGGCAAGGATGGGGCATAGCGCATTCAATGCCATCTGCTGGATAGAGGTGCAGGCTGCTGGGGTTTCACTCAGGGGGTGTCTCTGCCCACGGCTCACAGTGACAGCCTCCACTGGGGTTTGGAGACTCCGATCCCGTTAATGGTGTTGGGAAGCCCCTGCCCCATTTTCTGCAGGACAGAGGTTGGGGGAGGCTACGCCTGACCCGAGCTGTGTCTGCTCTGGACAGGATAATTTTGGCTGTGACCTGCCGGCGGTGGAGGCGGCCAAGAAGAAACATGAGGCCATCGAGACGGACACGGCGGCCTACAAGGAGCGGGTGCAGGCCATTGAAGAGGTGGCTAAGGAGCTGGAGGCGGAGAACTACCATGACATCAAGCGCATCAAGGCCAGGAAGGACAATATCCTGCGGCTGTGGGACTACTTGCTTGAGCTGCTCCGTGCCCGGCGCCAGCGACTAGAGATGAGCTTGAACCTGCAGCAGCTCTTCCAGGACATGCTGCACAGCATCAGCTGGATGGATGAGATGAAGGTGAGGCCGGGGGACTCCACAGGTCAGGGCCTGCTACCCATGGGGTACGTCTCTATGATGCATCTTATAGTCCTGTATTAGCTTCTAATGTTGTTGTCCCCCTGGCAAATGACAGCAGCTGTTGGGGCCATGCAGATCAGCTTCCTAATGGAGGAGAAATCACTGATGTGGAATCTGGGGTAGTGCACGTTGGTTATTTACCCAATCTGCACACCACTCCTAGGACAGAGGTGGTCACAAACAACATGCAGGCCAGTTCCCCTCTTCAGGATCTCAGCCTGCCCCAAGAACTGCCTTTGGGTAGAGAGGGCTAAGCAGACAGAAAATTAGAAAACTTTCTGCTGTTTGCAACAGCTCCCCTGCCAAAGACTGGGGGCATCCCAAAACAAACAACAGTGCAGTGTTTCTTCAAACTGAGGTTGGTAGGACTGAAAGTGCCTTTGCTGAGGGTGCACAGCAAGTCAGTGGAAAAACAGGGAGCAGAACTCAAAACTAGCAGAGGTCTGGGAATCAAAGCAACCAAGCAGGCCCCATGGCGTGAGCCAGCATCAGACGAGGGCTGCGAAGAAAGACACTCCGCTTGTCTTTCATGATGTCAGCCCCAGGGCAAATAGCTGGCGCCATGCACAAGTGGGATTCACTCCACCTGCATTCTGCACAGGCACGCCTCTCGTCGCCCGAGTTCGGGAAGCACCTGCTGGAGGCGGAGGACCTGCTTCAGAAGCACAGGCTGATGGAAGCCGACATGGCCCTTCAGGCGGAGAAGGTGCGCGCCGTGAGCGCCGCGGCCCTCACATTTGCCAACGGCGATGGTAGGTGCCAGCGGCGAGTGACGTGTCCTCCCAGGGCTAGCTGCATGGGGCAAGGCAGGAAGAGCCCCCCACAAAGGGCCATTCTGCCAGCTCACTGTCACTCTCTGAGCTTTCCTCGGCCCAGCCCCACACCAGCCCTTCCAGCCTCCCTGCCGGTTCTGCTCTTCCCTGAACACCTTTGCGTTGCCTGCATCTTTCCCATGAAGAGGGGCAGGTCCCAGAGCTGAAAGCCAGCGGTGCCCTGACTTCCCCAGGGAAGGCTAGTACATTTAAGCCTAGCCAGGCCAGAGGGCACATGGCAAGAGGCAGACGGCCTAGAACTAAGAAGACCAAGTTCAGTTCCCAGTCTTTGCCGCAGGCTGCATGACTTTGAGCAAGTCACTCAGGGGACATTTACACTGTAGCTGGGAGGTGTGATTCCCAGATCCGGTGACCATCAGCACACTGAGTCTGTGTTGGGGCAACCATTGACATGCTGGGTGTGCACCAGGTGGCTGTCGGCATGTTGGCTGTGCTCCAGCTAGTGCCTAAAGTAGAGCGTGACTTTAGTGTCTTGGGCTGGCTGCCCCCGTAGAATCTCACCCGACACCCTGGGTATGGGCTCAGTGCATGTACAGCTCCCAGAGCTGGGAAAGACTCCTCCCAGCAGCCGTGCAAACTATCCTCAGTATTTCTGAGCCAAATCTGTGAAATGGGATAACAGTAATATCTTAAGTCAAGAGCTCAATTCCAGTCTGGTAGCGTGAGAGATGGGATAGCTAAAGAAGAGGGCTCTTCTCTGACTCCTTGGATGGTATTTTATGCTTTAAAGCTGCCTGCCTTCTGTCCCCTCCCCCCGCACAGGCTATCATCCGTGCGATCCCATGGTCATCCAGAACCGTGTCAGCCACCTGGAGCTGTGCCACCAGGAGCTGTTGGCGATGGCTGCAGAGAGGAAGGCCCGTCTGGAGCAGTCCAAGCGCCTGTGGAAGTTCTTCTGGGAGCTGGATGAGGCAGAGAGCTGGATCAAGGAGAAGGAGCAAATCTATTCCTCCTTGGATTACGGGAAAGACCTGACCAGCGTCATCCTCCTGCAGCGGAAACACAAAGCTTTTGAGGATGAGCTGCGGGGCCTGGGTGCTCACCTGCAGCAAACCCTCCAGGATGGAGAAGACATGGTTGCCCAGAAGCACTTTGGCTCCTCCAAGATCCGAGGCAGGACGGAGGAGGTGAAGGTGCTGTGGGCGCAGCTCCGGGAGCTGGCAGCGTTCCGCCGGAAGAACCTGCAGGACGCCGAGAGCTTCTTCCAGTTCCAGGTGGACGCGGACGACCTGAAGGTCTGGCTGCAGGGTGCCCGTCGCTTGGTATCCAGTGACGAGGTGGGCCATGACGAATCTTCCACCCAGGCCCTGGTCAAAAAGCACCAAGACCTACTGGACAAGGTGGCAGACAACAAGTCAGTGATGGACAACCTGAGCCAGCAGGCCCAGAGCTTCCCGGCTGAGCTGCGGGATGCCCCAGAGTACCAGAATCGGCTGCAGGCCATCCAGGTACTCTATGCCGAGGTGGTGTCCCTGGCTGACCTGCGCCGGCAAAAACTGCAAGATGCCTTGGACCTCTACACTATCTTCAGCGAGACGGATGCCTGCGAGCTCTGGATGAACGAGAAGGAGAAGTGGCTGGAGCAGATGGAGATCCCAGACACGCTGGAGGACCTAGATGTCGTACAGCACAGGTACTGCTGTCGGGGACAGCCAGGTACCCCTCGCTGCACATCTCCATAGTATTAACCTCCACCCTGCCCAAGCTAGAGACTTGTAGGGCCGGGGTGTTGGGCAGCACAGGAGATCCACTTCAGAGGCAGTCTTCCCATGTTCTAGCACCTCAGGCTTTGCCCCCTTCCTGCAGAGCCACGCCCATGGGGAGCACCCCCCGAATGCTGGCTGCCTAGGGTTAGGAAGTCAAGGGTTGCTCCTTGGCTCCCTTCTCTCCATGGGAGGTGGCGGGCTGCAGCCACATCCTAGCCCACCCCAACTGTTCTCACAAAGAACGTGTCATCATTGGCAGCATCCACGCTGCTGCTCCATCATCAGTCAGTGCCGGCGTGGGCTTCTGGCTGTGCCCACGCCCCAGGGAGGAGAGGCAGCGGGAAATGCCGTGTGCTCTGGTCCTGTGCCCGGCTCAGCCAAGGAGGGGACCTTTGGCCGTGGAGTTCGGCGGTGCCGGGCCCTGCCCTGCCAATTGCTCTCCATGCACACCTGCAGGTTTGACACCCTGGAGCAGGAGATGCGCATGCTGGCCTCCCAGATCGACGGCGTCACCCGCACAGCCGCCAGCCTCGTCAAGAGCGGGCACCCGCGCAGCGGCCGCATCAGACAGTGCAAGGAACATCTGAACAGCAGGTACTGCCCCACGCCTCTGCTGGCCCCTGTGTGGTGCTGCCAGCTGAGAGCCGCTCTAGCAGTGTCCCTGGCTGCCTGCCTGGGCAACATCTGTCATCCATATAGTGCTCTACAGGGACCCTCTCCTTACCAGCTGCGTGTTCAGCTTGTGCTCACGCTAAAATCACAGTGGGTGACCGATCCAAATGCTGGCTGCATTAACCCTTCACTGGGATCCCCAGGAGCAAAAACAGGTAGATAAGAGTCAGATACAGAGGAGGGCAGCAAACATGAGGAGGAGTATGGAACAGCTTCCATATAAGGAGAGATTAAAAGGACTGGGATTTTTTGCTAAAGAGACAACTGAGTGGAGATAGGAGAGGCCTATAAAGTCATGAATGGTGTGGTGAAAGGAATAGGGATGTGTTATTTACCCCTCCATCTAACGCAAGAACCAGGGGTCAGCCAAGGAAAGTGATAGGTGGCAGGGTTTAAAACAAACGCAAGGAAGTACTTCTTTACACAACTCATAGTCAACCTGTGGAACTCCTTGCTGGGGGATGTTGTGAAGGCCAAAAGTATGGGTGGGTTCAAAAAAGAATGAGACAAGTTCATGAAGGATATGTCCATCAGTGGTTGTTAGCTAAGATGGGATCAGGGATGCAACCCCATGCCCCTGACCGCCAGACACTGAGACAGGCCAACAACGTATGGTTCACTTGCCAATTGCCGTGTTCTGTTCATTCCCTATGGCGTTTGGTGCCGGAAGGAGTCAGCGCCTCCTGGGTCAGGCAAAGTGGATATTCAGCCCAACTCGCTGAGCAGTGCCTGTCTCTGTGGAGGGAGCTGGAGGGGACACAGGGCCCTTTTCTCTCTTTCCCTCTCTTTCCCCAGGGCAGGACCCCACAGTCTGAGAGCAAGGGCAGGAAAGCCCCAGAGATATGGTCAGCAGAGATGGGGGGACTTCCAGCCTCTGCCCTTTCAGTGCTTGGGGGCAGATACCCCTGGAATCCCTGGCCAAGCTTTCTTCCCAGCCAGTGCTGCCCACTTTGGGGGCAGCCCTGGCCCAGTGGATTAGGGTTGGTGATGCCTGGGGCCTGCCGGGAATTCCAGCACAGACAGTCAAGCAATTGCAGACGCTGGCTGGAAGGTGTCCAGAGCTCTTCTGTCCTGGTCTGTGTCCTGTCCCAGGTGCTTTCCTACAGGGTGGGGCTCGCTCTTCAACAAGAGATTCTAGGACGGCTCATCTTGGAGCTGGGTCTTTCTGCTCTGCTCTCTGCAGGTGGCACGTCTTCCAGGAGAAGGTGGGCCAGCGGCGGGCGGCGGTGGAGTTGGCGCTGAGCCTGCACAATTACTGTCTGGACTGCGAGGAGACCCGCAAGTGGATCCTGGACAAAACCAAGGTGATCAGGTCCACCCAGGACATGAGCCGAGACCTGGCGGGCGTGATCGCCATCCAGAGGAAGCTGTACGGCATCGAGCGCAACTTAGCCACCATCCGGGCCAGGCTGGAGGCCCTACGGCAGGAGGCCCAGCGGCTGGCCGAGATGCTCCCCGACCTGGCCCCCGACATCTACAGCCGGTTGGAAGCTGTGGACAGCTGCTGGCTGGAGCTGCAGAGGACGCTGCAGAGTCAAGAGGCCTCACTCGGGGAGGCCAGTAAGCTACAGAAATTCCTGCAGGACTTGGATGACTTCCAGGCCTGGCTTTTCAAGGCGCAGCAGGCCGTGGCTTCGGAAGAGGTGCCCGGTTCCCTGGCCGAGGCGGAGCAGCTCCGTCAGGAGCATGCCGCCATCAAGGAAGAGATGGATCAGCACGAGGGCGACTATCACAATGTCAAGGAGACGGGGGAAAGGGTGACACACGGGCAGACGGACCCAGAATACCTGCAGCTGCAGCAACGGCTGCAGGGCGTGGAGATGGGCTGGAGCGCCCTGCAGAAGATGTGGGACAGCCGGGGGAAGTTCCTCGCCCAGTGCCTGGGCTTCCAGGAGTTCCTCAAGGATGCCAAACAAGCAGAAGCCATCCTGAGCAATCAGGTAGGGAAGCGACTGCGTCCGTTGGTCATGGCGATGTGCATCAGAGTTGCGGGATCCCCCCACCCTGCAGGGCTCACGGAGTAGACAGAGGGGGAAACTGTGGCACAGAAAGGCGATGGGACTTGCTCAAAGGCAGAGGGTAGAGCCAGGCGTGGAATCCTGGGCCCAAAGTCTCTAACCACTAGGCCATGCTGCTTCTGAATTGCCTTCTCGGCTGTGTTGCCCTGGCTACCAAGGGAGGAGTGTTTATAATAGTTCCCTCGTCCTTCAGAGCCGGCAGAGCAAGCCCCACTTCCCCTCTGCTGTGCAACAGTCGCTGCATCAGCTGGTTTGCAGAGTTTGAGGCTAAAATGACCCATGAGATCATCTGTCTGGACCACCTGCGGCCCAGGCCATCCAGTCACGCCCTCTCTGGAGCCTCAGGACTTGTGTTTGGGCTAACCCTGCGAGGTGAGATGGCCCAGTGATTGGGGCGCTGGCCTGTGGCTTGGAGACCCAGGTTCAGTTCCGTATTCACTCACAGGTGGTCAGGGGAGCATCCCTTAGGTCTAGATCCTTAAAAGTGTCATAACGCCCAGCTGATTTAGGAGCCTAAGTCTCATCTTCCAAGGGGAATTAGGCACTTGAATCAAAATTCAGTGCAGCAACGCCTAAGTACCTTTAAAAATCTGTGCCCTGTCCTTGTCTGTGCAATGGGATCATTGCCCGAGGGCACAGAGGTGGGAGGGTGGATATATACATGAAAGAGGGGGCGGGATCAAGGTTCAATGATGATGAGGCACAGATAAATCCCCTGGACAGAATGCCGCAGGCCCTGTGACCAGATGCGATGCCATCCTGTAAATGCAATGGCAGAAGCCCCTTGTTTTCACCATGGCCCATTCAGATCACCTCCCCTGCAGAGATCCCAGCTCACTGTCTAGCAGTTGTGTTGTAATTTGGGTGTACTCTGCTCCACCCAATGAATCCTTCCTTGGTAACTCCCCGGGCATGCACCAAGGGAAGATTTTGGCCCATGGCCTCCTGGCCCAGCCCCCTTTGCCAGGCAGGAAAGCCCTGTGGCCGAGGCTCCCATGTGTCTGGTCCTTTTGTGTACATCAGGCAGTGCAAAGAACCCCAGGCCGTGCCCTGGAGAGTTAATACATGGCAGAAGAGCACCAGGGATACTCAACCCAGAGCTAAGCGTGTGCTGTAGATGCCACAGTGGCCAGGGTGGTAAACATGCTAGTCTTATTCTTGTCAATTCAGTGGCTTTCCTGGAGCACAGCTTGTCTCAGGTGTGGCTGGAACAGAGAGTAGAGGGTGGTACAGGATGCTGGTAAATCACATCCCTCCTCCCCTGACCCACTCTCCATTCCAGGAGTACACCCTGGCTCATATCGAGCCCCCCAACACCTTGGGAGCATCAGAAGCCGCCATCCGGAAATACGAGGATTTCCTGGCCACCATGGACACCAACGAGGAGAAAATAACAGGGCCGGTGGAAAGCGGAAAGAAGCTGGTGGCTGACGAGAATATTTACTCCGACAAAGTGAAGGAAAAGGTCCAGCTCATACAAGACAGGTAAATTCAACTTCCCCATACTCAGCGAGGGGCACCCGATCCCACCACTGGCAGACTGATCTGTGGTTTGGATCTGATAGCAGGTGTCAAATGAGATTAGCTGGTGCAGCCGTGATCAGCACCTTTAGCCTCTCTCCTTTCCAGGTCCAGGATGAACACGGCTAGATCTAGGGAAGCGCTGCTTCTGCTGAAGGACAATCACGATCTGCAGAGCTTCCTGCAAAACTGCCAGGAGGTAGGCAGCTGGGCGAGCTGGGAGGGGGGGTTCTGGGTGGGTGCCGGGATTCTGCAGGGTCCTCAGAGACACCCAGCCTGCGGTGGTGGGGAGGGCCCTGTACCTTAAGCTTCCTTCCCCGCCTTTGCAGCTCACCCTGTGGATCGACGAGAAGATGCTGACAGCGCAGGACACGTCCTACGACGAAGCCCGCAACCTGCACAGCAAATGGCAGAAACACCAGGCCTTCATGGCTGAGCTGGCCTCCCATCAAGGGTGGCTGGAGGAGGTGGACAAGGTAGGCAACCTCCCGGGGGAGGGGGGGGGCTGGAGGAGCAGGCCCACAGCCTTGCCCGCACTTCAGGCACCTGACGCTCAGCATCCTCCTAAAGGCCAGCTCAGGCCAGGCAGTGCCTGGACTGAAGTAGGACCAAGCTCCCACCTGAACCACCAGGATGCTTGACTTGAAGCATGTGCTAAAGAGCTGCCTGAGGATTGGGTGAGGTTGGAGCAGTAAGGTGGGACAGAGCCTGCAGTGGGGCAGGAGGGAGGGAGTGGGTCCTACACTGCCCTCCAGCTGGCCCCTAGCATTCGTGGGATTTCATTACTACCCCAGCCACTGCAGTACAGTCCACAGCCCCCCCCCCCCCCATTTAACACAAGTGTCATAGGCCATAGGAGGGGACTGTCCCACTCTGTGGGGTCTCAGGTGGATGCTGTGTCCGGTTTGGGGCACCACACTCTAGGAAAGAGGGGGACAGAGTGGAAAGAGTCCAGGGGAGAGCAACAAAAAAGATCAGGGGTTTAGAAAACCTGTCCTATGAAGAAAAGCTTTAAGGACTGGGTTTGTGTAGTCTAGAGAAGAGAAGGCACAGCGGGGACCAGATAACACTCATCAAATTTGTAAAATGTTCTTAGCCGGACAGTGACCAGCTGGTCTCCGTGTCACTGATGGCAGGACAGGAAAGAATCAGCTTAGAATCAGAGAAGATTAGGGTTGGGCTGAACCTCAGGAGGTATCTAGTCCAACCCCCTGCTCAAAGCAAGACCAGCCCTGACTGAACCATCCCAGCCTGGGCTTTGTCAAACTGCACCTTGAAACCATTTAAGGAGGGGATTCCACCATCTCCCTGGGGAACCCATTCCAATGCTTCACCACCCTCCTAGGGAAAACGCTTTTCCTGATATCCAACCTTGACCTCACCAGCCGCAACTTGAGACCATTGCTCCTTCTCCTGCCATCTACCATCACTGAGAACAGCCTAGCTTCATCCTCCCTGGAGCCCTTTGTCAGATAGCTGAAGGCTGCTATCAAATCCCCCTTATTCTTCTCATCTGCAGATCTGCACATCAAACAAGCCCAGTTCCCTCAGCCTCTCCTCATAAGTCCTGTGCCCCAGCCCCCTAGCCATTTTTGGTGCCATTGTGCTCTCTCCAATTTGTCTACATCCTTCCCGTAATGGGGGCCCAAAACTGGACACAATACTGCAAATGAGGTTTTAACCCTGCCGAATAGAGGGGAATAATCACTTCCCTCCATCTGCTGGCAACGCTCCTGCTGATGCAGCCCAATGTCATTAGCCTTCATGGCAATCAGGGCACACTCTTGACTCATCTCCAGCTGTCCACTGTAACCCCCAGGTCCTTTCCTGCCAAGCTGCTGCCTAGCCAGTCTGTCCCCTGTCTATAGCAGTGCAGGGGATTCTTCCATTCTACGTGCGGGACTCTGCACTTGTCCTTATTGAACCTCATCAGATTTCTTGTGGCCCAACCCGCCAATTTGTCTAGGTCACTCTATAACTTATCCCTGCCCTCCCGCATATCTACCACTCCCCCCAGCTTAGTGTCATCCACAAACTTGCTGAAGGTGCAATCAACCCCATTGTCCAGATCATTCATGAAGATGTTGAACAAAACTGGTCCCAGCACCGACCCCTGGGTCTCTCTGCTTGTTACCGGCTGCCAACTAGACATCAAGCTATTGATCTCTACCTATTGAGCCTGATGATCTAGCCAGCTTTCTATCCACCTTATAGCCCATTCATCCTATTCACGTCTTTAACTTGCTGATAAGAATACTATGCGAGACTGTATCAAAAGCTTTGTTAAAGTCAAGATGTTCCACGTCCCTGGCTTTCCCCACATCCAGAGTCAGAGTCAACCTAAATCCCTTTTGCAGCAAGGAGGATTTAGATTGGATATTAGGGAAAAGTTGGAGCGGAGCAGTGTCCCCCGGCGGTTGTGGAATCCCCGTCACTGGAGGTAGTCAGGGCAGCTGGACTGATGCCTGTTGATCTGTAGGGTCCTTATACCCAGAAGATGTTAGAAACAGGCACATAAAGAGGAGCCCAAAATGTATGGCTTTATTCGGATGGAACTAAGAACTAGCCAGACTGGTTTTACCTCCATCTATTACTAAGGCAATCCACACTACACCTGTCAGTGTCAGGGATGGGTTAGGTTTCTTGTCCCGCCTGCTGTGGTGTGACTAGGTGATGGCCAGAGGTCGATTCCATGTTGCTAAGATTCTTTTTCGCCCTGACCTCTCTCCAGGAGGGGCAGCAGCTCGCCCGGGAGAAGCCCCAGTTCTCTGGGGTGGTCTCACAGCGACTGACAGAGCTGCACTGGTTCTGGGACAAACTCCAGTCGACGACCCAGGAGAAGGCCCAGCACCTCTTCGAAGCCAACCGCTCGGACCTGTACGCACAGAGCTTTGCCGACCTGGATGGCTGGATAGGAGAGATGGAGGTGCAGCTGCAGTCGGATGAGCAGCCTGCCGACCTGACAAGCACCAACCGGCTGCTGACGAAGCTGACGGTAGGTGGGGAAAGCGGGCGCAGCGCATTGCTCTTGTGACTGCACCAGGCTTTGCAGGGGGTACGGTGATCTGCTGGGCAAGAGTGGGGGGGGGTGCATTTGAGACTGGCACCTTCCCATCTCTTGCCCCTGTGGCGTGCAGGAAATGAAGTATTTGGCTTGCCAGGTGGAGGGATACAGTAATAGGAAAAGATGTGTGTAAGTAGGAAAAGGACGGCTGTAGGGAGGGGAGGGGAAAGGTCTTTGAGCAGACCTCGGCGTGCTCTATTGATCAGTCACTGGCTGTTGCCGGGCTGTGTGGCATTACCTGTTGGCAGCACAGAACTGCAAACCTTTGCTTTCAGAGACTCAACGAGCAAGTGAGCATGCGGAAGAGAGAGATGGAAGAGCTGCTGTCACAGGCCCCTCTGCCCAGAGGGGATGTGCAGGAGGTAGACAGCAAGCAACAGAGCATGGAGAGGAGGTTCCTGGATCTCCTGGAGCCCTTGGACGAGAGGAGGAAGGAACTGGAGTCATCCAGAGCCAAGTACCAGCTCAACCGGGATCTGGCAGATGAAACCGTGAGCTCCCTGCAGGGCCGTGCGCGGCATCGATGGCTGCCAATGCTCCGTGCCTTCCCACGGGGCCTTTTCCCCATGTGTTCCCCACCCCCGGCTCCCAGCGAGTGTCTGTATCAATGGCCTGGGTGCTGCCTGTCATTTATTTTACATAGGTGTTTTATGGTGGCTCCTGGGAACCCCAGCCATGGACCAGGCCTCTGGGGTGCTAGGCGCTGTACGGAGACAGAGCAAAAGACAGCCCCTGCCCCGCAAGGCTTCTGCTCTGTCTCCTTTGGTTCACTAGTGTGAGGAGGGGCCCAGCCCAGCCCAAGGGAACCGGGTCACTTCTCTGGCAGCCCGAGTGTCAGGCGGTTCAGTGGGCCGGGATGCCCGGGACTCCTGGTTGGGGCAGAGTCAGGGGTCAGAGTGCAACGGGCTATCACTGCAGCTGCTGCTTGAGTGGAGCCGGGTGACTGGCCAGGCAGAGGGCTTGCATGGGTAAGTTGCCACCCTGTCAAATTGCCAGCCCACCGTGCCACACGCTGCGCCGCAGCCTCCCGCCACCCTGGCCTGCCCTTCCATCCGCCTTCTGCTTTTGTACCGCAGCTCTGGGTGCAGGAGAGGCTCCCCCTGGCCAAATCCACTGACCACGGCACGAGCCTCCAGGCAGTGCAGCTTCTGATGAAGAAGAATCAGGTGAGTCCATCCATCGCTGGGGGCTCATCCCAGCCTCGAGATCAAAGCCGGTCAATGAAAGGCTAAATGGGCACTGGGTAAATGACATGGGCATCCTGGCCTCTTTCCAGAGGCATTTGGGGTGCTGCAGGTCTGGGCACGAACTGGCTCCAGATGCATCCCCTAAGATTCGGGTAATATGCACCTTGTAGAGCAACTTAAACTAAGGCTTTCAGTCCTAAGAGATTTGGACACACATTTTCCATTCAAACGAACAGCCGCTGGGCATCCAGACCCCCTAGGTGGCATGGTAGGATCTCAGCCGCAGTGGAGATGCGAAGGACCCCAACCAATCCTGGAGTGGCCATGTGAGGTAGCCACCTGGCCCGGTGCCACCCTGTGGGGTTGTTACATCACGGAGTGAGGTGTGCACATTGAGGTGGGAGGAATTTCTCTGTTCCGCTACCCCTGCTGCAAGTCACCAGCAAAGGAAAGTCAGAGGGCACCACACATCTCCTTCCTCCCCTATACAGACTGAGAGCTTGTAAACACCCCTGAAGTCAGATGTCTATGGTCCCACAGACAATGGCCATGGGCGGAGCTAGAGGTCACCTGGGTCACCTCATCCCCTGTAGAGTTTGACCCCAACTCTGGCCATATGTCTCGGTACCAGCCTCCCTCTCCTTGGCATTTACCCCTTCACACACTCAGGCCTGTACCATGCCCTCCTGCCCCTTTATTAGGGCAAATCCATGGGCCTGTCTCTGTGGGTATTTTGATATTATTATTTATGACGTATTCTGCTGTATATTTAGGGTCCTTTGATAGTATTTATTTATGGGGTGGATTATTCATCATTGAGCAGGTCCCCTTTGTGCTAGGGGCTGTACAAACACCGGACAAAAAGACACGATTCAAACAAATATTTGTGTCCAAGTTAGCTGGACGTATTCATTGCCTGCGCACCTGCCATGCTGGAAAAAGCCACCTTGTTCCCCTGCCTCAAGGGAAGTTGCCCACATAAACGGAGAACTTCTCCGGTACTTGGAGAGCTTCGTGATGCCCACTGGGGAGCGTTTCTGAGTACTAATGCCAGCTCTCTCCCCGCTAGACTCTTCAGAAGGAGATCGCAGGCCATTCCCCGTGGGTGGAGGACGTCCTGCACAGGGCAGAGCACACGGTGGCGGCTGCTGACGGGGACTGGAGCACGGTGGAGGAGCAGCTGCGGCTGTTGAAGGAGTCATGGAGCGCTTTGCAAGAGGAGACGGGGAGGAGGCTGCAGCGGCTGCAGCAGGCGAACGAGGCACAGCAGTACTACCTGGACGCCGGGGAGGCGGAGGCCTGGATCAGCGAGCAAGAGCTGTACGTGGTGGCTGATGAGAAGCCGCAGGTGAGCACAACAGGAGCTTTAGCAGTAAAATACCCTTGCTCCAGCAGAGAGATTTCCTTTGCTGGGGGGCCTTGCAGAGAGCAGGCACCAGCCACGGTCCTGCCGTGGTCAGTGAGGTGTGGTATGGGTGATGGCCAGCACACTGGGGGTCGGCCTACTCAACATAGGCCTGGATTTGGCCTCAGGTGTCTCTTGAGGAGGGGCAGGGCAGCACCTAACTGGATCAAAGCTAGCGGCTGTCAGAAGAGCATCGAGTCTGGCGTAAAAGGTGAAGGATTTACCCGAGCTGAGGAGAAATCAGCACAGCAGGGCTCGAGTACTCCCTCCCTGACAGCGAGAGTGAGAGAGAGAGTGGTCTGGCATACCCAGTGCTTCACAATGCCACGAGAGTGTCCGGTCACACGCGAGACTGCGCTCTCTCCGTAACGGGGGTGGGTGTGTCACAGAGCAGTCTCGCATACCCAACACTCTGCGATGCCGTGAGAGTGCCCATGTAGTTTGATTTACGGTATGTACAGCCCACTTGAAGTGCATTTTTAAGGCAAATCTGGCCACCGCCACAAATGGGTTTGACACCCCTGGGCTACATTCACTTTCCTCTCGCACTGAGGCTGCAATCGCGGTGTCCCCAAGAGCCTCTGTGGGGCGGCTGCAGGACGGCTCTGCCATCATTTGCGTTGCTGTGCTCTTTCCACGCAGTGTCCGTCTGATTGCCACGCGATTGCTAGGCTTTCCCCTACGAATCCTGGCCAGCAGCTCCCAGATGGCTGGGCTGGGCCCATGGCTTCGTTCCCTCCCTAGGTAGTGCCCTCCGAAGCCTCTCCCCACCTGTCTGCCAATCTGCATCTGAGACGGGCGTACTCCTGCCTCCAGCATGCAGCTTTCCGCTGTTCATCAATGGACACGTCGCATTATGGCTTGCCGTAGCTGGAAGTGGCTCCTGGCTTTGTCTCCTGCATCCTGCCCCAGCGGGTGGCCGGCACAGGGGGAGTGGAGAATGGGAACCGGGAGGGGGCTCTCCCAGGCCCCCGGTGCTGCTAACGGGAGCTGGACTGTCTGGTTGCAGGACGAAGAGGGAAGCATCGTGATGCTGAAGAGACAGCTCCGCCAGCAGCGCACTGTGGAGGACTATGGCAAAAACATCAAGCAGCTGGCAGGCAGGGCACAGAAGCTCCTTTCCACAGGCCATCCAGAGGGGTACGTATGGTCCAGGCAGCAGAAGGGAGCCGCTTAATCCTGGAGCATCCACCCACCCAGGGACACTGGGGGCGTCCTGCCAGCTAGCTCTTGCTAGCGGTTTCACCTGCAGCTCCTTGTGCCTGTAAATGGACAGGGACCAGCCACCCACTCTGGGGGCTCTGCTTGGTGGGTTCAAGGCATGTTTGCTCTATGCTGCAGCTTCCGGGTAGCATCCAGCCGGGGCAGACCCACAGACACTAGCCCTGTTCCAGATAGCAGCATGGCAGGTGGCTAGCCACCCGTGTACATGTCTAGGGTCTCGGATGGGTTAGTACAAGGGGCAGCTAGCCCTTCCCGCTGCCCGTGCCACCACAGCTGTTCCGCTCTATTTAACGCACTCACTCGATCAAAGCTGTCATGGGGACACCTACTAGAGCCGGGAATTACAGGGCCCCTCAGAATCCACGCTGCAGCCTCTGGGTGGACAGGCAGACAGACAAATTACTGGTCTCCCATTCCACTCAGAGATGCCCAAACCAGGGACTTTGGCTCCTGGCCACTACTGCGTGGACGAGGAGCAAATCCGTCCTCCCTTGATATTAACATTCCATTTGTACAGGGTTAATAGATGCTAGGGCCGTGAGGAGGGTGTGGGGCAGATGGCTACGGGCCAGGGGCAGAGGATCTTACAGATGGGTGTAAACCATCATTATGAACAGCCTGCTGGATTCTCTAACACTCTGTGGCAATGGCCGAAACAATCATTGGAACATTTCCACGTCACTGGCTAGCCTCCTAGCAACTGTTTACAAAGCAGGCCTTCCTCCGCAGAGTGACCAGCAACTCTCCATGGGAGCTGTGGGCCTTCAGCTCTAGAGAGGGTGTACTGTAGACTAAGGAACTATCGAGTTGGGTAGCTCTGAAGCATAGGATTGGCCAGGATGTTGTATGCTAAGAAACGTTCTAGTAAGTTGTTGTTTGCTGGGAATGCCAGACGTTTTATTGTTGGCATTAGAGTAGCACCTACTCTATGTCTACACTTACCAAAGATAGTTCGAATTAGTTAATTCGAACTAACTAATTCAAACTAATTTTAGTTTGTTCGAATTAATTTAATTTGAACTAGCATGGCCCCACTGGAATTTTAGTTCGAACTAAGCAAGTGCCATGCAGGGCACCTGCTTAGTTCGAATTAGTCAGTTGCATGAAGCTCAATGTACCGGTTAGATCGAACTAATATGGCCACATTGACTTAATTCAAACTAACTAATTCGAATTAAGGGTTAGTTCAAAAAGTATAATCGAATTTATTAGTTCGAATTAAGGAAGCCCTTAATTCAAACTAATGAAAGCCTAGTGTGGCCAAGGCTTAAATTAGTTCGAATTAAGCTTCCTTAATTCGAACTAACTTGCCAGTGTAGACATAGCCCATGGGGCTAGGCGCTGCCCAGAAACATAGCATGAGAGGTTTCCTGCCCCACAGATCTTTCATTCTAAACAGACATGGGTTGGGAGGGGAAATAGAGTCACTGAGAGGAGAATGGACTTGCCCAGAATCATCTGGCAGGTCAGTGGCTGATCCAGGAATTTAATCCTCAAGGAGTTCAATCTATTTAGCTTAAAAGGAAGGTTAAGGGGTGACTTGATCACAGTCTATATGTACCAATGCGAGGGACAAATATTTAATAATGGGTTCTTTGGCCTAGCAGAGACAGGTGTAACATCACCCAATGGCCTGAAGTTGAAGCTGGACAAATTCGGTCTGGAAATAAGGTGTAAATTTTTAGCAGTGAGAGTAATTAACCATTTTCCATCACTCATAATGTTTAAATCAAGATTAGATGTTGTTCTACAAGATCTGTTGTGATTCAGCCAGGAATTAATCCAGGGCATACCGCAGGTCAGACTAGAGGATCATGGTCCCCTCTGGAGTTAGAATTGATGAACCCAGATCTCCTGGGTCCCAACCCAGTGCACAGCCCCTCTCAGCCACACTGGCTCTGACAGTCCTGAACAGGCCTGTTTCCTGGTCACACTTTCCAACAGACAAGATTTTCACTCGGAAAATGATTATTAATTTGTATTATCGTAGCACAGATGAGCACCTGCCACCACCCAGGTGCTGGGCAGACACAGAAGGAAAAGACAGAGCCAGTCGGCCCTGGAGCACTACATTACAAAGATTTGCTGGCATGACTAAGAGTGTGGACTAAGAGTCAGCCAAGAGTGTGGGAAAAGACTTGTCCCCTCACCAACAAAACCTCCAATGTCGGCGCAGCTACACTGGGAGATGGGTACTTCTGTCTGTTTAGCTGATGTCGCGGGGAAGTTGTGCTGGGAGACCAACTCCTGGCGGTTTATGCTGCGTCCCCCCTAGGGACTCTGTTGGCAGAGCTGTCTTTGTTGCATGGGGCAGGGCCAAAACATTCTCCGTGAAAGTGTCAATTTTGATGAATTTCATCCAAAAAAAGAACGGGGACGTCTTGTTCCGAGCCTCTTAGAACAGGATGTCTCGATTGCTCGTTTCCCGTGGGGTTGTGCTGTGCGTCGTCATTTCGAAAAGTCAAAGCTGGGACGAGTCTGTTTCCCCCATGTTTGTGGGCAGTTCAGAGGCTGGTTTTGGTTCCGATTGGGAACGCCGACATCTCCCCAACCGTGGGGTTCTCACCCGCTGTGGCCCCTGACCCCACTCTCTGTGCTTTCCAGGGAGCAGATCATCTGGCTGCAGGGGCGGGTGGATAAGCAGTACGCGGGGCTGAAGGACCTGGCGGAGGATCGCCGACGCCGGCTGGAGAACATGTATCACCTGTTCCAGCTGAAGCGGGAAGTGGATGACCTGGAGCAGTGGATCGCGGAGCGCGACGTGGCCGCCTCCTCCCAGGAGATGGGCCAAGATTACGACCACGTCACCGTGAGTCGGTGTGGCAGCCGAGGGTTAGCAGGGAGGAGGGCGTGGCTTGGGACACGGGCCCTCGCCCAGTGCTCAGTGGTCTGGGAGGCTGGCCAGCCTGGCGTTTCTGTTGGGTTGTTCTGCCCTTTGGGGTGTGGGGACCTTTCAGGAAGTGAGGCTGGAGGGTGGCCTGGCCTTTCAGGCAAGGTACGGAGGAACCTGCCCACAGTGAGGTGGGGTAGGGAGGTTGGGAGGAACTAGCCCACGCTTAGGGCTTTTTCTTCACCAGTTGCTGCGGGAGAAGTTCCGGGACTTTGCCCGGGAGACGGGCGACGTGGGGCAGGAGCGCGTGGACAATGTGAACCTGGCCATCGAGCAGCTGATTGACGCAGGCCACTCGGAGGCCGCCACCCTGGCGGAGTGGAAGGACGGGCTGAACGAGAGCTGGGCCGACCTGCTGGAGCTGATTGACACGCGGGTGCAGCTGCTGGCTGCCTCCCATGAGCTGTACAAGTACTTCTATGACGGTGCCGAGATGCTGGTGCTCATCAAGGAGAAGCAGCAGGAGCTGCCTGCGGAGCTGGGTGAGGACGTCGGCACGGCCGAGTCCTTCCACCGCATGCACACGGCCTTCGAGCGTGACATCCGCCTGCTGGAAGGGCAGGTAGGGCCCCCGACTGCAGCACCCCGGACTGCCTTGCTCAGACCCAGACCTGTGTCTGCTGCAATGCCCAGTGAATGCCTTATTGACCGCAGCCCCTTCATCACTGTTCCTAGCAATGGACCAGCTAAGAGAACATCCCGTCACACAAGTACCATGGCCTGTTGGAGAGTCTTTTCCCTGTGGTGTGGCTAACTGAGGGAAATGAGCGGCCATGTGTGCCCCGGCCGGGGTATCACTGGGCAGTGCTCTGCTTCTGTAAGTGGGGGAATGGTCCCGGACAGTGGGGAACATTCCTGACCCATCCACTATCCCTGCTGGAGTTGGTTAGTGAACAGATCTGAGTCCTTGCTCCCATTCTCTGCACCCAGAGGCCAGTATGACTCCCCTTCCTCTCTCCCATGTAGCACAGACTTTGTAACCCTGACAAGGCTGGGCTTGGGATTCCTGGGGGCTTGCCCCCCACTCTTGTCATGGTCACTTGGGGCAGAGGCTACGGTGTCCCCACTCCCGGGTGTTCTCTCCACACTGGACACTTCCCAGACCCACTGATCAGTGCACATAGTTCAGAGCAAACACCGTTGATTAAACAGCAACCAATTAAAAATATAAGGAAAAAATGGGAAAGGGGAAAAGAAAACATGTAACTCCGCCCCCCCACCCGGGGACCCCACACACCGCGTCTCTGGGGTGGGAGGGACGTTCACAGTATGTTTCTCATGTGTCCCAGGCCTCCCACCACGCCCTGGCCACCACCTGTCATATACACGTTCTGCTAGTGGCCACGAGCCCTGGGTGTCAGAGCCCTTCTCCCCTGCGTCGCTCCCGGTCAGGGTTACCATCCCCTCCCCAAACTGGCCTGCGAAGCCTCTTAGCTGGTCCATTGCTAGGAACGCCAGTGGGGCAGTTGCATTAGTACAGGTCAAAGGGGCTCAGGTGGGGGGAGCACATTCTTGGCTTAGGGCTCGCCGTGTGCACTGTTGGATCCACGATTGTACGTTGCTCCCCGCTGTGGGCCAGTAGCATTGTATCCTCATCACCGGAAGAGTGCTGCTGTCTCCAGAGCGCCCTCCCACCCCCAACAGGGTCGCGCCTTGCTTTGTAAATTCGCCGGCGGGGCAACATAAGGCAGTGCGGATGGCCACTCTTCTTTGCCATCGCGGGGATGGTGTGTCGCCCAAAATGGCACTCCGTGGTGTAATCTGAGTCCTCCCCACACAGCTTCTTACACAGGGAGTGTCTGGCCCCAAATGTCCAGTCCAGCCTTCTTAAGTAGCCCATGATGGTTCATCTCCCAGGTCCCTTCTGACCTGGAGGGTTGGCCTCTCCCCACTGGCCCTTTGGACTGTCTGTCTCAGGGTCCTGATTTCTCATTGGCCCTTCCCCGTACTTTGGCACTGGGAGAGGACCAACCAAAAAACCCTACTATGTCTCAGTAAGGGGCCAACAGTCCCCTTACACTTGCACAAATGGACCACTGGTGTGGAAGGTGGCTCGTAGGTGATCCATAGATTATAGGGCCAGGAGGGCCCATTCAAAACACCCAGTCCAAGCTCCTGTGAACCACCCTCTCCCTACTAATCCATGCATCCAGCCCAGAACCCCTGACTGAGGCAGATCAGAGCTTTGAGAGAGTCCATTCCATCTGGATTTCCAGTCACCATGTGCCGGAGAACCCGCCCCGTCCTGGGTGATCTGTTCCCTGCTAAATGTCTGCCTCTCATTTCAAGCTGGAATTTGGCTGAGTTCAGCTCCCAGCCACTGGATCTCACTAGGACAGCATCAGCCAGATGAAAGAACCCTCCCTGCTAGCAGAAATCTCCCCAGCCTGACCGCAGAATTGAGTCATCTCTCGGCTTCTCCTGACTCAAGGAGACAGATTGAGCTCTTCCAGTCTCTCTCGGCAAGGCAGGTTCCCAGACCTCATATCACCTCTGTAGCTCTTTTCTGAGCCCTTCCCCATTTTTCAACATCCTTTGAGCAGGGCAGGCAACAGAATTGGACGTAGTTTCCAGGAATGGTGCCACCCATGCCACATACAGACGCACTATCCCCTGCCTGCTTCTACGTAGTATTCTGCTTATAAATGATCATGTTTCTCTTCCTAGTTACTGCATCACGCTGGCAGCTTACATTCAGTTGCTCGTCCAGCATGGTCCCTAAGTCCTTTTCTGGAGGCCCTGCTTTCCCAGATTCAGTCCCCTGTTCTGTAGGTGTGGGCAAGGCCGGATTAAGATATACTGAGGCCCTAAACTATGTCAAGATTCAGAGGCCCCAAACCATAAAAAATAAAGAGAAAAAAGTGTATTGCATTATAACAGAAATGAAAAAAAAAAGATAAACTGTTACATTTGCATATATACATAGGCAAAGATGCAACAAAAAACAACTAAATAAAACAGCCTTATTTGCATGATCAGTTTCTGACATATTTAGAGACCCCTCATAATGTGAGGCCCGAAGCCATGGCTTACACCTAAATCCGGCACTGGGTGTGGGCTGCAGGCCTCATTCCTAGATACTAGACCTTGCGTTTGGCCATATTGAAATACACATCATTTGCTTGTGCCTGGATCGCTCCGTGTCCGTGACTCGTCCTTGGCGTTATTTACTGCTTCCCAGACTCTATGTCAACCAGTGGTTGAAATCATCCCTATATTGCAGATGGGAATCGGGAGACTCCGACAGCTTGGGAAGTCGCGGGTCTAGAACTAAAGGCAGGTGGCAGAAATGGGGCCCAGGCGGTGTAGTATCCCAGTGCTTGGCTTTCTCCCCTGGGCCACTCTTCCCTGTGCTCATGCTAACAGGTCCAGCAGTTCCGGGAGGTGGCAGCGCGTCTGCAGACAGCCTACGCAGGGGAAAAAGCTGACGTGATCCGGAGGCAAGAGCAGGAGGTGGTAAGGGCCTGGCAGGGCCTCCTGGATGCCTGCAGCGGGCGGCGGGCACAGCTTGTGGACACGGCGGAGAAATTCCGCTTTTTCAGTTTGGTCCGGGACCTCCTGTCTTGGATGGAGAGCATCATCCGGCAGATCGAAACCCAGGAGAAGCCCAGGTAAATCACCATTGCAGAGGAGTGCCTCACTCACCCCTTGCCCCCATGCAGACCCTGGATATGCCCCTGGCAGGGTCTGACGTGTTACAGGGCAGGGCATCTCTATTCCCAGTTTTCAAATCCTTACCCATCAGAGGTTGAGACACAGGCCTGTACTTTGCATGTCTCCCCGTCCGCAGAGACGTTTCATCTGTGGAGCTGCTGATGAAATACCACCAGGGGATCAAGTCCGAGATTGAAACCAGGCAGAAGAGCTTTGCCAGCTGTGTAGAGCTGGGGAAGAAACTCCTACAGCGCAGGCACCGAGCAGCTGCTGAGGTGAGGGTCATGGTGTCTTGTGCACACGTTTGCTTTATGAGCTGGGTGCCCCCCAGCTGGACTACATCTCCCAGGGTGCACTTGCAGCCATGCCATCCACTGTGGTCCATCATGGGAGGGGTAGTCTGCTGCGGAGCCCAGCCCACCCACAAGAACGGGATCATGGAGCACTCAAACTACAGCTCCCACGAGGCACGGCAGCAGCAGGGCTGAATTAAAATATTTCAGGGTTTGTTTGTTTTTTCTACCTAAACCACACCATTTTCCATGGAAAATTTAGATTAAAAATGAATTCTTTGTGCCCATCAAAACTTTCCCTGGTGAGCCCTGCTCCCCGTTTTCCCACCTGCTCTAGGCACGTCCCACAGGGGAGGTGTCATCCCTCCTTGAAAGCCCAGGAAGCCCCCAGCATGTCCTGGACACTCTGTGAAGCAATAAGTGATGGAAATTTCCTGCCCGAGGTTCCTCCAAAGCAGCACCAGGCAGATCTGAGCTGGGCAAATTTCACCCTGGACCATACCATCGCTGCCAGTTACAGAGACACCCACCGGAGTTGGCAGCAGAAGATGTCACATGCTGGGGGAACGACCTCATTCCTCTTCTCTCTCCCCTTCCAGATCAAGGAGAAGCTGCTGCAGCTGACAGAGAAGAGGCGAGAGATGATGGAGACCTGGGACAGGCGCTGGGACTGGCTGCGCCTGTGTGAGTGCAGTGTGGCATGTCGGGGAAGAGGGAGGGCTGCCGGGGCATCACCCCATCACACTTTTGCACCAGCAAAGCATCTGCAGGGGGGTCACTGGTGTGTGGATGCTGCAGCGCTGCCCCCTGCTGGCTGGACTGCTGCCTGGCACCTATCCTCTGCTCCTGGAGCAACTCCCACCCTGGTGAGACCCTGGCAAAGCTGAGTGGTTCTCATGTGCTCCCCTTGCCAAGAGATTCCCTGGGTCCCTGTCCAAGGCTGGGGAAGAGCCTTGTCTCAGTTATCCTTTTTCAGTGGGCTCAGCTCAGGCACTGGGGTCACCTTCCTGGCTGCATGTGGCTGCTTTCTTCAGGGAAGGATTTGGGCATTCCTCCACCTGCCCCGTTTTGTGCAACTCATCTCTGGGCCAGCCAGAATTGCAGCACCCCTGGGCTGCTCCTGCGATTCTCTCCCCCACCCTGCCACGGAAGAGAGATGGCAGGAGAAGGGGAGCCAGGGCCTAGCCTGTCTCTGCACTAGCTAGCAGATCTGCCCGTTCCCGATGATGGGAGGAACACACGGCACGCAAGGGTTGGGTGTCACGTGCTGGGCTCTCCCCTGAGCAACACAGGAGCCCGTCCCACCTGTGCGAGACCTGCTGATGGGGAGCCCATCAGCCTCAGCGTTCAGGATTAGGGCTTGGATATAGGGGGAGATTTGCAAAGGCATAAAGGGAGTCAGGGGCCCATCTCCCTTTGCTCTGGGCTGGTTTGCACTTGGGAGGGGAGAGATGTTCCAAAGACTTGACTCCCAGCTCCTGAAAATTTCCCTCAGTAGGACAGGTGTGTTGTTGTGAACCACTGTGTGTCTCCCTTCTCCCCCATCCCCACAGGAGATGGTGCTCACGACCCGATCTCCACAAAGCACGGTGGCTATGTCTACACTGGAAAGTTAGTTCGAATTAAGGAGGCTTAATTCGAACTAACTAAAGCCATGGCTACACTAGGCTTTAGTTAGTTCGAAGTAAGGGCTTCCTTAATTCAAACTAATAAGTTCGAATAGGGTATTCGAACTGAGGGGTTCATTCGAACTAACTAGTTCAAATTAACCAATGTGGCCATGTTAATTTGAACTAATTTCTTAGTTCAAACTAACCGGCCATTGAAATGAATGGGGATCGCTAATTCGAACTAAGCAAGTGCCATGAATGGCCCTTGCTTAGTTCGAACTAACTTTTTCTAGTTCAAATTAAGCTAATTCGAACTGACTAAAATTAGTTCGAATTAGTTAGTTCGACCTAACTAATACGAACTAACTTTAGCAAGTGTGGACATAAGGATATTAAGGAGCAAGGAGACCAGCTCAGCTCTCCCTCAGTAACATATCCCTCTGTTCTCCCCACGGCAGTGCTGGAAGTGTGCCAGTTCTCCAGGGACGCTTCGGTGGCTGAGGCCTGGCTAATCGCCCAAGAGCCGTACCTGGCCAGCGGCGACTACGGACACACTGTGGACGGCGTTGAGAAGCTGCTGAAACGGCACGACGCCTTTGAGAAATCCACTGCCACGTGGGAGGAGCGCTTCGCCGCGCTGCAGAGGCTGACGACGGTGAGTGCTCCCCAGGTCTTGGCAGGATGTCGGCAATGGGGTTTGGACGGGGGACGTCCGCGGCTAAGAGCCCGCCATCCGCCACATGAGCTGGGATCCACCACAAGAGAGTGGGAGGACAAGCATGCCATGAGTAGAGGCTGCTGACAGGGAAGGCAAGGCAGATGTTTTGCCTGGCTGGTGCGAAGCTGGAGTTGTTCCCTGATGCTTTAGCTAGTCGGGTTATAAATAATCCAAAGAACAGGGCTTCTCCGGTTCCCTCCAGATACCATCATCCAGCCTGGAGGAGTCTTCTCCAGACCCCCGTTTGTCCTGGGCTGTCGTGCCATTTTGATAGTGTTGGATTCGGTCCTCATCCAACCCCCTGCCTTGCCTTCCTGGCATTCCCATCTTTCGCCCGTAGTCCTAGGTTCCCTGCCAAGCACTTGGGCCTTCTGCCATTTGCAAACCTTTAAACACCCTTCACCCCTCCTTTTTCCAGCTGGAGTTGCTAGGGAAACGGAAGCTCCAAGAGGAGTCCTCGCAGCGCAAAGTGACCTGGACCATCGACCCCCAGTACGACTTTGACCCAGAGACTTTGCAAGAGGCGGGGTAAGTGGCAAATGCCTTCGTTTCACTGCTCTGGCATGGGAACACTCGGTCTTTCCCTTTGGGCCTTTGGGGTGTGATTCTGCATCTGAGGCATCAACGGGAGTCACGCCAGGCCTGGGAAGTATCACAGATGAAGGAGGAAGGGCTAGTGAGTTAGTTGAGCACCATTCAACAGCCAGCCCCCAGAGCGCTGCTACCCTGGAGCACAGTATTGCCCTAACCAGGATCCCTTGCGCTCTCCCAGCAATGGAAGCAAATGTTCCCAAGCAGAGCAAAGCCAGGGTTGAAATGCTGGAGACCACCTTGCTTTGCTCGGTAGCATTTGCAGCAACTGGCAAGTGCTGGTCAGATCTAAGAGTCCCTTTTTGAAGGCCGATGCTCTGGATTGTGGCTAAAAGGGGCATTTCCAGGGTGCACCGAATTGCCAGGAGGGGCACATCTGGAGTGCTGGCCCTTGAGTGTCAGGGTGCAGGCACCGATCAGGCCGAGGTGATTTGGAGGAAGAGTGCATCGTTCGGTAACTAGCTCTGGAAATGAGCCTGCCAGCCCCGCTGACAGATCCCTGATTGAAAACCCGCCACTGGGCCGTGTGCCTTTTGACTCATCAGAAACTTTCGGCTCCAGGCACAGGGCCATGGTCTGTCCCTTCAGGGCACATCTTCTGTTTGCCCTGGGCTGCAAAAGCTGGGCTCTGATGTGAAGTTGTTCTGAGTGGCTTTGCTGCTTCCCTGGCTCACGTTGGAGCTGCCCCAGCTCAGTCCTGGTCCTGCGTAGGCCACTGGGAATTTTGCCCTTTACTTCAATGGATCCAATAACGCGCTTCAGAACTTGGGCTGGATTGGGTTTAGAGAGTGTGGCATCCAGCAGGGTCCATCCACCCAATGGCACCTTCTTCTACGCCCTTTTCAGACGTCAGGCTGGAGCCAGGCCCCACCGCCCTCTGGCCCCTCACTGATGCCCGCCCTTTCAGTCTCAGGCACCTCACCTGAGTGAGTGTGTTAAATCAGTGGCAATAGCAAAATCCCCAGTGGCCCATCTCCCTTCTTGGGGCCAGAATTCAGCTCGGGGGAGTGTGCGGGCCTCAAAATTGGGGGATGTTCTCCAGTTCCTCAGGGATTCCCTTGCTCTGTTCCTCGGGGGTTTGTTGGTTGGTCCCTTGGGGGCAGACAGAGGACAGAATCAGGGTCAGAGTGGGGTCTGGGAAGAGAAGGGGGTGCCGGGTTTGGCATTTGGAGGCTGGGAGGGGGTCAGTGTTGGGGGCTTGAGGATGGGAGGGGGTGACTGTTGCAGTTTGGGGTAGAAGGGTCAGCCTTAGGGTTTATTTGGTAGAGAAGGTGGGCACTGGAATTTGGAGGGTAGAAGGGGGAGTCGGCAGTGGAAGGATGGAAGGGGGAGGGGTCAACACTGGGGGTCAGCAGAAGGGGATGGGAGAGGAGTAGGCACTGGAGGTCAGGAGGGTGGGAGCGAGGGGTCATCGCTGGGGTTTTGCAGTTTGATGCCCTTGCTAAAATCCAACCTGCCTGTTAGCTCTGTTCTCTGGGCAGTGTCAAAGGCGTTCTATTTTTCTGCACCACTTAAACTGTTCTTGAGTTTTGCACTGGACTGTTAAACATCTGCCCTACTCCACCCCAGAGGCAGCTGCATTTCAGGGACAGATGCTATGACTTGTTTAGAATTTGTAAGCTGAGCAAGAAGCTCTTGCCATGCGAGCAGCTGCAGGCCTGGCGTGTTTGGGAGATACAGAATTTAGCAAACGCTTTGCTTTGTAGTCCCAGCATAATGCATGCAGCAGATGACCAGCCACTTGGCCGTGCTGGCTACACATCTTGGTTCAGTTGTGTGTAAATCTAGATGCCTCCCAAGAGAGCTGAAGAGTCCAGATCTAGAACAGCCATTTGCGACTCACTTAGCTTGAGGAAAGGCTGGACTCAAAAGCATCGGATTCAAAATAATGTGGGCAAGCCATTTACACAGGAAATCATGGGTCTCTTACGCCAAAGAAATACCAAACAAAATGATCTCATTTTAAAGGGGGTGTTGTTTGTCCTAGGTCTCAGGAAGACGAGAAGAAAATGGGGGTAACTTCAGAGGACCTCTCTTCACCTGCTGCAGAAGAATCATCACTGGTCAGTTATCAATTTTAGTTTCCTCCTTACTAGGAACCAACCCCAGCAGCGTAGTTCCCCCGGAATTTTTATAAAGCTGTTTGCAAATCGTTGCCTCTCTGCAGAAACAAGTCAACAATGTGCCAATGTTTCCCTCTGACAAAAGCCTCCTGTTTTCTTGTTTGCTTTGTGTTCGCTCCTCCCCGTGGTTCCTTCCTCCTCCACTGCCAGTGAAGCAGGTGGAAGGGTTTTTGTAGCACACATTTATCCATTGTTTCCTTAATTGCTTTAATAAATGTTCACATTACAAATCATTTACTGTTCACCACAAATATATATATATATATATATGTGTATATATATAATACACACAGACATTCTGTTTTCCCACCTCCAGAAAATGCTATTTTCTTTTAAACCAAGCAGGAATTTCTCCAAAGGGCAAAGGACGTAATTTGCCATGTTCATTCGTCTCACACTGGATCTGTCCCAGCTGATACATCTGTCCCTCACTGGGTTGCGGGAAGGGTTCACTTGTTTACCGTTGCCCTACCCGAGTGGAGGTTGTGTGTCTGCACGCTTAGGGTATGTCTGTGAAAGACTCCAGGCTGAAAGTCTCAGAACCTGGATCAACCAACTCTGGCTTGCTGGGCTCGCCCTGTGGGGCTAAAAATAGCAGTGTAGACATTTGCACTTGGGTTGGAGCCTGGCTTGGAGACCTGACCCCCTCACTGGGGGCTTCAGCCCAAACCAAAAGAGCCATTTTTAGCCCAGTAGTGTGAGCCCGAGTCAGCTGACCTGCAGTGAGTCCTTTGCTGCTGTGTCTACATAGCCTTAAAAAAATCCATCGATGTTAGGGACAAACAGGACCTTTAGATCACCCTGTCTGACCTCCTGCGAAGCACCGGCCAGAGAATTCTGCTCTGTTACTTCTGGACTGAATCAATCACTTGTATTTGTCCAAAGCAGCCCTTCCTGAAAAAGCCTCCAGTCTCGGATTCTCCATCTCTTGCAGTCTGCAAATCCCCTTCCCTTGGTAGCATGTCCTATTGGTTAGTCCACCAAGCGGGGCGCACGTGCGGAGAAGCAGTGCCCCTGGGAAAATGCCTGGTCTGCCAGATTCCGTCTGTTCCAGTTGCCCCCGGGGTGAGGAAGGCCAGGGCTGTGGAGTGGGGAAAGGAGGCACAGTATGCCAGCTGCCATAGGGGTGGGTCGTTTGTACAGTCTGCACCATTCACCTTGGGGTCCGTCCATGGCCAGTTTGGCAAGAGGAGACTGGTTTTGCGGGCCGAGGGGTTCTGCTTGTTCATTATACCTGCATAAGGGGGACCTCAGGGAGGGAAAAAAGCTAGTGGAATTAAGGACAGGGTTGGCACCGGAACAGACACAAACTGGCCAGCAATGATCTGGGTCTGGGAGCGAGAAGAAGGTTTTTAGCCATCAGGGGAGGGAGGTCAGGAACAGGCTCCCAAAAAGAGCCAGAATGGAGCTGATGAAGGGGGTGACATGAGGGGATAACCTGCAGTCACAGGGCCTGGACACTGACTTGTGGGTGTGGAGGGGGGACTGGCTTCCTGGCTATTTCCTGTGTTAGGATGGACCCTGGACTTAGCTCCTTGCTACACCAGGGTCATTGTGGGAGTGAAACATGAGATGAACATGACCGCAAGTGGGGCTTGGACAGTGAGGGCGGGGGGAGTGTCACATCGCCATCAGTTCCCTATGGATGTGCGGAGGTTAGGGCCAGAAGAGAGCCTCATGCCCATCTAGTCTGACCTCCTGGCCCCACCTGTTTGCAGCAGAAGCCCTCTCCCCCCCATAGCAACAGCAAAGGAGCCTCCCCTCCCAGCCCCTGGCCTTCTTCGTCCCACACGCAACCTAGGGGGAGCCGTCTGGGTGCTGGGCAGGTAGCCTGGACTTCTAAGCTGTAAGAAGGATTTGCCCACAGCTGTTCCACACCAGTTCCTCCTGCTGCTCTGGGGACCCAGGCCTCTCTGGAGACGGCCTGTTTCTGACACCGGGCCTCTGCACAAATGGCAGGAGCCCTCCTCAATGTGTGGGCTGCACGAGTCACCTTCAGGGGAGGCTTCTTTGGCCAGGCTTCCTTCCGGTGTGGACAAGGGGCTGGCCTGCCGGGTAGCTCCACCACAGAGCCTTAGGTGCCTTCTGGGGGGCAAGCCAGGCCAGGAAGGACAGCCTAGGGAAGAGGGAATGGGATGAGGATCCAGGAGAAATGGGTCCTAGTCACAGCTAGTCAACCACTCCTGTGGGAGTAACATTGCCTACCTCGTACTGCGTGGCTCAACCCAGCCACGGCTGTCAGATGACTAAGGCCTTCAAGCTGCTTCAGTAGGGTCTGGGCTGGGCAGCTGGCGCTTGCAGGTCCCCTGAATCTGTCTCCCCAGACATTTTGGTAAGGTCTTTACCCCCTCCTTGCTCCATGACTGTGCCTTAACTGTGCGGGTGGTGTCTTCCTGGGTAGACCGTGGTGTGAATTGTCTGTGGTGTCAAGGGAAGAAGCACTGCCCAGTCCCACCGGTGGAGGATCTGGCTTGTGTATCTCAGCCACCCCCAGCACCAAAGTGTCACAGGATATCTGAGGGAATTCATGACAAACTGGCCTGCCTTTCCCGGTGCCTCCAGGGCCCACGTTTCCTCCCGACAGGCTGAAATTCCAGTCTGTGTGGGGTTGCCCAAACCTGCCGCAGCTGTGATTCCTGAGGCCTGGAAACCTGACTCCCAAGCTGAGCTGCACAGGGGTGACAGGACCTCACGACCCTTTCTGAGTCATGTCCCCTATGCCACCTCCCTGGCTTTCCTAGCACAGCCAGCTATTAGCCTGGCTGGCCTCTTCCCGTAGAGACAACCAGGCAAAAGGCAGGAAGTCGCTTGACTGTTGGAGCAGCACCAGCCAAGCAGAGGAGAAGCACTTGGGGTAATTTAATCTCCTGACACAACATGGAGACCTGGGCAGTCCCTCCAAACACAGTGTGCTTAGCCTTCGGCTCATTCCCCTGCAAGAATTCGAAACTCTTGCCATTGTTTCCTTCAGCAGAAGCCGAGCCGGGCCCCCAGGGAGACCTCGTAACAATCGCTCCCCTCAACAACCAGCCAGTGCACACCCCAGCATTGGTGGGAGACATGGACGATGCATCAGCCGCGCAACTATCTTCAGATCTGCCCCTCATGTTGCTTGCCATCGGGGCCGCCTCCAGCACCATCTCACACTCACTGCTCTGTTCCTCCCTGTCCGCCTGCTCTTCCTCTGCTTCCATCTTCTTGTGCGAGCCCCGGTTCTTAGCTCTCCTGGCCTACCTGCTTTCTCCTCCTCGGTCATCTTCTCTCCAGTTCTGGCCTTAGCTATCCTTCTCCTGAGGCGCTGCCCAGGGGATAGTTCGCTGCACCTTGGGGTCTTCCCCATCCACCTCGCTTCCTCCAGCTAATCCTCTTGCACAGGGTGTCTCTTGGTCTGAGCAGTTTGAGTAGACTACAACCCATCTCCTTCCTCTGCTGACTGCAATCTTAGCAGCTTGCTGCTCTTGTCCTCTTCCTCCATCTCCAGAGGGAGCCACACGGCTCAACTCTCCACACCACCATCACCCCCTTCTGTGCAGTTCCTGCCTCCACTCCAGCCCTGCTAAAATCTTCACTCCTTGCCCAGCTTCTGCCAGCTCTTGACTGCTCCCCCACCCTGAGACGTCGCACCTGCTTCCCCATCTGCTTCAGGATCCTAGATGCACCTGCTCTCCAGGACGGACAGTATCTCACGACCTTTGTGTAGTCACGCAGGCCTTGCATCATGCCCTGGGCCCTGCTGCGTGTGGCTGCCAGATGTGCTAGAGACGCTCCATCTGCCATCACTTTGTCTCCTGGGGTGGCCTGGGACCTCTCCTCCCGTGCTAAGCCTCCTTCTTCTCTTCCGTCATGTTGGATCCTGGCCCGGGGCTAGTGAAGGCTGCAAAGCAGGGGGGCCATGGTTTGTCTGAAGAACACCCCCCAAACAGCCTCTGTTTGCAGTGTCTCCATGCAGCCTGGGCCTGAGCTAGCCATAATATCAGCCCCAGGCCGTGCCTTCGTTCCCCTGGCAGTGTGCCTGCTGACTCAGAACCATCACGCTAACTGGCAAGAACACAGGCGTGGTGGAGCAGGGATCCCCAAGGAATGGACCCCTGACCCTGGAGAAGGCCTCCCTGAAGAAGGCTGACCGCCACCCCATAGGAGGGTTCCTCTGAGGAATGTTTGCCCGTGCCCCCCATCTTAGAAGAGGGCATTCATTGAGTATCCTGGGTCCTTTGAGCTAATACTGTGTCAGTCATTCCCAGGGCACACAACCCTCCAACCCCTAGTGGCTGGATCAGGCTCTCGGCAGACTCAGGCAGCGTCACCACGTCAGTCACATTCAGTTCTGTTTGGAAATGTTCTTAACCGCATTGAGGGTTCTGGGGGCCCTTTCTTCCATCAGAGCGGAGTGTCTGGTGAAGACACCACCCGATGACAGACCAGCCGAGGGCCGAGGGAGCCCTGATCCCCTCCAGGCCCAGCAATTAGCACCCCCACTGTCATTGGGGCAGCCCTGCAAAGACCTGCTCAGTCCAAAGCAGACGGCTCCCCGCTTGCCCACCCCAAAGCTCTTCCAAAGCAGGGGGGCATGGTAGGGTGCCCCCATGCCAGACCAAAGATGACCTCCCACCCCCACAAACACACTGTAAACATCCTGCCTCCTTCCATTGGCTCCTGGGGCACCTCAGTGCTGGACGTGGCCTGTGAGCAGCCCTTGCTGAGGACTGACAGGTGATACCTCTTTTGACAGCCCACCGGGAGGCAGCAGCACAGAGCCGGGGACACTGGTGCCCCACAAAAAGACCATGCTGACATGGGCCATGGCTGTAGGCCGGAGCCCCACGTGGCCAGTGACATAGCAATGAAGAGGGCGGAGGGCCACCAGGACGGAGGGGTGGGGCTGCAAGGCATGGGGTGGCGTGGGGTGCCCGGGGAAGCATAAACGTGGGCTCAGCCCCTGGGTGCTGGAAGGCACCAGACACCCTCGCTATGCCACTGCATGTGGCACACACAACCAGGAAGTGAGCCACGGCCACCAGGTTTGGGCTGAGCAGAAATGACACAGCAGCCTTGGCAAGCCGAGACCTCGGGACCACTACTGAGCCCTGAACGCTTGAACACATCCTAGCCCCGCGTGCCAGCCGTGCGGGCCTACTGCGATCACAGGTTAACGGTACACGTGTAACACACTCACACGGTTCTAAACCACGCTCACCCGTGGCTTAGCCATGCCAGAATGCCCCACACTAGAGAAACACAATAGCCCTGGCATGCGCTTCCCTGCCTCAGTTTCCCCACATAGGTAGTGGAGCCCACACTCACTGATCAATACGGCCGGTTCCTTAGCAACAACACTGCCAAGTCAATCAGTGTCCAGCAGCTGCGCAGCCCGATTCCCCAAATCCCCCCCCATCCATTTAACCTTATGCTGGGATGACGGCAACCCCGTGACACCACTTCATGCCCCCTGGGAACCTCTGCTGACTGGCTTATGCAGCAGGCTCTGCTGCCCCCAATCTGTGGGGTAAACCCACACCCCACCCGCTCCCATTGGTGCTACCTCTTCCCCTAATGCCAGCCTGGGAGCATTCTCTGAGCTGCATCTGGGGCAGGGCCTGGCCAGCTGGCATCCATCGCTCAGCTGTGTTACACCATGGGCAGGGGCCCCCATGTACCCTGACAGGCTGGGACTTTGGGGTGTCCCTGAGTGCCACATTTGAACCGTTCCCTGCCAGGGCCAGCCCCACATGCCACCGGCGGTCCATGGTTGTGCACAGGCCTTGGCACACTGTCACATCGCTGGCCCGCCGCAGACAGCGCACCAGACAGCAGCAGTACCACAGGGAGACAGAGTCACCCTTTTTACACCAGAGTGGCCTTTGGCCCCCGGCGGCGTGCTGTTACAGGGCCAGGGAACACATGGTCAAACCAGGCCATGCCTTGCAGCCCTGCACATTAGACCCCAGCCAGGTGCGATCCCTCCTGAGGCTATAGTGTGTGCCAGCGGATCACTTCTTGCCGTTCTTGATGTGGCGTGTTTATTTGGATCTTCTCCTATGAGCTAAGATCGAATCAGCTGGCAGCCAGCCGGCCTAAATCCCAGCCTGGGTCATTTGGAAAACGCCAAGGTGGCTTTTTACCCACCAGCTCAGTGCCATGGCAGGTGTAGGTGACTCCGCTGCATCCCTGATCAGCCGCACTGCAATGGCAGCATTTTACAAAGCCGGGCAAGCTCCCTTTGGACTGGAACGATGTATCCTTTAGAGCCCCATCCCATTGCAGGCGGCCCAGTTCTTGTTCTCATTGTGAAGAGCCAATGTGCGTGTGCTTTTCAGCTGGTGCCTAGTGCACAGGGAACCGTTTGCCCTCTTTGGAACGTGTCACCTTTACCCTCGAGTTGTGTAAATAAACATCACGCACAGCTGACTTGCTTCCTGGGGCGAGGACCCAACCCACCTGGGCTTGTCAGCCAGCCAAGCTGGCTCTGTTTATCGGCCTGTGTCGACAGCTAACCTTCCTCTAATGTGCCTCACTTGAGAGCTGTGTGGTACGATTTTCAAAAGCATCCGAATTCCATCTGCCAAAGTGACGAAGGCCCTAGGACCCACATTGCCTAAAGGTGTTAGGCACCTCACCTGCCTAGGTGCTGTTGACCAGCCCGCGAGGGACCTATCTGCATTGTCAGGCACCAAAATCCTTTGGTCCTTAGGTGCCTAAATCCCATTAACAGTTAGTGAACTTTGGGCTCCTTAGTGCCTCAGTCACTTGGGGAAAAGGGGACATTGGCTCCTAAATCACTTAGGTCCTCTTGTGCCTTTTACCACACAACTCGCTGGGCCTGGGCTCTTCTTTTTTCTTTCTGACTGTCTCACACGTGGTGTTTTTGCCCAGAGACACAGCCCAGAAGGCCATTACCCAGCTTTTTGCAACCCTAGCTGCCCTCTAGTGCTTCCCAGCAGCCCCTGAATGCTTTCCTGGCCCCAGCAAATAAGGAGCCCTGTGGCACTTTTAAAGACTAACAAATGTATTTATCACATGAGCTTTCGTGTGAGACAAATCCCACTTCATTAGATGCTTTGAAGATGGGGAACTTACAGAATGGGAGGAAATTAAATGCAGGGGAGTGTATGATACAGGATCAAGTCAGGCTGTAACAGCAAATCAAAATAGATGTTAAGATTCAAACACTGGGGAACAGCACATAGAGGAAGGTGAGGTCAAATCACCTGTTGTAATGAGAAAAAAACCATAGTTCCTGTTTAACCCTGCAGAGTTTAACCCTATGGATTTTTTTCTCATTACAACAGGTGGTTTGACTTTACCTTCCTCTATGTGCTGATCCTCTGTGTTTGAATCTTAACATCTGCTTTGATTTGCTGTTACAACCTGACCTGATCCTATGTCATACATTTCCAGTGGTTAAAGTAAGTAGGAACGCCAGGGAATGCCATTTCTGGGCCCCACAAATTTCATAAATTTAATTCCTATGGATTCCTATGGGAAGGGGTCCCAGAGATTAGGAAGATTCCAGGGCCCATTCCAGGAGCGATCACATCATACTTTAACCACTATATTTCCCTGCATTTCTTTTCCCCCATTCTGTAAGATCCCCAGCTTCAAAGCATCTGACAAAACGGGATTTTCTCCCACAAAAGCTCCTGCGATAAATAAATGTGTTAGTCTTTAAAAGTGCCACAGGACTCCTTGTTTGTTTTGCTGAACTAGACTAACATGACGACCCCTCTGGAACTTGCCTGGTTTCAGAAACTCCCCAAGCAGTGGGAGCCTTTTCCTGGTGGTTGGAAATGCGCCTGCAGCTAAAAGGCTGGAGAACACTGTTCTGCCATCCCCGGCTCACGGTCTGCTGGGTTTTCATTCATTCAGTGCTGGGGAAAGGTAGGCACCGCCACAGACTGAGCGTTTTGCTGTGACCTAAAGCACGTACGTGAGGGTGTCATCAGGTGCTGCCCACTTCCACCCCCATGGGGCGCCTCTGTCCCAGCATCAGGACCACAGCTCAGTGGGGGGGGATTCGTTACCTCGCCCCCAGTGCTGCTTCACACCCCTTGTTGCTCTGCTCAGCCAGCAGCCACTGACACCCTGTCCAATTGGAGCAGAACCAGAACCTCCCCACTACCTTCCTTTCTCCGTGGCTGTTGCAGAGGAGCTGCTGGTAGGTGGCAATTTCTGGCTGGAGAGCTCCCCAACTGCTCCCATGCCTCCCCAGCTGCGTCTCTGGCCAGGTGTCAAGCCACGGCTGTGGGGCTCTGTGAAAGGCGACGGGTTCCCATGCCTCCCCTTGGCGTGGGAGGCAAGGAGCATCCCAGTGCGGCAGGACACTGGGTGTGCTTTCCAGCCAGCTGTGGGTCTGCCGAAGCTCCCCAGAGAAGCTGCTCTTTAGCTCCCCCACCTCACCCCTCTGTACCATCTTCCCGGGCCTCCCAGCTACAAAGAGAACCCCGCCGCTCCGATACCCTGCCTCACTGGCCCCCATTTCCAGTGCGATGGCAGCCCCAGGGCAGACATGGGATCAAGGCCATGTCCCCCCAGCCCTCCTCACATTCACACAGACTACCCAGTGAAGAAGGCGCGCTGGCCCTTCACCCAGTCCACCCCATACAGTCTCAGCCACAGCACCACAGTACACCCAGGACTCCAGCACCAACAGGGCCGGCTAATTCTAGGGGCCATAGATGCCAGCCAAGGCCCTGACCCAATGACTTGGGGTCGGGAGCTGGTCCAAAGACGGTGTGTAAACCTCACGATTTGTCACCCCAGGCACAGGAAGGAATTCCTCGCCGCCGCGCTGCATAGTGTATTGTTACAAGGCGCATTGTGGGAGGGCTTTTCCTTGCTTTAAAGTGTCCGGCATGGGCTGTTGTCAGGGGCAGGAGGCAGGACTTGATCCCAGGGAGAAAATCCTGTTCTTGTGTGGGGTAGGGGCCCCACTCTGGGAATCCCAGGCACTCAGCTGCTGCGGGGGCAGAAGTTCAGCACCAGAGGTGGTAGTCCTATTTCCAAACTCAGTCATGTGGGAGCAAGAGCCATGTTTATAAAGGGATTGAGGCATCCATGGCTGCAGAAGGGTGCCCCGACAGTTCACAAAAGCAACCTGTGAGTCACACACCTGACTCCAAGGACTTTCCATGGGAATTAGGTGCCAAATCAGCACAGGTGTTTCCAGAAACCGCAGCTGCACCAATAGGTGCCTAACTCCCTTTGGCAAGCTGACCTAAACTTCCTGCAGCACTTTAGAAAATGGCTCCTAAGTCACATAGGCCTGTTTGCAAATGGTCCCCTCCAGTTCAGCTCTTTTTGCCTGTCACCACTAAAGCAAAGTGCATTGCAGAGGAGTGGGGGTAGGGTGTTGCTCTGTAGGCTGGCTGTTCAGCATTGCGAGCTGAAGCTGGGGGCCAGGTGGGAGCAATTGGACAGGAATGGGGAGACTGGAGTCAGGGTAGCAGCTGTTTATTTCCAGTAATATACATAGGCTATGTCTACACTTGCTAATTTAAGTCGACTTAGCATGTCTACACTTAAATTTTAAATCGACTTTGGGGGGACCCTACAAAGTCGACCTAGAGTGTCCACACTGGATGCCTACATGGACTTGTAAGGGCTAGGGGGACCTTGGACTGGTCCACGGTGGCAGGGGGGCACCCCTTGCCAAGTGCCAGGGGGCTCAGCCTTTGCCCCATTGTACCTGGGTACAATGGGGCAAAGGGGGACAGGGACACTGGCAGGGCATAGGGGCAGGGCTCTGCCCTGCCCTGTGGGGGTGCATGCCAGGCTCTCTCTCTGCCAGCCACCCTGGCAGGGAGGGCAGTGGGGGAGTCCTGGAGAGCCCTAAATCGACTGAAGGCTGAAGGGTTGGTGCAGTGGGAAGTGGCGGGTGATTGGACAATCTGGATGCTTCCTTTACGCCTGTAAGTGGGTGTTGAGCTGGCTGGCTAATGTGGCCTGAAGCTATTAAGAATCCCATCAGCTCATTAATAGCCATAGAGCCGGATCAGCTCTGAGTTAATTCACGACCAGAAAGAAAAACCGATAACCAAGCCTTGCTTGTCAAAGGAGGTTGCTTAGAGAGGCATGGGTCAGCTAGGAGGCAGAAAGGGGGTGGCAACGCTCTTCCAGGCTCCACCCACGAGTCTGCAAAACGGGACACAGCTCACGCTTTTGTGAGGTGTGAATGGGCTCAGCTGGACTCTTGCAATTGGGGGAAATAAAAGTGTGAGCATCACTTGCGGCCCCAAAATGAGACATCACGCACAGCAAATTGTGGCGGCATGTGTGACACAGACCCACACGCACAGCAATTCCCCCGGCCAGGCCTGGATGAGGAATGGGGAAGTTACCATGGTAACACCGCAGGCTGGGCTAGGCGGGAAGGGTTAATGGTTACTGGTATCCCCCAGCACTGGCATGCCTCAGGTGGACACTCTAGGCTGTAATCAAAGTGGCTTTTAACGGTTTAGCATAAGCTGCTTCCAACGTGTCCCCGGGGCCAGGAGGGAATTTTTCTGTGATGCACAGCTGGAGATGGGCCCCCAGCCAGGTTGGATCAGAGAATCCTCGTTCTTAGCTGATTGGTTCTTGACCGTGTGATTGAAGGCCAGATGTGGGTTGGGCAGGTGTTTTGTCCAGATCAGACCAGCAGGGTTTCTCCAGCCTGTGGCACAGGTTGCCTGCAGGAATCAGCTGGGCATGCCTCACCTAATCTATTCCCTACCATAGCAGGGGTTTGGCCACTGATGGCACCTTAGTCCCACTCGGGGCTCACAACAGATTAGACACCCAGGGATGAAACTGCGTACCTAAGTCATAGGACTCGTGTTAGGGATATCTGGGTGGAAATCAATGGCCTGGGCTATCTAGGAGGGCAGAGGGGCTGGCCTAATGATACGTTCTGGCACTGAACTCTATAATCCCCCCAAAACAGGCCAAGTGTCCATTCCAGGAGTCATACAGGTCTCAGACCGGATGTGAATTTAAAGCCGTATGTTTATACCGATCTAATATCCCCTTTGCTCATCCCTGCTGGAAACTGACTGGGTGATTGCACCAAAAGCAGAGATGTTGAAGCACGAGCTGGTACAGCGTGGGGGCAGCTGCCCTGGAGGGGTAGAAGCTAAAGCTAGAGAACTTCAGCTACAGGAATGGCTAGAAGCTAAAGCTTGAGCAATTCAGCTGGGAAATAAGGTGTAAATTAAACAGTGAACGTAATCAACAAATGGAACAATTTACCAATTGCTGTGGTGGAGTCTTCATCCCTGGCAATGTTTAAATCAAGACTGGATGTTTCTCTAACAGCTCTGCTCTGGGAATTACTCTGGGGCAGGTCTCTGGCCTGTGCTCTCCTGGACATCAGGCTAGATGATGACCTTGCAATGACCGTCTGACCTTGCAATGTAGGCAGCTGAAAATGTAACAAGTGGGTGACGGAGACTGCATTACTGGCCGGTTGGAGGAGGCAGCTGACATCGTAATAGCATCTGTAAGATGATAGGGAGTGCGAGACCAAGACAGGTTGGTTATGTCTACACGTGCAAGTTAGTTCGAATTAAGGAAGCTTAATTCGAACTAATTTAAGCCTTGGCCACAGTAGGCTTTCATTAGTTTGAATGAAGGGCTTCCTTAATTCGAACTAATAAATTTGAATATGCTATTCGAACTGAGGGTTAATTCGAACTAGTTAGTTCGAATTAACCAATGTGGCCATGTTAGTTCAAACTAATTGCGTAGTTCGAACTAACCGGCCCATTGACCTCAATGCAATTCACTAATTTGAACTAAGCAAGTGCCATGAATGGCACTTGCTTAGTTCGAACTAAATTTTGCGAGTTCGAATTAAGTTAATTCAAACTAACTAAAAATTAGTTTGAATTAGTTTGTTCGAATTAACTAATTTGAACTAACTTTAGTAAGTGTAGACATAACCGTAATGCCTTAAAGGGGAGCCAAGTAGACAGATTGCAGTATAGTCTATGTATGCCTTGGAAGTTTCTTTTCACTGAGTGAGTCCCAATATTTCACACTTACATATATATCTAGAACCTTCCATCCATGCATTGCCACAGGCCTCACACCCATCCATTCATTCAGCCACCATCTCCTTGTGGAGGTGCTATCTCCATTTTACACCTGAGGGAAACTCTCTTCCAAAGGGGCCTGTGCACTTAGGAGCCACCTCATAGAAAGACAACAGGGTTTGGGCTCCTGCATACCTGAATCCCCTTTCAAAAATGGGCCTTGCACTCCAGACTCACATGATGGATGTCAGAGCACACATGGCGCAAAGCTGACGAGTTCTCACAGTGACTGGGCTAGAAATAAAAGTCCAGAAGTACGCTGTGCCATGATGTGGTAGAAGCTGGGTGAATGGTGGATTTTTTGATTCCCTGGCACCTCGGGGGGGGGGGGGAAACATTTGTTTTGGGCTGAACAGAAACTTTTCCATATGTTTGTCAAACAGAAACAAACAAACAAAAAAAATTAAAAACAATTTGTTTCGGGTCAGAGGAAAAACTTTTCACCTTGACAAATTGTATGATTTTTTACATAAAATTCAAGGGGCCATCTGAAAGGCAGTGTCCTTTTTGAACAGAACAATCAACATGTTCTACTTGGAAATGGTCAACCTGAAACCATTCCAATTTTTTTGAATTTGGTCAATGTTTGGGGAGGTAGTTTGCCATCCCCAAACCAATGATACCGACACGAATTCATGAAATGTTTCAGTGTGGCTGGTGCGCCAGTTTGTGTGGAATAAAAGATTCCTGCCAAAAAAAATCCCACATCTTCCCATGCTCTTACTAGGATCATTTCTAGCGCGGCCACAGGAGGGCATGACCAGCAGTATTAATGGTCCACCCTGCTCTCAGGTGACACGCTGTGCTCCATGATCACGGCAGGTGCAAGAGGAAAAAGCAGACCCAGCCCAGGCCCTGGAGGGGCCAGTGGAGGACAAAAAGACAAAAGCAGATGATGAGGGTCTCTCCAGCAAGGACCCACTGTTCAAAGTCCTCCAGACGCCCACGAGTGAAATCGATGAGACCTCCACACTGCCTGCACAGCTGGACCACTCGCACAGCCTCCAGATGGAGGGCTACCTGGGCCGCAAACATGACCTGGAGGCTCCTCACAAGAAAGCTTCAAACAGGTACTTGGGGGAGGCGGGCATTTGTCTGGCGGGATCAGGGAACAGCAGCTCTCAGCAAGACCAAATAGGGGAGATGTGGTGTGCATGCTGGGCAGGGTAGTTTCTCCAGGGGAAGACTTCTCAGATGAGCATGGAGGGAAATACAGATTCTGAAGGTGGGACCGTTGGTGACGGCTGGTGAGACTGTAGGCTCGTCCGCCTCTCTCCCTACAATGGTGCTGTATGCCATGCTGCCCTGGAGCAGGCCTGGCCCATGAATTGCACTTCTGCCTCCCACAACTCCATCTTTCAATACAAGAATTGCTACCGCGGAGCGACGCCCTCCCCCACAGCCATTCTGGCTGGTGCACCCGTCCGTAGCCTACTCCACGTTCTTGGTGATGACATCAGATCCAGCCCTGCTAGGTGTTCCTTAGACTGCTGCAAGCCAGTGCTCATTCACAGCCTCTCCACATTGGGGTAGAGGCAGGAGATTGATTAATGCATGATTTAACCTGCCTGATAGTGAGAGACTCCCGGTGGTCAATGTATTTAGCTGAACAAAGGGAAGGTGAAGGGATGACTTGCACAGGCGATCACTGCCCATGCAGGGGACAAATATTTGATCATGGGCTCTTCGATATAGCAGAGGAAGGCCTAATAGGATCCAATGGCTGGAAGTGGAAGATAGACCAATTTAATCTGGAAATAAGGTGCCAATTTTTAGCATTCAGAGGAGTTAATCCCTGGAACAATTTACCAGGAGTTGTGGTAGATTCATCATCACTGGATGTTCTTCTACAAGCACTTGAGATTATTAGGGGTCAGCTCCCTGGCCTGCGTTACACAGGAGGGCAGATGAGGTGATCAAAATGGTCCTTTCTGGCCTTAACATCTGAGGAAACCATTTTCAGCCCAACTGCTGGAGACCCCTGGGATGTGGAAGGAACCAGCCCAGCCCATAGAGCCCCACCCAGTGCATTCAGCCTGTCGCCCCCAGCTGAACCAAACTGGAGATTTTACCACAAGAAGCCAGGCTGGATTTTCAGACTCCCCATGAGGCTGAGTCACCTGTTAGTGTCCCCTCCCTGTGAAAAACTGGGCCTTCTCTGTAGCCTAGATTTGTTGGGCATCAGCTTCCAGTCACTGGAACTCACTGATGTTCACGGGCCCCCCCGGCTCTCAGCAACCTCCTCCCAGAGGTCACGCCAACCCACACTCATGTTGCCTCTGGGGACTAGGAGAAGCGCATAAGCCAACAAGCACCAGGCATCCAGGCTCGCCCGTTCCTAGCTCTGGCCATGTGAGGTGCATTTGGGTTGGCGTAGCTGACGTTAATGTGCCTGTCCTCATGTCCTTTCCGCAGGTCCTGGAACACGCTGTACTGCGTGCTCCGGAGCAGCGAGCTGGCCTTCTACAAAGATGCCAAGAGCTTAGCCCTGGGGGTGCCTTACCACGGGGAAGAGCCCTTCCAGCTGAGGAACGCCCTCTGCAACGTGGCCGCCGACTACAAGAAGAAGAAGCACGTCTTCAAGCTGAGGTGAGGTGCCAACGGAGCCCCTGGGCCAGACGCTGCAGCCAGCCAACCACGAAGGGCGAGCACCTAAGCCATCCCATGGGGTCCTGGGTTTGCAGGGAGCCCCATGGCGGAGCAGAACCCTAGAGTGCCGAGTGCATCTGGCAGGGGGCCCAGAGAGAGGCGCCGTTTAATGGGTATCATCCCTGAGAAGGGAGAGGCAACTAGATCCTGGCTTTAAGTCAATTAATTGAGATGCATTTAAGGGGGTGTCTGAATGACCAGGAATCTCTCCCTCTGCTTTCCAGGCTCAGCAATGGCAGTGAGTGGCTCTTCCATGGGAAGGATGAGGTAAGTGCCCGCCTAGGCCATTCAGGGCTGGAGGAGACATAGGCAGTCGGCATGTCTCAGTCAGCAGTGGTCCAGGTCTGGCCTCTTAGATGGGGATGGAGTCTGCCACAAGAGTGCCTTGACCTGTGGGTGGCCCTGGCAGGGGCCCGAGGGGCCCCGGCTATAAAGAAAGGAGAAGCCACGAGCAGTGGGAGGGTTCTGGAGACAGAGTCCCACATTCTCCCTCTGCCTCCTGCATGCCTCGCCATCACTCCCTTGTGGGCCATGGAGCTGTCAGCCAAGCCCAATGGTCCACTGAGCCCAGAACTGGCCCTGCCCTCCACAGAGCCCATCAAAAGCTTTCCTCCAAATTTTTTGGGACAAAAAATGGGGATTGCACAGCTTTGCTGTTTCCCAGTGGAGAGGTATCAATTCTACTGAAATGGGTCCTGCCCCTGTATCTGGCTGAGCCACCATGATGCCTTGTGGGAGCCATCGTTCAGCTGCTTCCCACCCTCATTCTCCTGCTGAGACAGGCTCCCAGGGCAGACTACATCTCCCATGATGCACTGTGGCTGCTTAGCCAGACTGAAGACCACAAGTGCATCTTGGATATATAGTTTGGCTTGTCCATAGGGGAGAATGTGGGTATGAGGCACCTGAGCTACAGCTCCCATGATGCATGGCAGCAACTCAGTCAGACACAGATCATTGTCCAAATGACTTGCCCATGGAAGAGTTCAGGTATGTCTGAACTTTCCATTCTACCAAGTTGGGCTGCTCCAGCTTTCTGATCTGCACCTCCCTGCACTGGACTCTGGCCCAGGATGGACACTCCGATCTCTCATCATTCACCTGCATCTGTCCTAGGGCATCGACTCAGCCCAGCAGTCCATCTCTCCACCGTGCTGGTCTTCCCACCATAGGGGTGACTAGCCATCGGATTCTAGTCCCTTATTGTAATTGTTTTCCGCCCCCCTTATTGCCCCTACTGACCTGCAGGTCTAGAGCATACAATGTTTTCCTTGTTCCCTGCCCTGTTGGGCAGTGCTGAAGTTTGGGACCCAGTGGCCCCTAAGAGAGAGGGCCATTTCCTCAAAGGTCTTTAGGTGCCCAACTCCCTGTGACAGGGTGGCACACTCCGTGCTGGATGGTGATATTATGGGGAATTAGTCTCAAGTGGTCCACCCATCCATGGCCTGTGCTCCATCATATTTTTGGCTACTCAGCCCACTGGCTGAGCACCGCAGGCTACTTGGTCCTACGGCTGGATAGCAGTCAATGCAACCCCCACCCTTCTGGAGTAATGTCCCACTCGCTCTTCCCGGCCACTCTTCAGGCTCTCAATGGCCAGTGAGTACCATGCTGCTCCTGGCACTCTGGGGGAGCAGCGAGGGACCCAGGACCACCCACTTTTCCAGGTCCCAGCCCAGGAACCCTTAATACCACAACCTTGGCACCGATGCCACCGCCTCCCTCCAATCACTCTCACACTCACTATTCCCTGGGTTGCTTTCCCGCACAGCCCTCAGTCTCACGCCGACCCTCACCTCAGAGCCACACCTCTGCAGTCTGCTCCAGGTGTGCTTCCCTGGAGTCTCCACCACTCTCTGTTCCATGCTGATTCTCTCCTCAGGGCTACTTCCCTGGAACCTCAGCCGCAGTCCAGTCCTTCAGGACCCCCGGCTCCTGCCAGCTCCCAGTGGCACCCACTGAGCTGTCCAGGGTGCTGACTCCCTCAGCCAGCTAGCTAGCTAAGAGAGAACCTTCCTCTCTGAGCTCCAGGACCAGATGAACTCCTAGTCCCTGCAACTCCCTTATATACAAGGATCCTGGCCCCTGATTGGCCCTCAGCTACTCTCAGCCCATTGGCTGCTCTCTCAGGCCCTCTTTAACCCTCTAAGGGCCAATGCGGGCAACCGCCCTATCACACTCCTATTGACTTAAGTGCCTCAATACCTTTGAAAAGCTGGGCCTGTGAGGCAGGACATTTCAGAACAGCCCATGGGAATGAGTGGCCCAAATGCCTTTGCAATGCAAAGGCAGTTGGGTGCCTTACTCCCTTTGGCACCTTAGCATACCCCAGGCCTGCTGTTTATTGGTGCTTGGGTTCCAGTGAAGCTTGGCAACACACTGAGTGAATGGGGTGACAATGCTGGGTCCCAGCGGTGGCAGCGGCCACCCCTGGAGGAGGGAAGACTACATGGGAGGAGAAGCGCTTGCCCCTAGGGTTCATTAGCTACAGGTTTAATTCCTGCACCCTGGAAGGCGTGGGACACTTTAGGGTGAGCGTTGGAGGCTGGAGGCCACTGGCCCGGGTGATGACTGAGGGTTTTTCTCTCTCTCTTGGTTGCCGTCCCACAGGAGGAGATGCACGCGTGGCTGCAGGGGCTCCGCACAGCAATAACCGAATCCCAAAGCTTTAAAGCCAAAGCTCAGAGCCTGCCGCTGCCCTCCAGCATCGTCCCGGACGTCAGCCTGGCCAAGAAAGACAAAGAGAAAAGATTTAGCTTCTTTCCCAAAAAGAAATAACCCAAGAGGGGGCCACAGGCAGCCCGCTCAGCTGCTTAAGAGCCGTGCACATGGGAGTGTCTGCGGGAGTGCTAGGCTGGGTCACCCCACCCCTCCATGCACCGCAGGCAGACTGCACTGGGGGTCCCAACACAGCCCCACCCCCTCTGCTCCACTGCTGCCACGAGCCAGCTCTGCGAGGCAGAAGGAGAGGCATCTGCCAAAGGCCAGCGCCAAGCAGAGCGTCGGGCTCATTGACGTGGGGCCCTTCTTTCCCACGAGACACACACTGCAGCACCCACGGCCGGGGAGCTCCATGCGGACGTCTGGCAGAGGCAGCCCTGTCTGGGTGCCCACAGTGCCAGAGACACATTGCCTGGGGTAGATGGAGGCAGAGAGCTTCCCAACCTGCCACTCTGATGAGATTTCACTGAGCTTTCCGACCTCCTGCAACCGCCCGTGCGACAAGCAGGGCTCCGTGTGACGTGGCTGGGGCGGGTCTGCTGGTCCTTGCAGCAGGGGGCTGTGGGGTGTGCTTGCTCACACGGGCTGTTCACACACGCGCCCTGAGAGAGCCTCTGTTGGCCCCTCTGTGCATGTCAGGAAAGCCAATAGCCATGGGAGGCCGTCCAGGCGCAGCTGAGAACAAATGGTTGCCTTCAACTAGGGAGGAAGAGCATTATTGAAATTTTGCACACACGCGTGTGCAGCTGAACGTGAATCTATGTGTGTGCCCATGCACACATCAGTATTCCATGGGGGTGTGTGTGCACGTGCATCTGTGCACAAGCACATGTGTGTGCAAGATAACACTTCCCAGCTGTAGACACCATTGCACTGCCTAAGGCTTTGATTGGGATCACTCCGGTCTTGGCCTGGGGCTGTTCCTGTCCATGACCCTATGTGGGCTGGGCCAGGCCCCCATACGTTGATGTCTCCGGCGCCACCAGCTGGCCGTGCCCTCAGCCTCCTTCCAGCTGCAGAGAGCTGCTGCCCCAAGACTAGAGAGTGCCCTGTGTTCCAGCTAGCCAAGCCGTGCCATGCGCACTCCCTCAATGAGAGTAGCCCATGCCCAGAGGCGAGGAGGCTGGGCACATTGTAGGTTCATTCTCCTCCAGCTCCCTTAAGGGTGTGACTCCTGGCCCTGATGGCCCTGCCTGCGCCAGGCGCCCTGCCGGGGTACAGCATGTTTTCACCCAGTGCAGGCCTCCATGGGCGCACCTCTGCGTCCTAAAGCCAGGCTGCTGGGGAGTGCAGGCATTGCACCAAAGCAGCTGGGAAACCGCCCTGGCAGGAGGCCGTGCCTAAGGCAGGGTTCTTTCTGTGTAGTGGGCCGGCATCAGCACCACCCCCCCACTCCCCACACACACACCAGCCTTGCTGGACACAATGCTTGAGAGAGGTACCAGCTGCAGCTAAGGGGGTGGAGGGGACTGGCTGGCATCAGGCCTCCACTGCAGTCATCTGGGAAAGCCATCCCTGGGCCTGGAGAGCCCAGCTCCCTTCCACTAGTGCTGCACGGGTCCCATCGGCTCCTTCACATGTCCCGCCCTGCCTCGGGAAAGCAGTGCGACGCTCAACGCTGGAGCAGGGAGAGCTGACCGGTGCCGAGGCAGCACACGGGATACAAGCTGGGCACAGAACAGGAAAGGGTCCCCACCCATTCACAGCAATGGCAGTCCCATGTTTAGCGGTGCTGACACCCCCGAACGAGGCTGCGGCCAGTCCCCTGGGGTTTGTTCCTGCCCTGCGGTGGGGCTGGAGCCCAATCGAATGCTTTGCAAAGCTGTTTGTGCACTCCCATATTGAGCCAGGGCCCCCCGCTGCAGCTTTAGGAGGACCAGCCTTTCATTTAATCTTTAGGGGTATTCCTCAGCAGCAAAGGGTCCCAGGCGATCATGGCTCTGTTGTGTAAGGCCAGGAACCCCAGATTGCCATTAGAGGCAGCAGGGCAGGGAATGGGGCCTTTTCAGTGCCACCTGCAAAAACCAAAGAGCCTTGGCAAGCTGGACTGCAGGATGTGGAGTTAGAGCCAATGCACATTTGCATCTCAGGGGGAGGGGGGAACGTGGAGGTATATTTACATACATGAGTGTGAGAAACACTTCCCCATTCCACGGGTAGCATTTGCACTTTGAGCCAGGGGGCCCTAACTGCCCAAAGTGGTGCAGGGGACTAGCAATCCAGCCTGGACATGTGTGTGACATGCTGAGGGCGTGGGCCATGTATACAATTCTCATTTCCGGTGACAGAAAACACAGTGTGGGCCTGGCCCCCTCCCACCCTCTTTGGAAATCTCTCCGGGTGCAGGTGGGCACTGTGCAATCAGTGCCATAGAGGGGGCTGTGTTTTCTACAGGCCCGCTTTTCCAAGCAGATTTCTCTCCCTTGCTGAATGGTAACCCTGTGCATTTCTGGTTTCTTCCTGCCTGTGGAGGGGCTCCAGTCCCCTCCATGAATTGCTCATCAGACCCCACCCCCCTCCCTCCTATACACACACTGGATTCATTGGGCACTCATCTGTGTTACCCACGTGAGGCCATCTTATCTGGTGGCTTCCAGCACTGTCCAGCTCATTGGTGTACCCTCCACTTAACTTCATCTTGGTGAGACCGCCACTCTGTAGGGCTGCTCCCCCAGGTCTAGCACTCCCATGCAGACATCCCTAGGTTGGGGCCGGGAGCCCTGGTTGAGATGTGCGCAGCCAAAGCAGCTCTCCGTAGGGCACAGGGGATCATGCGGCCGGAGTCTGTGCATGGATTCCCATTGACTTGGCCCCGCGTTTGACCTGCTACAACGTCCTTCCACTGTGCGTAGAAAGAGCGAAACTTCGAGCAAGTGCTTCGGAAGCATTTTAATAATGGTTTTTCTAATAAAGAAAGAAATAAGCCAACCCCCCTCGCCGGTGAGGCCTCTTGATTGGATTCTTAACAGCAGATGTCCCGCGAGGATCGGCCAAGACACTAGGGGTGCCTCAGCTGGCGTCCTGGGGCCAACGTGGGCCACCATGCTTGGAGCGATGGATCACGTGAAGGAGTCAAAAGGAGAGTGACAAAAATGAGCAGAGGTTTAGAAAACCTTGTAGTGGGGAGTCTTTAAAGACTGAGTGTGTTTAGTCTAGAGAAGATTAAATGGGGGGCCTGAGAACAGTCTTCAAAGATGGCAACGGTTGTTATAAAGCAGAGAGGGATCAACTGGTCTCCATGGCCACCCAGGGGAGAAGAATGAATCGTCTTAATTTGCGGCACAGATGTTTCAGGTTAGAGATTAGGAACAATTTGCTAATCCTAAATGCAGCCACTTCTTCCAAGTTGGCCCTGGAACAGCTTCCCTGGAGAGGCTGTGGAAGCCCCATCTTTGGCGGTTTTTAAGAACAGGTTGGACAGGGACATCTCAGGGGTGGTCTAGAGCTCTGCCTCAGTGCCCGGGACTGGATAAGATGCTGGCTAAACCAGCCAAGAATGATCCATTGCCGGGAGCTCGTGGTGGGGAAACCAGTTCAGCCAGGAGATGAATTTTCATAGGCCAAAGGTGGACATTTCCCAAAATAACTAAGCAACTGGGAGCCCAAGTCTCCAGGAAAGCCAAGGGATTTAGATTCTTGGGTCCAATTTATGAAGGGCTTTAGGCACCAACAGCTACAGGTAGGTGCCGAGAAAGATTGTGAAAAGTCGCTACATGCATCTCCTCATCCACAGGCTCCAAAAGAGCTTTGACAATGGCCCTGAAGCACCCCTGGAAATTTCCCAGTGACTTTCCTGGAGTCACAACTGAAGAGGTCAGAGCTTGGATCAGACCCCACTGGGCAGCTGGCAATAAGCTGGGAATGATCCTGTGCAGCAATCCCACTTCTAACTGCCCATAGCCATGTCCTGCAGGCCCTGGGTGGGCTGTAATGCGGCAGGACTTGGGACCAGGTCTGCCACATCCTCAGCTAGTGCCCTGGCCCACTGTGCTGGCCCCCGGGAAGCTGGGTGTCTGTTACCTGGTCATCCCTGATTTCGTGCAGTTTAGGCTTCCCGCTCTGGAAATCCCTGGTTGTTCAGCGTAGTGCGGAAGCCACTGTCACCCCCGTGGTGGTTGGTGGCCCAGTTCTGCCCATGGCTGGGAAGTTATTGCTCAACCCAGCCGTCGTGTTTCAGCCCTTCTGTCCTGTTCACGCACACAGCTATGGTTGTGCCTGCGGGGTGCTTTGCTGGCTCCACTCAGCACTGCAGGGCAGCGCCATGATCTGCAGGGTACCCACGGGGAGCTGAGATACAGGGAGGCATCAGGCGTGGCTCCATGGTGCAGCAATGGGGGTGTGATATATCGGGGTGGGTGTGGCCTTTGTGCAGTGATCTGTTGGGGGGTTGCATAACGATATAGGGGGTTGGTGTTTGCACCATGATACAGCGGGCAGCATGGGACATTGGCATGGGGGATACATCAAGAGGTGGGCAGTGTTTGTACTGTGAGCGATTAGGAGGCATTTGCACAGTGATCTATTGAGGGAGAATTTGCAGTGATTGCTTGGGCCATGGGGCTCTTGCATCGTGCTACGTCTGGGGCAAGGGGCATTTCCACACTGATCTATCAAGGGGGGGCATGTGGTCCAGGCCAGGCAGCCTGCACCCAACCCTGCCCCATGCCCTCAGCCTGGCTCGTTTATGCTTATTGTCTGTGGGCGAGTGGAGGTTAGCAACCAGCCCCATGCACGCCACTGTGCACAACCTGTGAGGGCTGGTGGGCTGAGGGAATTCCTTACTGTGCCCTTGGCATGGCCGGGGGACCAGGCAAGCAGGGAGTTGGGGGGGGGGGAGCCAAATGCCCCAGGACTATCTAAGGACAATGTTGCTTTGCCGGGGACAGGGAACCACCAGTGAGTCCCTCCCACCTGCACGGCTACCAGGGGGAGGGGGCCATCCTGGAGAGAGGTGCTCCTCAAACCCAGGTGGGGCTGTGTCTAGCAGGGCAGCCCCACCCCCTATTGTCCCCACCCCAAGTGAAACTGGGCTGGTACCGGCCCCCTTGGCAGATCTGTGCTCAGCACCCAATGCTGCCTCAGTTTCCCAACCCACTGACCCCAACCCAGCTCTCCCCCCTAGGGCAGGGGGCGATGCACCGTGCTGAGTTGCCGGGAGTGTGTGTTGGGGGGGGGGGGGGGGATGATGGTGTGAACAGCTGCCCCTTATGCCCAGTTGCCCATCATGGGACTCCACCGCTTACCAGGCTTGATGACAGATGGACATGCCCTGGCACTCAGGCAGATGGGTTCAATGCCCATGCTGGGGTGGGGACAGCACAGGAGGGCCCCCCTCCACCCAAGAGGGTTTGGGGAGTTGTAGCTGTGGGGGCCAGGGGCGGGGCTGGAGCCAGAAAGTGGCACTGGGCCCAAAGCCCTCAGTCTGCTTCCACTGGCTCCACACCAGCCTTGGGCACAAACCATGCTGCCCTGGGGGGAACTTCCTTGCCGCCCTCAGGCCTGGGGGGGCAGGGGTAGTGAGGGCATTATGCAGGGGTAGTTACCCCCCACACCCCACCCTGCTTGGCTTCCGCCTGCAGCCAGCTTGGTGTTTTCTTCCCCGCCCATTCCCATGACCTCTCCCTGGGGCTGGAGGAGCCCTTCCATCCTGAGCCCAGCTGCTGCCCCACATTCCCCTCCTCGGAGATGAACAAAAGGCCCTGTGTAGGGCTGGGGGGGGAGCAGACAGCTCGGCAGCCAGGTGCCCCACGCAGGTAGATGCCATTACTCTGCCTTGGAATTCGCAGCACGGGGGACTCAGCGCAGAGCCCCCGCTGTGGGTACTCGCACCCAGGCTCTCCGTGCCCAGCTATGGCAGGGCAGAACAGAGGGGGCTGTTAGGAACCTTGGTTACTCCAGCTGCTGCCCTAGGGGAGAAGTGGGGCAGGACACCGCTGTCCCTCCTTCCCACTGACACCTGGCCCACAGGAGTGGGGTCAGGCAGCGCTGCCTGCTGAGGCTCTGAATCCGCCCTACCCTTGCCCATGGTGATCACGGACTGGGTGCCCCAACAGGTCTCCGGGATGGGACGGCCCCGAGCATATGGGGGTGAGACTGGAGCCCGACCCAGCCGAGCACAGAGGTCCCTGGCGCCAGGTGTTGCGCTTGCTAGACCAGGCTGCTTCCCCTCCCCAAAAACCGGAGGCGCAGAGGCTGCGGGAGCCATGACGAGGCGGAAGGCGAAGCATTTGGCCAGCGTGGTTATTGCACTGAAGTGTGTGAACAGCCAGCACGCTCCTCTTATACACAGCTGCCCTGTGCAGGGTGCCCGGGGACACCGCGCTCTCTCCCATATGGCATGGCCTGGAGCGAACATCCTTCGCCACTCCCGGGACTGGCCATCAGCAGCAGAGCTGTTGTGCCTGCAGGGCGTGGAGAGGGCTGCTGAGGATCAGCCCCAGGGAGGCGGGCAGAGCTGAGCAGAACTCAGCCCCAAGGGTCCTACTGGAGGGCACTGCCCGCTGCTCCTGCTGGCCCAGGATGAGCCGGTTTAGCGGAGCCCCTAGTTCAGAGCCAGGGCCGTGAGCCGCTGAGGACAGTGGGTCTCTGGGCATGACCTGGCCTTGTCCCAGGCCTGTGGGTTTAGTCCCGTTGGGTGGTTGGTATTGGCGAGGGGAGGAGCGGAAGGCATTCATGTCCCCCGTGTGAACTGGGCAGGCCAGGTGCCTGCTCAGCTGGCAGAGTTCAGGGTCTGGAACTTCTCCCGCAAGTCCTTCACGCGGCCCTGCTGACTGGCAGCCGTCTTCTCCAGGCCCATGGCCCGGCTGGGCTCCAGGGCTGAGCCCTCCTCCCTCCGCCGGTACTCGTCCGACTGCTGGTAGGCCTTGCACCGCTCCGCCACAGCCTTGAGTGAGATCCGCTCCCGGGAGGTGGGCGAGCGGATCTGCACGTAGCTGGCGGCGTCGGGCGGCTCCTCCGGGGCGCCTGGGACCTTCTCCAGGACGATGACCCGCTGCTTGTCCAGCAAGGCCTCGGCAGTGATGCACAGCCCCCCACCGCTGTGGTTCCTCTGGCGTTTCCGGGCACTGGGATCCAGGCTCTCCTCGGCACTCCGGCCCCTTTCGTGGCCCTGCTCCAGCCGAGGTGTCTCTCGCTCCAGCCCGTTCCGGCTCTCCTTCCCCGGGGGACCTCGTGGCAGCTCCACCACCATCTTTTCTGGTGCCGAGCGACTCCTGTTGACTGGGGGGGGCCGGCGTGGGTGTGGGACGGCCACACTGAAGGAGTACCTGGAGCGCAGCTCCCGCACATCGGGCCAGCTGAACGTCTCCGCCCCAACAGGGCTGAGCGGGCTGCGGGACAAGGGGCCAGGCGAGGCTGTGCGTGGGCTGGAGGAGGTACAGCCGCCGGGCGAGGTGGGGCACGAGGGGCTGAAGGAGAACCTCTTGGGCGACTTGTCCCGCGAGGAGGCGGCAGAGATTGGCGTGCGGGGGCTGTATTCCTGAAGCACCACCTGTTCATAGCCCATGAGAGACGGCGTCGGCTTCTGCGGGCCTGTAGGAATCACATGCACTGGTGAGTGGAAGGGTCAGGGCTGGGAGCACCCTCCTTCCCTACCCTGTGCCAACTCTCCCGCCCAGCCTCACAACCCCAGGGGGCATCTTCCTTCCCTGCGCTGTGCCAGTCCCCCTGCCCAGCCCCAGGGGACATCCTCCTTCCCTCCCTGTGCCAGCCCTCCTGCCCAGCTCTACATCCCGAGGATCACCCACCTGTATCTCTTTTCGCCTCCTGCTGCCTATCACACAGTGGGGGCTCCGCACAGCTCCCCACTTCCCCCAGCTTGGAGAGGCACCTGCGCCCAGAGGGCTGGCGGTTCTTGATGCGCAGGCTGTACTGGCGTGCCAGCTGGTACACCTTGTTCTTCAGGCGCTCGCTGAGCTCATCCTCTGCGGCCTTTGAGAGGAGCAGGACCCGGGAGGGCGGCTTGGTGGGGAGGGCCAGCCTGGGGGGCCCTGCCCGCTCGGTGGGGGACCGGCTCTCAGGCGACGGCGCAGCGGACTCCTCCGTGATGGCACTCAGCTCATCGTCCTCCAGGATGAGCAGCGGCTCACGCAGGTCCAAGCCATTCTCCTGGCTCTTGCCCACAGGCCAGTCGGTCACGGCGGCGCCTCTCTCCGGATGGGCCTCGCCCTGGCTCAGCTTCTCCATGCCCTCCCACACCTTGATCATCTCGGAGGGCGGGCGGAACTCCTCGTCGGCCATGGGGGTGCTTGGCTCAGCCCGGTCCAGGAGGGTGGCTCTAGGCTCAGTAGCGGTGGCGATGCCTGCCAAGACCCAGGTGGCAGTCCGGCTGCCGGCCACTCTCTGCCGGGCACTGGTGTCCGGTTCAGGTGGCGGGGGCGGGAGGCTGTTGATGCGGCAGACCGAATTCTTCACCAGCCCCTTGGGGATGTAGGACAAGCTCTCCCGGCGCCGGATGCCGAAGCTGACGTCACGGTGCTCTGCACATTCGTAGTAGCTCTTGATCTTGTCCAGCAACAGCCGGTCCCGCTGGGAGAGGATGGACTCCTTCCGGCGGCAGGGGGTGCGCTCGGCCTCCACAGGGCTGGGCGACGTGGCCCCGCTGCGAGAGGAGCCGTGCTCCGGGCCCCCGGCATCCCCTGCCACCTCTGGGGGTGAGATGCAGCCCCGGGCGTCTGCGGCACTGCTGCGGCCCTGCCCTTTCTCGCTGCCGTCCAGGCTCAGCACACTGCTGCTCCGGCTGACCAGCCTGGGCGTCACGAAGCCCCCTGTCCGGCCCTCCTCCAGTGCCAGGCTGCTGCGCCGCGAAAAGCTGTTGCCGAAAAGCTCTGCAATGACGCTGGCTTGATCCAGTACGGATGGGGGCAGGATGCTTCTTACCCCAGCGTCCTCCTCCTCCTCTTCCTCGCTGCTCAGGGCTTTGAGGTCCTCGGCATTCTCCACGGCAGCTGGGGAGGGGCTCCGCTCCTGCTCTGCCTCGCCCGGTGGGGCCGGCTCAGGGGTGCTCACGGCCTCGAGGGGCTCTTCCAGGCGTTCTTCCTCCAGGGCAGCGCCAGCCTGCAGGGCAGCACGGAGACCATGAGTGGAGGCATGGGGGCGCGTGCTTCTGCCAAACAGCAGCCCAGCCCCGTGCCAACAGACAGCACCTGGGCACGGACTCCCCTCCTCTGAGGTGGGAAGGAGCTGGAGGTGTGGATTCCTGCTTAACACAAGGCGCAGGGGATGTGCCAGATTGGATCCACCCTACCCAGTATCCCAGCTCTGCCCCGGTCCACGTCCAACGTGGGAGCCTCTCCGCAGCAGCTGGGGGTTAATCAGCCCCCTGTGCAGATCTCCTGTCACAGTGTTTGGTGCGCACTCCCAAGCCTCCACTCCTGCTGTCCGTGCTCTTTGCTTACTCTGGATATTGCTCACCCTGGGAACAGCCAATGCTTTTCTTTCACCTTGCTCTGCACTGGGCCCTCCCCTTCCTGTGGCAGGGAGTTCCGCTGGCTGCTCAGCAGTGGAGTGAAAAGGGGTTTAATTGCCTTTAATCAGTTATAAAGTGACTGTTTTTTTATCTCTTTGAATGTCCCCTCGAAGAAGTCAAGGGAGGTACAGGGGCAGGTTGGCTGGAGACAGACTCCATCTCCCACCCAATAGCAAGGGAATAGGAAGGGAATGGTGGCTGATAGCAAGGGGTGCCCTATGTGTCAGGCGGTGAAAGGGGGGGGGGCTGGGAGTCAGGACTCCTGGGTTCTAAGCCCAGCTTTCGGGAGCCCCTGTGAGCAGGGGTAAGAGCCATGGACCAGAAAATGACTAGGTCCGGGTGCTGCCGCTCTCTCGCTGCACCATCCCGTCTTGCTGTGCCTCAGTTTCCCTATCTTTAGGAGCGGGATAAGTCTTAACTCCCTCGCAGAAAAGCATTGGGAGAATGGACCCTCGCAGACGGCTGTGAAATTCCCCAGTCCTGGACTGAAGGGCAATGGGTCATTGGTCAGGTTGCTGTTCCAGTGGTACAAAGGCAGCGTGGGTCAGTGGGTAGGGCACTCAGCGAGCTGTGATTCAGGACACCTGAGACCTACCCTGGTTCCACCCGGTCCCCCTGGGAGACCTCGATGGCATAGAGAGAAGAGGGGGTGGTCTGTCCCCCTTCCCACCACAGATCTGCCTTTGGCTGGGAGCCATTGGGGCAGGGACCATGTTTGCCTGGCACCCCACCAAACAACCCACGCCCCCCATCTTGGTGAAGGATAATGGGAGGCACAGTCCATTTGCCCCTCAGAGCAGTGGGGCCAGGGGCTGTCTCTCACCTCCAGGATGTCCGAGGTCGTCTCTATGCTGTGGCGTTTCTCCTGGCTCCCTGGCTCCTCGCTGCTGGGCATCACACAGCCCTTGGGCTCCTCGGTTGCCTGCCGCCCCTTGCCCTGAAACACAGAAAAGGGGACATGTTACACTGCTCGGCTGTGGCTCTGACAGTCCCAGCCTGAGGGATGAGACCATCAGAGGCCCGGGGCAGCCCCAGCGGCTCCCTGGTCCCAACCCGGCCAAGCGCCGAACGCCCTGGAGGTCTTGGCTCTGCTACCAGAGCTGTGGAGTGAGATCCGAGACAGGTTCTGACATCTATGCTCCCAGCACCGTTCAGATCAGCTGTACGTCGCCTTCACACGCCCAGGGAACCAGACCAGCTTCCTCACAGGAGGGACAGGCCAACCGAGGGGGCCATTCTCGGCACTCCAGCCAGCCACCTCTTCAGGACCCAGCCGTCAGTGGAGTTAAATGGGGCGGGAGGGTGCAAAGCATACTGGGAGTCACAGCAGCCACTGCATCTCAGCCAGCCCAGTCAGTGAAGGGTTAATAGCAGACAGTCTCAAGCTCCGATCTGGCCAGGGGGCGCTGATGGGCCCCATTGGGTCAGCCTGTCCCGACTGGGGATCCAGCCCGTGCCGGGCAGCAGGTGAGAGACAGAGGAGGCAGCCCTGAGCCATGCGCCAAGCCAGCATGCAAGAAGGAGTTGGAGAGACACCTCACCGTGCGGCCCCGGAAGAAAAGCAAAGCGTTGGTCCGGCAATGCCAGCCGTGCAGTGCCGCCAGCAGGGAGCTCACAAAGTCTGCTACCTGCTCCTCGCCCACCGGGCCCTCCTCCTCTTCCTCCTCCTCCTCCTCCTCCTCCAGCCCAGCTTCCTTCTCACTGCTGTCATTCACAGCCAGCTCCTCCAGCGAACCCTTGCCCAGGGCCTGCTCTTCCTCCTCCTCCTCCTCCTCTGTGCCCTCCTGGGCCTCAGTGGGCTGCCACACACTGCCAGGAGGCTGTAAGGGCGCTCTGGCCTCCAGGAGGGCTCCGGTGCTGCCAGCGTGCTGTTCAGATGACAAATAAGGGCTCCCTTTAGCACCGCCTCATCCTGGAGTGCTGGAGCTGCTGGGGAGACCCCAAAACAGCCAGGCGTGGGGTGTCCTCCCCACCAGCCTGTCTCGACTCCACACATCTGCCAGAAGCTGGGAGCCACTGCGCCGTGCATGCTGGGGCACAAGCATGTGGGTGCATGCGTGCACACGACTGGCAAAGGGGGTTGCACGAGTGCGATGCACATGGGGCATTCGAGGGACCTCGGGTTGCACAGGAACCTCGCAGCAAGACCCCCCCAGTGCCTGCTGTTATCCAGCTGGCATCTTCAGCCCTTCTGCGCCCTCCCACTGGTCTTTGCTGCAGTCCCCCATGACATTCTGATAGGTAAGCTGGGGAAATGTGGGCTTGGCAGAGCTAAAAGGATACAAAATTGGTTAAACAGCTGCAAACCAAGAGTAACGATTAATGGGACGAAGTCAGATTAGAGGGAGGTCTCCAGTGGGAACTGTTCTGGGTCCACTGTTGTGTGACATCTTTCTTAGTGACCTCACTGTAGGAAGAGGGCACGCTGACTGAGCATGCTGATGACAAAGCTAGAGAGGGTGGGCGCCCCTTTGGAGGACAGAGCTAAAATTCAGCAGGATCTTGAGAAATTAGAGAACTGGGCTAGAGACAAGGAAATGAAAAATAAGGACAAATGTAAGGTGCTACACTCAGTGGAGAAAAACCAAATGAGAAGAACTAGGAGAAATGGTCTCAAGTTGAAGTGGGGGAGGTCGAGGTAGGATATCAGGAAAATCTATTTCTCTAGGAGGGTGGTGAAGCACTAGAATGGGTTATCTAGGGAGGTGGTGGAATCTCCATCCTTAGAGGTTTAAAGGCCAGCTTGACAAAGCTCTGTCTGGGACGGTTCAGTTGGGGTTGGTCCTGCTGTGAGCAGGGGGTTGGACTAGGTGAGCCCTGAGGTCCCTTCTAACCCTGATCTTCTGTGACTCTAAATGCACAGCTACAGAATGGGATATATACGGCTTGGGGGCAGCTCTCCTGAGAAGGACCTGGGAGTCGTGGTGGGTCACAACCTCAATCTGAGCCAGAAAGCAATGCTGCTGCAAAGAAAGCAAATGCCATTTCTGGTTTCATTAACAAAAACACAGCATGCAAGTCACGGGGGGTGAGAGTACCGCTCTGCTCAGTGCTGGTTAGGCCTCAGCTGGAGGACTGTGGCCAAATTTTGGTCACCCATGTAAAGATGTAGAGAAACTGGAAAGGATCCAGAGGCGAGAGGCAAAGACGATCCAAGAGCTGGAACACAAGCCAAGTACGCACAGGGTGAGGCAATGTTCAGTTTATAAGAGAGGAGGCTGAGGGGGCACATGATAACGCTCCTCATATACGTGAAAGGCTACCCCAAAAAGAGAGGGAGAAAAGTTGCTTTCTTTTGCCGCAGAGGGCAGGACTAGAGGCAATGGGTTCCAACTCCAGCAGAGCAGATTTAGATGCACTCTCAGGAAAATCTTCCCAACGGCAAGAACAAAGCTGGACAAGAGAACAGACTGCCTAGAGTAGTGGTGGAAGGGCCTTCACTGGAGGTTTTCAAACGGAGGCCGGAAGGCCTCTGTCCTGGATGGTTCAGCCACCCCAAATCCTGCATCTTGGCAGGAGGTTAGACTAGATGAGGTTGGCTGCCCCGTCTAACCCTGCAGTCCTGTGACTTTATGCTCTTACCTTGAGTCCTGCGGCCACATCCCCAGCACATGGAAGAGAGGAGAGAAACAATTAGCAAAGGGGTCGGCGTGCACCCTGGCCACAGCAACAGGAGGAGAGCAAGTGGATGGCGTTGCCCCAATGCTGCCCCTCCTGCCTGCCCTCCCAGTGCTGCCCCGCTCCTGGCAGAAGTCCCCCTACCCGCTGATGCTGGCTTGAGGCCCACGAGCGGCCGGTGGCCGAGGTTGGTGAGGTGGGGCTGGCCGCCAAGCATCTGGATGGTGGTATCAGGAGCTGACACATCAACAGGGCAGGTTAGAGAAGCTAGTTCTGGGACCATTTGGGGGGGACCTGGTCCTTGGCACCACCAAGGAGCAAAGTGGGGCCAAGAGAGGTGCCGGGATGTGGCGGGGACCCTCTCTGCAGCCAGGCAAGTGGCCAGTGGGTGAGGGCACAGCTCCCTGAATGGGGAGGGGTGTGAGCTCCCCTCGCCCTGTCTGCCCAGCACTGAGAGGATGGGAGGATGCAGGGCCATCCCAGCAGCTCACTCACCTCTCTCACCCAGCTGCTTGACAATCTGCTTGGTGGGCTCTGTGGGGAAAGCAATGAGTGAGAAGCCTGCCATACAAAGCCCCCCCATCTGCTTTCTGCTCAGCCCTGCACCACGACCCTGCAGTCGCAGCCCACCAGGAACATGCCTCTCCAATGCCGTGGCTCTCTTTCACCGCCTCCTGGAAACTTGGGTCCCAGGCCCAGCCCATCCGCCAACCCCCAGTCCCTGCTCAACCCCTTCCTCCAGCCATGTCCCACTGCCTCCGCCAGTCACGGGGAGCTGGAGAGGCGCGTTCGCCAGGACCCTCTAGCAGCACCCCCATGATTAGCCCCAGTGCCGGGAATCGCCATGCCCAGAGCACCGCCATCTCCAGCTCCCTGTCCATGCTTAAACCCCGTGCCTGCAGCTGAAGAGGGGAGCTTGCACCAGATTTCCTGCGACCTGCGCGCCCCAACCCCACACCGCAAAGCAGGCCGTCCCGGAGCTTCTCCACATGGCGCCGGCTGTGGAAGGGCTCTGAGGACAGGACAGATGCACCCATTAAGGCTGACGTGGTTCCCCTGCCAGCTGTGTGTCCTGCACCAGCCAGCGTGGTACTACACGCAGGGCACTGACCATGGCTAGCTCTTGCTGATGTGGGGCTTCCCCTGCTAGGCACTGGTTTCTGGGGCCACAGTTCCAGCTCTCCAAGGCTTCAGAAAAGTGGCCCCAGCTGGGAGCTGCGTGAGGCTGGCAGGATCTGTGATAACTGATAAGTGGGGTAGGGCCTGGGAGCCCAGCCCGCCAGAGCCCCAGCTCTGAGGTGCTCGGCCGTGATTCCACTGCCACATCTTGACAGCACAGCAGGGGAGTGAGACCTGAGAATGGGGCCATTTGTCTCCCTTGGCCTCCGCAGGGAAGGGGGATCCCTCCACACCCAGTGACCTGCCTGGCAACCACAGGCAGCGGGTGCCTTAGTGAGGACCAGCCAGGTCCAGGACTGTGCAGAGCCAGCAGCCTGGGGAGTTAGGGGTGTGGCTGAGTGCCAGGTTTGATCCCAGGTTTGATCCCATAGGGAGCCCCAAGCCCTGGTTCCTCCACTCCCCACAGGCACACAACTCCTCTGGCCCATGGCTGGTGGGTGGAGGCTGGGTTTGCTGCGGGATATGCTATTGTTTGCCTGAGGCTTTGATTGCTGGGAAAGGGCCTTGAACTGTGCCCTCCTGGCCAGGTGGATGCAATCTGATAGTATGCAAATGGATTGGAAGTGGCACCAAGCTTCAGTTTGTTTGGGGTAAGCCTGTCTAGGTCCACCCCAGTGGGAAATTCCTACCACTGAGAATGGAGGTGACCATGGAGGGGCAAAGAGTGGAGGACACTAAGGGAGATGGGCAAGGGTCTGGGCCACACAAAGGATGATAACCTTCTACTGCTGCAAGTTACTCTTTAAGCTCAAGTGGCAGAGATCTGGCGTGTGGGATCTAAAAGTTCCCATCCTACTGATGACCGTGTGTGGGGGGGGAGGGGGGAGAGAGGATTGGTGTCAATATGATGTCACAGGAAGGAACTAACCAATTTCTTCAGGCAGAAGCTTTCATGGGCTCCAACAGCATCCGACGAAGTGGGTTGGAGCCCAGGAAGGAGCTTCGGCTTTTTCAGCTTGCTGTTTTGAAGACTAAGGAATTACACACCAAAAAAAGCTACGTGAAAGGAACATTATGGCTGCAGAGTCAAGCTGGGAGATGCCAGAACTAAGGTTGCCTGAACAACCTTAACTCTGCCCCTAGGGCAGGTATGTATTATAACACAGTCCAATGACACATTGCGTTTCCACCAGATCCTGCCTCAGCTGTATGCAGAGTGGGCCCTGCTCTGGGGACGGAGCAGGACTTTGCAGTGCAGGAGGCTGCTGTCTGTAGCAGCCGGCCTCATTGGCTGCAGTGATTGAGAAAGGAGGATCTCATGGAGCGTGGATCTAATTCCCTACATGGCTGATTCACCAGTGGCAGAAGACAGGGGCTCCTCCGAGCCAGGTAACAGAGCCCCTCGAAACCATCGACACCCTCTGCTCCTCCACCAGAGCCATCTAGCTCAGGGCTGGCCAGGGACGCCCTTGGCACCCCCAGCCAGAGACATATTGCAGCTCTTACCTGACTGTCGGCGCCCCTGCCGGGCCTGCGCCGGCACCTCATCCATGGGTTCGCATGACTTCGCTTTCTTCAGCCTCTCTGGGCTGTATCTGTAGCGAGCAGGGTCTGAAAGGTCAACAGAGGAGTGCATGTGAGTGCCTCGGCAGCGTGCCAGAGCTTGCGCGGGCAAGCACTGGTCCCACGAGTTTGGTGGGGCATCCAGGCTGACGCAGTCCTATGCTGATGGCTGCCCCACAGGTAGGCTCAAGAGCCTGCTGCAGCATCCCTGCTGACAGAGCCAGCTGCCTTGGCTCAGGTGCCAGGGACTGGTGCCGTTTGACCCAAAAAGCCCCAGTTTGATCTCTATCATGCCCCAGCCAGGGTCTTTGGGGAACCAGCCTGGCCCAGGAGTGCAGCACAGTCGCACACAGCCATGGGACACACCCTGGACAGAGACAGACAGACCCCACAGTAGTCAGACAAACAGCTGGAAGGAGAACTTACGGGACAAGTCCATTTCCAAGATGGCTTCTTTAGCCTAGGAGGGCAGAGATGTGGTGGTTAGCGAGGAAGGACAGCATACTGGTGCCACAGGATTATGACAAAAGGGGGATTTTTCACGTTTTGTACAAGCGTTGTGGGTGTGCCTCAGTTTCCCCATGTGCTACCTGGTTAACTAGATGTGGGGAGGGAGCTGTAGATGATACTGAGGCACAACTGTCTGGGGTCTGCACTCCCCAAAGCAATGGCCACTCCAATTGCCTGGACATTTGGCACCTAGCAACTGAGGACCACGGGTGGCCCACCCTATGTGGGAAGCCAGCCAGGTGTGACCCTGAACATAGTTCTATGTGGAGGCCTGGTGACAATGTCTACCCAGGAACAAGGACAAAGGAGGGGCTGGGGGTTGTTAAGTGTGGGGCTGCTGGAAAGAGAAAGAGAAGCTGCAGGCCAAGGAGGGGTCAGAGGATGCTGGCCTCAGCCAGATGGACCAAGGTCTGATTTTCGGTTCTCCGTGGTAACTAAGGACTTCCTACGCTGTGTCCAGATAACTAATAAACCCTGTCTCTGGGTACAAGCCAGGTAGACTTGGTGCAGGAAGTTCCCCGCATGAAGCAGGGGTGCTGAAGGCTCCAAGGTGTGGTCTACGGAGTGGTGAAGCCGAGTGGCTTGCCCGAGCGAGAATGTGAGCCGGAAGGGCCTGACACACTAAGGGGTCCTCCCAGGAACTACCCACAAGCTATGCAGGGGACCAGACCCGTGGATCCATGACACAGCTTGCCGAGTTCCAGAGAGGTTGTGTTCCCCTCTCCACCCCCATCCCACACCAGGCGGCTGCCGTGGCTCGGCTCCAGGCCACATCCGCATGGGCCCTGGGGCCAAACGCTCCATTCAAGGCCTGGGAGGGGGGCTCTGGCCTTGGCAACCCCAGGGTCCATCACCTTCTGGGGGATGATGGCATGGTGGTTCTCCAGGATGAGCCGCTTGATGTGGTGGGTCCAGACCCTCTTCTCCTCCGCGCTCTTGGCCTGAGGGGAAGGACACACAACCATACAGAGTTGGGTGCTACCTGTCACCCCAGAGAACAGCCCTGACCCAGCCTCCTCCAGCCACTCCATTCCCCCCAGCCCTTGCTGGCCCAGTGTCCAGCCCTCCTACCCAAGTTCCCGGCCAGCCCCTCCGGCTCTCACCTGGATGCTGTACTGCTGCTTGGTGTGCTTGTAGTGGGTGACGCTGAAACACAACGAGTCCCTGGTGCTCTCAATCAGCATCAAGGAGGAGCACTGGGGAGACAGAGGCATCAGCAACCCAGGCATGGCTCCCCTCCCCCTGCGGCTCTCAGCCCGAGGACAGAGAGGTGGGGGCAGGAGATGGGTAAGAGGCCATGCCGTCCAAGAGCTTGGCATGCTGCCAACGATTTAACTGGGGCTCTGTGGGGCCCCACTTTTTGCTGGCTGAGTGGAGCCGCTAACAGGGTCTTTTATGCAGAGCCAATGGGGGGTGGAAGGATAGGGCCAGGAGTCGGGGGGGGGGGGCATCGCAAAGCCACTGGGCAGGGTTGGGCACCATGGATAGGGCCAGGCACCACGAAGCCACTGGGGAGCCCCGGGGGTGGGGAGCTGGGCTGGCTTACCGGGATGTGGCTCTTGTAGATGAAGTGGTCGCCCCGTCTCTTGGTGATGAGCAGGATGCGGTGGAAGAGGAAGAAGGCACGCTCATTGCGCACGCGGTGCACCCGGAAGGTGCCCTCCAGCACCAGCTCCCCGAAGGTCGTCAGGTCCGGCCCCTTCCAGTGCAGCAGCAGGGACTGGATCTCCTGGGTGGGGGTGGGAGGCAGCCTCAGGTGGCGCTTCACTGAAACCAGCTGCCGCCCAGACCTGAGGGGGGTGTCAGCCCCACTGGCCCCCCATCCCATTAGCAGCACTGGGCCCATGGCAGCATCCATCCAGGCTGCATCCCGGCGCCAGGATCCCCTGGCTGCTCCAAAACGTCCCCTGCCCAGGCCTCACCTAGGGTCAGAGCAAGGGACCCCCAGATGCGGTCGGGCCACAGGCGACGACAGTGGAGCTAGGTCGTGTGGCAGGGAGAAGCTCGCGACTGCCTCACGCAGGGACCTTTGGGAAACGCACGAGGCTCTCGGCCTCTCCCATGGAGCCGCTCCCAGGGCGGGGCCTCCCCAGACCGTGGACTTCCAACCCCGCACGGGATGCCCGTCGCTCACCTGCAGCCGCACGGCGTGCTCGTGCCTGCGCTTCATGTCATTGATGTACCAGGCCACGCCGGTCATGGTGTCGATGGCCTCTTCCACCACCTCAAAGCCGGCCTCCAGGTCAAAGTGCTTTGCGATCTCCTGGGGGCACCATCCAGCATGAGGGCTCGCCACCCCACCACCTGCCCACCACTCCCAACTACCCAGTCACCAGCTGCGCCCAGCCCTCCTCCCGCTCCTATTGCCCAGCAGGAGCGGGGCCAGGGTCTGGAGCCAGGGCTGAGCTCAGGGACACAGCCGTGGAGCTGCTCAGAGGGGACTTGTAAGGTTCAGAGCGCAGCGCTGTGGCTGGAAGGGAGCACGCTGGGCAGGGGCCTGGCCTCTGACACCGGAGCAGGAGGAAGGGGGCAGGAGGTGCCCTGCAGTGGGGGGGGATGCATCGGAAGGCCCGTGCAGTGGGTTGGCCCCACTTACTTGGAGCAGCAGGTGGTACTTGAGGATCCTCTGGACAGGCTTGAGCAAGTAGGAACCCAGGGGCAGCGCATGGCCAATCTGCTCCTGGCGCTCGCGGAAGAATTTAGCCTGCTGCTTGTTCCTCATGCACTCGGTCAGGGCTGCCACTGAGCTGCAGGGACCAGACACTGTGGTGAGGGGAGACGTATATGGGGCAGGGGCCTGGCCTGGTGCCCAGAGACCACGGGGATGGGAGGTGCAGAAACCTGCCCTGCTAGCTCCTGCTTGCAGCTCAGGGGTGACCCCTGGCCCTTTCTCCTTCCAGGACACAGACTGAGGCACCTGCCCCCGGGACTCCCAGGGCCAGCAAGTGGGAGGCGCCAGCGTCTGGGAGAGGCCACTGCACGTGTGGATGCCCCATCTCAGCTTGCTCCCCTTCCCGGCAATGGCAGTAGTGTGGGTGCATGCTTCCCACCCGCCAAAAGAAACCCAATCAGAGGTGTGCTGGACGCACAGCTCAGATCCACGACCTGCTGCCAAAGCCAGGCCACCCCAGCATGGGGCAACCCCTCACAGGCAGGGAGTCGCCACCCAAGGGAGACCCTCCACCCTGCAGGTGCCAGTCCCCACTGTGGCCCGGGTGCCCGTCCTGCACACACACTCACTTGGGGTAGTTGTTGCAGTATTGGGTGTAGATATCGAAATCCTGGCTCTGCGGTGAGGGAAGAGAGAGACTGCAAGTGAGGTCTCTAGGAGGAACTCTCCCGCATCACCCTCATTGCTCTGCCCATCCTCTGTCCTCAGCTGCCAGCGAGTGTCCAGCCACAGCTGCCAGCGACTGCTAATTCTGGGCACACCCCCGCCAGTCGTCCCCCAGCCTGTGCCTCCGCACGCTGCAGCAGCAACTTCCCCCGCATCAGTGCCCCAGTGCTGTGAGCTTCCCAGCAGTGCCCCGGCCAGTCCTCCTACCCTGCCAGTGGCGGCAGAGCTCCCCACAGGCCATCCCATAAAGTCCAGCCAAGCCATGTGCTATGCCAGGCATGCAAGCTGGGAGGAGCCCACACACGACTGGCACCTGCAGGAAACCTGAGTGCACCAGCTCGCTTAACATAGGGCACCATGGGCCATCTTGGCGAGCGCTCCCCATAACACACCACCTCCAGGGACCCCCTTACACGGTCCACGAAGCACCTGGCCACAGCCACGGGGTCTCTGTCACAGCTGTCCAGGTCTTGCAGCAGCTCGCTGGGTGGAAAGAGAGAGGCCATCAGCCATGCACAGGGTCCCTCGCAGGGCCCACTGAGCACATGATGCACACATGCAAGAAATGTTCTCCCCACCCCACTAGCACACAGCTCCCCCTCCTCTCCCCCAAAACAGAGGGCAGGCAGCAGAGCATGCGGAGCATGGTACCCACCTGGGGGGCAGGGCCCCTTCCAGTGCCGGCAGGGTTAGAAAACAAAGCAAGTGTGGTGAGAGCAGAAATATGCACCAGCTGCCCTCTCCCACCAGGGCCCCGTGAGCTCAAGTGGACTGGACAGCACCACCCGGGCCATGGGACGTTTTGCCCAAGGTCTATGAGCTGAGACCACCTTGGTGCCCAGCCAAGGGAGATGGGGGGGGATACAGCCTGGTGCTGCTTCTCTGCCCTCAGCCAGGCCGGGGCCACTCGGGTGGCTCCCGCTGATGCTGATGCTGTCTTAGGGCTAGGCAGCACATGGTACTAGCCTCTCGTCTCTGGGGATGGATAATGAGATCCTGGCTCATGTAGCAGAAACCTGGGGGCACTGACAGGGCTGTGAGGAAGGGGGGCCAGTGCTGGGAAAGCAGGGGCTGTGGATCAGGACCAAGAGAACTGTTGTAGGGGGATGCCCGTCCTGGGGCATTTACTCCTTATCCCCTTTGGAGAGAGGGGGAATGGACCGGAAAGGTGGGTCTCAAGGGGGTGATAATGGAGTAGGCAGAGACACATCAGGAGTGGGTTACAGGGGGCCAGCGCTGGGGGCAGGACACGGTGGGCAGGGCCGGAGGGGGACTGCAGAGGTTACAGGGATCAAGCAAGAAGGGGTGAGACCAGAACAGGTGGAATCAGGGTTACGGGGGACAGGATGGGGAGTGTGGGTGTTGGAATGGAATAGTTCCTGTAGGGTAGCCATGTTAGTCTGTGTACAGCAAAAACAACGAAAATCCTGTCGCACCTTAAAGACTAAGTTCTTCGGGCGTAAGTTTCCATGGGCTGCAACCCCCAGGACATTTGTTGGTCTTTAATGTGCCACGGGACTTTGAATGGTTTTGGAATGGAGGAGGAGGATATACAGGGCTCAGGAGAGAGTGGGCAGGGCTCAGCTCACCTGTTGAGCTCGTAGATATCCTCAATGTTGCCAAAGAGCTCGCTGACCTGCTCCGGCCGCAGCAACAGCTCCTCGGTGTCTATGATCTTCCCCAGGTAGTCCTGCCAGGCGCCCGCAATGAGCCGCAGCAGTGAGCAGAGAGGCAATGTCAACCCGGCCGAGATGCCCCCGCCCCCACCCCACCCCAGCCCAGCAGGGCCATAGAAGGGGGCTTCCCCCAGGCCAGTTGGCAGAACTTGCCCAGTGGTGGGCGTGGGCTCGGGTCCCCGTCTCCCAATCAATCTCCCTCTATCCTGCTGCCCGTGGGCCGTGCTGTTTCCTATGTGAGCCCAGCCATGGCAGAGCCAATGGGCTGAGACCCACGGTGGCAGCTTTATCCCTGCAGAGCCCTCGCCCCTTCCTGCACCCCTCATTTCAAACCCGCCCCAGCCCTGCTGCATGCTGAGAACTCACCCAACTAGCAGACCTCTCCCTGGAGGGACCAGACCAGCCGTTGGGGGGTGAAAGGTGCCCCCCCATAGCGTGTTTGAGGGCATGGACCCAGCTGTCCATGCCCTTCCAGCTCCCAGTACCAAAGGGGCAGACAGCAAGGGGCATGTGGGGCCCTCGGCTGAGAGTGGGACACCACTGTGCACAACAGAGACCCCAGTTCCAGAGGCAATGGTTAGGGGGAGACATGCAGTGCCGCACAGGGGCAGCAGGGGGTGCTGTTGTGCAGCAAGGCACAGGGGGTCCCAGCCCATGACTCGTGCTCAATGGGCATCTGGTGGGGACCGGGAGGGAGTCTCACCTCCACAATGCTACGCAGGTCCTGCACGTACATGCGCTCCGTCTCCACAAGCTCCAGCACCACGCGCTCCAGATAGCTCTGCTTGTGGTTGGTGCCGGCTGGGACCCGGGGGCTGAACGGCGAGAGGGAGCGGGAGCCATTGCGGACCAGCCAGCCCCCCGGCGAGGCGTTGTTGTTGCTGTTGTGCAGCTGGTTGGCCCACAGGGCGTCCCCATCCCGGGCGAGCACGTGGCTGGCAGCTTTGTCCCGCTCCTCCATGGTCATCCGGCTCTCTGGGGGCTCTGGGGTCCTTACGGGCATCCCATCATTGCTGCCAGGGCAGGGTGCTGCGGGGAGCGGGGGGGTTTCTGGTGGGGAGAGAGGCAGTGTGATAAGGGGCAGGGTCCCACATGCCAGACCCCAAAGCCCTTCCTGCTCCAGACCCCATGTGCCATCATTGTCACAGGCTCTGGAGACTCAGCCGGAGGACTGGCCAGGCCCAGGTGGCCAGGGAACACATGCCAGCCTGGAGCACTGTGGCCAGAAGGGGGCAAGGCTTAGAGCGCCAGCTAGGCATAGTGTGTGTCAGACAGCTGGCCCAGCATGGCAACTGAACCCCACCTGGGGCAGGTAACAACGCTCAGGAGCCCCAAGGGCAGGCCCCAGGTGCCCAGCAGCTTGCATGGAGCAAGGCCTCACTCAGGCCCCCACCCACAGGAAGGGAAGGGCTGGACCACTGGCCCCCTCCGGAGGCTGGAACTGCCCAGATGCATTTGCCTAGAGACACAGGCCCTTTGTTCCACACACGCCTCCCAGCTGGCAGTCAGAGACACGGCCCCCTTCCTTCCCAAGGGCCAGGACCAGGCCATTCCCTCCCTCACCACCACTTCCAGGCTCGGGGCAAACTCTTGGCGGAGGCAGGGGGCGACTGGCCTCACCCGCACTCGCTGAGGTCCTGGCTTACGCTGAAAGGAGAATCAAACCGATTCCCAGCTACTCTGGCTGTTAAGAACGCAGCAACGCTGCCTGAGAACACAAAGCACACCTGTGCCCATTGCTGGGTGTGGGGGCAGCTGCTCTGGGTGTGAGCGAGCCAGCAGTGCCTGAGTTTGCAGAGAGCCTGAGCCCATTGCTGGGCCCGAGGGGAAGCTGCCCCAGGCCTGAGTCTCTCTGTGCTGTGAGCTGCCCCCTTCAGTTCACAGGGCACCACCGTAGAGGCCCATGATGGAAGTTTGACCCTCACGTCGTGAGCGCTTTCATTTCCCACTGCAATGTGGTGGGAAAGGGGCCAGGAGGCTGTTGGGTTGGGGAACAACAATCTAGGTGGGTCCTGCTGCCATCTTACTGCCCCCTTCCTGCCTGTGAGACTGGCCAGGCTCCAGGGGAAGGGGCTGGCACAATGGGCCTCAGCCACACGGCTCTCAGCTCCTGGCCGGTTTATTCCTGCTGTTGGGGGACAATGGCCACAGCCACTGGGGGACAGCATTGCCTGGCTTCAGGGCATGGAAAACTGCAACATGGCGTGGCCCAAGTGTTTTAAATACCTCCTCCAGGGAAATTTAAATACCTCCTCTGCCCCCTGTGATCCCCCCTACAGCCTGAGCACCTCACTGTGTGCCGAGGGGCATGCACAGGGAACAACCCAGCCACCACGGGACGCGGTGGGAATCCTGCACAGCAGCACTGGAATGAGCCCTCCCCTCTCAGCCAGACTGGCTTTGCCGGGGGAGGCAGATGGGCCCAGGTGGGCATGATCTCCATTTCCCATGTGGGGAGCTGTGGCATGGAGAGATTCAGCCCAAGGAGGAATAACTCATTTCAGTGTCACCTGGGCACAGCTGGCACTGGGCTGTTGGAGGCGCAGAGCCCCTGCTGCACCCCATGACTCCAGCTGGAGTGATGAGTGCCCAGCCCTTTTAGAAAGTGGGGTCCCCAGTGCTGCCAGTCAGGGCCCCAGAAAACTGGGCTACTCAGATCGGTGTAAACCTCTGGTGGACGTGACACCAAGGTACGACTGGGGCCAGCGTCAGCCCCAGATGCAGATCTCCCATGTCACAGGACTGAACCGCAAAGCCAGACGACCTTAGGCACAGCCACAGAGCGACACCCAGGGCGCTGTCCTCCCCACCCAAGTGAATGCAGCAATTTCACCCCAGCAGCGGTGCCCCCCCGCTCCCTCTGGAGCTGCGTAGGACGACAGACCAAGAGATCCCAAGAGTGCAGCTGGCCTGAAAATAACAAACCATCAGCCATGTGCGAAGCTGCAAAGAATCCCAGCTATTCCTGACAGTGCGAAAAGGCCTTTCCCCTCCTGGAGACACACACAGGGCACCACAGGCACACAAACACACACCGGGAACCACTGCTAGGTGCCTGTGTTTGACTCATCCCTCCCACAGCTCAGCGGGGGAAATGCGTCCAAGCCCATCACCAGATCATCAGGCCTGCAGCACTAGAGGAGACTACCCAGTGCCAAGTACAGAGTCCTGCCGTGAGGGTGGGGAGGAGGAATAACCTTCCCACAATCAACCACTAATCTGAAGGCCGGGGAAACCCATGGGGTGGATCTAACATTGCAGCCAGGGCAGGCTGAAGGGGACCAGCTGCTCCCAGGCCCTGTCTTGCCCAGCGCTCCCTCCCCCAGCACCCTAGCTGATCCCTCCCCCACCAGTCATTTCTTCCCCCCCCCCCACTCCAAGCTGGACTCTGCATTCTTTGCAGCATATGTAACCAGGAACACACCCTCCGTACACCTCCCCCCAGCCACGGGCAGGCGTGTGGCTGCAAGTTTGTGACACTAAGGCTCCCTTCAGCAGCCTCTGCTATCTCCCCCTCACCCCCCAGGACCCCCCCTCCTGGCTCAGCCCCGGGTCCAAATGCAGGGCCCCTTGGCCTCCCCCACCTACCCCAGAGCTTGCAGATCCGGGCAGGAAGCCAGGGCAAACTGATCTTCTCTTCCCAGATGAACATGCTGTGTCCTGTGTGCGGGGATGGGGGTGAGGGGACCGGCTGGGGGGGAGCCCACGCCGGCTTCCTGGGAGCCACCCGAAAGTGAGAACAGGGCAGGGCGCGGAGGCTGTTGTCATCAGGCCGCACCTGGAGCCGCTCCGGTCGCCGCCCCCTCCGCACGAAGGAAGGAGCGGCATGTGGGCGCCACACCCACAGGGAACCTGCCCGCTAGGGCCACCAGGTGAGCACAGCAGGGCTGGGCTGGAGCCCACCAGCCTTGCCCACGTGCCCTCAGGCCAGGAAGGGACCCAGCAAGCACATCCTCACTTCCCTACAGCACCTCCTCTCCCCCTCAGCCTCGGCAACCCTGAAATGCAGCCAGCTCTGGGGCGGAGGGAAGCCGCCTAAGGGGTCAGAGGTGATTTCAGGCATTAGCTTGCTTGAAATGCCACAGAGAGAGGGCGGCAGGGACCCATTGACTCTCAGAGGGGGGAACAGCTCGACTGACCCTGCAAGCATATGGAGGAAAAGAAGGGGGGCGGAGGGCAGGGAGCCTATTTCTAATCTGTCTGAGCATGGTGCAGACCCTCACCCCTCCCACACACCAGTTGGGAGGGGTCCCTAGCTCTCTGTGCAAACAAGGTGGCCCACGGCCCACCACAGGCCCGCACAAGGACCCAGCACACCCAAAGAACACCTGCCATGGCCGGGGGTCCCTTGGCATTCATCCCTATCACACTCAAATGGACCAAGGCCCAGGAACTGCTGCACAGAGGGGACTCTTCAAGGTAACCTCTGACTACGTTTTCCCCAAGCAAACTGCAAACTTTCCCGGCACTGAGGGGGCAACGGTCATGGTTTCTTAGTATGAACAGGCGCACGATGTAACGGCAATGTTTGAGTGTCTGCCAACTCCCACGAGTGTGTCCCAACCCTCCTGCTACGTGGTGCATTCTTTAAATCCCCAGCTCCTGGAGTCAGGGGAGGCTGCGAGAACTCAGCTTTCCATTAACAATAATAATCCTTCCTGGCTGGGGGAGAAAAGCTGGAAAACCTGACCCTAAAGGCTCAGACAGCCTGCGGCCGGGCCAGAACTCGGGGTGAGTCAAGCTGGAGAGAGGCAATCCAGACTGGATTTACAGATGCCAGGTGACAGAGACTGGCCCTGGCCTTGGGTCAGCTGTTTCAATGGTTCACTTCCCCTCTCTGTTAAACACAGGCACCAAATCTCCACTTCAGCTCCCAGCTGCATGGAAGAGCCCCTGGGCTGGCAAAAATCACCTTCCCTCCTAGGAACTTGGAGCCTTTGTGCACCAAGGGGCTTGGGCTGAACATAGCTAGGAAGCCCCAGGGGCAGCCGGGAAGCACGGCAAGTGCCCAAGCCAGAGGACAGAAGCAGAGCCCTGCAGCCTGTGGAGCTGGGGGGCGGGGGGCAGTGAGAAATCAGGGCACAGATCTCCAGTGGGAGGGAGATCTCTGAGGCAAAGGAAGAACCAGACCAGCTCCAAAATTATCCTCAGGCTCCAGGGTCACAGAGGGGCCAGTGGGAGCACCCCCAGGCCGGCCCCTAGCAGGCAGCCTTAGCCCAGCACTAATCGGCAGCTCCCAACCCTCCTAAGCTGCTTTGCTCAGCAGGGGAGGAGATTTCTCAGTTCCCCATCCCGGAAACCACCTGCCGGCTTAACCCCTTCCGTGCCAGAGAGCCAGGAGAAGCAGCTGCCCAATGCCCCCACCAAACCCTGGGCAGAGCACAGCCCATGGCAGGAGTGCTCAGCATGGTCAGAGGTGGCAGCCTGGCCTAGCAGTTAAAGCACTGCCCCAAGACACCTGGGTTCTATTCCGGGCTCTGCTGAGTGGCCTGAGACAAGTCCCCTCCCCTCTCTGTGCCTCAGTTTCCCTTCCCACTCTTGCCCTAGCCATTGGTTCTTATACAGGGTTTGTGACGTGGTTATGGGGAGGTCAAGAGCTGTGAGCCCCACCCAGGAGTGGGGCTGTGACACTCCCTGTTTCCTCCTGGTGGAGGAACATGGGAGTTGGGGGGAGCGAGCGAGCGAGCTCTGGGAGCTGTTAACCACCCAAGCAGAGAAGTGGAGATTCAAAGGGGGGCGGAGGGCACGGAAACTTTGGACCAGATAAACCCACTCCTGGAACACAGCCAGCAGCCAGCTGCCCCCCCCCATCTAAGAGCGGCCCCCTCCTACACCCCGCCACTAGTTCACAGCCTCAGTCCTTCTCTTCAAAGCTAGCTGTGGGGCAGGACCCAGCTCCATCCAGCAGGGCCCCCGTACCCAGGGCAAGGAGAAAAGACACACCCACCCCCACAAGAATGCCAGGCAGTCAGATGAGGGACACATGTAAAAGGAAAAAACTACTCATGGGCCATTCATTCTTTTCCCAGGCACAGACATGGTGCCAGCTGGACATTGCCTATGTGCACCCATGCCATGGCCCTTCCCCACACTGGCATGCCCCATGAAGGAGGCACTGTGGGGAGGAGGGTGGATTCCCCTACACTGGTGGAGTGGGTGGGTGCCAGTGAGAGATTTTTAATCAACCTTCACTCCCTTTGGATGGTGTGAAAGGAACAGGAAACCTGCCCCAGCAACCATCCAGAGATCTCAACCCTGCGCTGAAATGCAGCCACTTCTGGGGAAGGGCACTACAGCTTGTTTCTTTCCCAAGCTTACCACACTGCTGCATGGACTCCTGTGAGGGAGCAGCCATGACACAGCCCTGCAGCCTGGTCTGCAGACCCCTGCATGACAATGCCCCAGGGATCCCTGGATGGCAGCAGGGAGACCCCAACACACTTCCCAGACACTCTTCTCCAAGCCAAACCAGTGCCCATTCCCAGAGAGGACATGCAGGAGTAGATGAGTGTCCCCCATTGCCACAGAAGATGGTGGGTATTGCTGCTCCCATGGGGCAAGGTGCCAGCCGTTGTGATGCCCAGTCCAGGAATCTTTCAGCCTGGGTACCTGACCGGACAGACCTCCGTACAGACAGTCGAGCCTGGCACCATCTGTGCCGGGGCACCGCGCCTCTGCTCTGGAGGTAAAGCTCAGCCGGGTTTGCCTCTGCCGATGGGACCCTGAATCAGAGCTGTGACGCGGGCATGGGAGAAGAGAGCCGCAGGATTACAGGATTGGGGGGTGCAGGGAGGAAATGACCATCCACGAGCCTGGAATCAAAGACATGGGTATATCTGCCAGTCTCCGCATCACTCGAATGGTGCTTCTCATTCGGTGGCCAAGCAAAGTAGCCGTCATGAAGCTGCCTCTGAGATCTGTCATCTCCATGGAATTCACATGAGCAGTGCCCTAACCGGAGTCTGTCCACATGCTGACCCCCTTCTCGCCAGCGCCTGGCGCGGTTAACCCAAGCTGACTGGCCCCTCCTGGAGACGAGGTAACCCCTGAGAGAACAGCATGCCCACTGCCAACATGCCCACCCTGCAATGCAGGCTAGTCCTCCAAAGCCATCCCACAATTCCTCCCCATATGCCAGACAAATTTTCCCACAATTCACTGGGAAAGGCGGCATAGAGCGACTCAGCTTAGTGCAATGCAGAGATCCACGCGTGCACCCAGCGCCCCACACCGAGTGCCAGTGAGTGCACAGCAGCCTCATTGTCACAGCCCGATCCAGCCACTCTTCCTGCAGCTGGGCAACCTCCGCACCAAAGATGTATCCTTGGGACGCAGCCTGAACCATGAAAACGCCCCAGGCACCCAGCTGTATCACCCCAGAGCACTTTGCAAAAAGAGCAACCTGATAGAAAGGCGGCAGGTAGGGAACACTGTCTGACATGCGGCCTCTTCTGGGGTGGAATGTAGCAGCTGCTTAACGCAGAGCAATACTCAAGGAGCAGAGGGGAGAAACGGAAGTAGGATGCATCAGTGGGAAAGGTATTTAGCCATTTTTGCAGTGCTTCCAGCCACAGAAGCTAGGTGCTGCTTATGAACAGCAAAGACAAACGGTGCGAACCTGCCACCACAGGATCAGAAATCAGGCTGGGAGAACATAATTGCCTGGGATGCTGGAGCTTATGTGAAGTGATGTCGTGCCTTTAATGATCATTTTTACATCTCATCTGCAGCACAGCATCTCCAGACAGCATGGCTTGTATCCAGAGAGACATCCCGCACTCAAATCCACCTCCTCATCATGCTGTGTGAAGAGCTAAATGGACACGGGTCAGAGGGGAAACTGAGGCGCAGGACGTGCCCCAGGTGACTGGCACAGCCAGGTCTGATGACCATCTATTTGACCATACTGCCAACTGGGTCAGTAGGATGAATAGCCCTTGTGCACAAACACGGAACAGTCACCCCTCCAACCCCCATGGTGACATGACCTTGCTTAGCTTGCCCTGCCAGGCTGGGTCCCAGCCCCGGGGGGCCACAGCTGCCCACTGCCATTTAGCAGGGAAGCAGTTAACGCAGCTAGCATGTCCGGGGCCACAAGGCGACTTTGAAGCTAAAGAGCAGCCCGCCTCCTGGAGAAGAAGCTGATGAAAGCATTATTCAGAAGAAGTTCTGCTGGCACATCAGATTCTCTGCATTGCTCCCCGACTGGCACCAGCCGCAACACAGGCCAGGGATTTTGGGGAGCCCTATTCCCAGCCTGTGCCAGGCATCCACCCCTCAACCAACCAGGTCCATTTAAGAGGGCTTCCCCCTGCCCCCGCCAATGGAGACAGCTGGGAACATGGGAATAGCCAGACTGAACCCAAGTGCATTCCATCCAGCATCCCGGCTCTGATGCTGGCTGGCGCCAGATCCAGCAGAGGGAGAGGTGAAAGCCCCGCAGTGGTCCCTGCAGGATAATCTGCTCCCCACACAGGTCTTGGCCTGCTCTCATCGCTGGCGATCAGCTAACGGCCTGAAGCAGGAGGTCGAATATCCATTCCCCGATCAGTTCACAAAATCCCTTTTGAATTCTGGGCTAGCCCCTTCCACCAGCTGGCAGTCGGGCGACTTCAGTAACTCCTCTGGGCGTCTCAAACAGAGGTTCCTCATTTCAAATGGCAGTCAAAGGCATGCCCTCCACCCCCCAAGCATCTGGGTCCTCTCTCCCATGCCAACCCATCTTCCCATGGAGGAGGGGACAAGACACAGAGAGCATCCATCTGCCTGAATCTCTGCCTCCGTCAGGGGACGCCCAGCTGGCGCATGAGAGTTGAGATCTTGCTAGAGGCCGTCACGCTGGGGTGCTGCCGCCGGCCAGAGTGACAAGGGTCCCTCTGTTAGGAGCTAGGCATGCTGGTAGCATCCTGAGGTTGTGGCAATCTTTCCAGCCGTGGCAGAGGAACAAGGAGCCCTTCGCCTCCGGACCCGGAAGACATGATCCCTTGTCTCTACCCAGCTCCAGCAGAGGAATCAGTGTTATCACACGCAAGGCACAGGACCTCACAAGGCTCTGCGCAAGGAAGGGGCGCAGTGCACACCGGTGCCAGGGACATTCATGCTCTCACCAGTGCTACCCCCAGCCGGGCAGCACCTGGCGAAGCGAGCTGGTGGGAGGCTTCCCAAAACCCTCTAGCTAGGGCACACCACCCAACAGCACCAACCGGAGCACGAGACTACAAACACTGGGAAGGAGACGGCTCCGGAATGGGCACCTCGCCTGCTCTTGGCGGATGCCCTCCCCCGGATCAACCCCGTGAGCCTCCATATTTGTGCCAGCAGCCTGCTAATTCCACTTCTCTCTGGGACAGAGCCCAACTGCCAGGCTTCACTCCCAGCTTGACTCTGCCCCCAAACCACCTGAATTTGGGGGGATCCCCTGGGTGGGGGTGCTGGAATATGCTCCTTGGAGAGGGAGCAGGTTGGAATTTGGATTCAGATCCCGATTCCTAGTTTGAGATTCAAGCCTGTCACTTGAAAAGATCTGAACAACATTCCTCCCACAGTGAAAGAACAGAGGTGACAGAGTTCTCCAAACAAAGCCAGGCCAAAGGCTGACTCTGCCCTCTATGCACCTCTCCCCCTCAGCTGTTAAATCAGACCTCTGCATTTCAGGCTGCCTGCAGGGCCTGACGCGAGAGCCCCAAGCTTTGGCTAGTGGATGCAGCAAGGGGATGGATACAGGCAAGCCAAAGGTGGCGCCCAAAGTATCTCTTTGTGGCTGAGTAGCTGGAGCCCTAGACTAGCCCTCCAGGGACATGGGATCTAGTTCCAACTCTGCCACTGGCTTGTAGGGTGACCACAGGCAAGTCCCTGTTGCCTCAGTTTTCCCATCTATAAAATGGGGCTAAAGATACTGAACTGCTTTGAATTCATTGGCCAAAGAGCTCTAGGGATTACTCTGGCCAAGTTGTGTAGGACTCCTGACCTGTTATTGTGGGTCTGGGGCTGCTCCCATTTGGGGAGGGGGTGGTTTGTGTTTTAGAAGTCTTCACAGCTCTCTGCTAAGTGCCATCCATGGTGTGCTATGCCCGCCCTGCCCCATCTCTCCTGCCAAGAGACACTAATCTGTTTGGGGCACTGGCCTGAGATTACAGTACTACCGGGGGAACTGCGGCAACTCACCGAAGCAGCCAAGCCAATACAACTTCAAGTCTGCACCCAGTCTCATGCTCTCCTGTTTGTCTTTCCTGAACGCCCCTCCCTGTCATCGGTGCAGTGAGAGCCTTTATCCTCTTACACTAAACCCCACCCTCACCAACACGCCCACGGCAGGTCAGAGCCTGCGGATTTCTCCCTGCAGCCTCCTCAGGCACCAGATTAGAGCTAATGTTTCACCTGGGATGCGCCGCTTTGAAACACAGTCTGGCCTGGAAAGAATCACGGAAACGGAATCTCACACTGGCCTTCCTATCCTACAGAAACAAGCAGGGGAATGCATCCCTCAGTTTTTCCTTCTGGGCCTCAGACAGAACCAAAGACAGATGCTGGGAAATATAGCACCAGAGATACTTGCTTCCTCTCACCATATCCAGGTGAATGCCCCTTTGACCAAAGAGCATCGCATCATTCCAGGGGCGAGGAAATGACAGAAAGATCAGGGATTTGATTCATTTAAAAATAGAACTCCACAGGACCATCATTTCAGTGATGTCACTCTCTCAGGCGTGATGGGAGAAAAGGGGTGGGAGTCGCTGCCCCACTTCTGCAGCTCCAGGCCTTCCGACTGGTGGAAATGTCGATAACACAGTGTCATCGGAAATGGGTTGAGTCAGGGATCCTTCAAAAGCCTTTTCTCCTAGAAGCCCAACGGCACCGACCTCACAAACCTAAAACAATGAGGTAAATCTACCGTATGTTCGAGAAAATGGTTTACAAAAATCACCTTTTTTTAGATCATACTTTAACTCCGGCGGGTCAAACATGCAGCCCCTGCAAAGTTAAATTGTGGCCCCTGACTGACAGTGCTGGGTGATCCGTTAGTGCTCAGAACGGGATACATGGGCAATTTTTTTAATGTTACAGAGGAGGTGCTGCTAGCTGATTTGCTGTCATGTGTAATGTTGATTATCAACTTCATTTATTATGCCAGAAGAGCTGCAATGAGGCGCCGGACGTCAGCACTGAGCCAAAAACGATGGGACCCCATCTGCCACCGGAGCGCCCACAGTTACAGAACACACTTTTGTTATTAACTCGTGCACAATTCATTATAATCTCAAAGCAACGTACTACAAAATCCTTGTTTCTACGTTGGTTTTGATTGTTTTTAGTTACCAACAGGGTGAGGAAGAGCACCAATTAGTCGCTGAATCTGTGTGAACTACCACGGCGGGGGCCCTGGTTACCCACATCACTCAATGACACCTTACATGCTCTAAGTAGTACCTGTTTCCTAAGCAGCTGGAACATGTGAACAAATTCACCTGCAGAACTGAGACAAGCTCTAGAGGCAGTCATGTTAGTCTAGTTCAGCAAAACTCCTGTGGCACTTTTAAAGACTAACAAATTTATGTGTTGCATGAGCTTTCCTGGGCACAATCCCACTTCGTCAGATGAATGAAAAAGCTCAGGCAACAAATAAATTTGTTAGTCTTTAAAAGTGCCACAGAACTCCTTGTATGACCTGCAGAATTAATCAAAATGTGTCATGACACTAGACATGGGCGTTTACAGGCCAGTTGAACAGCTAATAATGCCCCACACGATCTTTGTTGGCAGTAAATTCTCTGTCCTAGGGAACCACATATATTCATCATAGCAATATGTGCAGTCGGCTCCTTGGCAGATGGCACTGGTAGTCATGAGATCTGGGGGATTCTGCATGGTGGCAGTAATGTGAACCGAATCCTTGCAGAAGCAACGTTGTTACGTGCCATAGAAACGCTTATCTGAACACTCATTGCCCTACAAAAATGCTATCTAGCTGTCTTCTCTGAAAAGCCATCTGTGTTTGAAGCCATTCCCCAAAGGACACGGGACTTGCAAGACCAGTTCCACACATCCAGCGTGCATTCTGCTCTCCATGACCTACTGCATGCAACACAGAACTGCAATCACAAAGAAGGGATCAAGCAGTTCTAGGAGGCTGAATCAGTGACAAAGTCAACTTTTGGGGTGGTGCGGAGATATGGGAAGACAGCAGAGTCTTTGCTGCTCCTTATTCAACCTGTCAGGACTGCAAATTGCAGTGTGCACTGGAATATTTTTTGGAAGTACTTTTTTTGCTTTAGATTTTTCTATTCTGCGTCGATTGCCTGGTACGTTGCTGAGCTCAGAAATGTAGAAAAGCCTGACGTAGGGGAGGAATTCGAACAAGGGAAACTGGGCTGTTGAAGTGTCACCAGACCCCTTCTGTGTACATGATTCAGATGAAACCTTAGAATATGAAAACAGAGCAATGAAAGTCACTGGGGAGCGGGGATTGGTGGACATAACATAGCATCCAAAGGATCTTTTTCGTGACAACCCCAGAAATCCATTGAATTTGGAACAAAACATTAAGCATGGCTGGGATGGCAGAAGAAACTAAGCACCATCTAAACTCATAAATGCCAAGAAGGGGCAATTTTAAGCAACAGGGTGAACTTATATACATTGACAATCCATTCATGAACGAAGGACTGGAGCATGATATCATCACAATGATGCTTTCAAAACCCAAAGAATTATCCAAATGTCTGTCAGTCTATGGGCTCCCATGAAGAACAGCCTACTGCAAAGAAGGAAGTCAGAGTGAAGGTGGCAGCTAACTGCAGACAGGTCACGGTTCGTCTCCTGGTCACAACCGGATAGCAGCGTGATGCTGATCTACATGAGACTTTGGGAAAGTACAAGTTCTCCATGGTGCCACAATCAATGCCTGAATGCAAGAGAACAATGCAATCTGTGCCAGGCAATAAACAAACTAATGCACATCTTGCATCATCTTCCTAAGCCAGCACCGGCTGACAACACAACAGTTACCTTGTGCCAGGAGAGGGCTTCCAGCATAGCAATCACAGATGGCACGGCTGAAGTCCCCCTTCATTATGAGGTTACAGGGAAAACATTGGACCTATGACAAAGTCCACCTCATGTTTACCAGGTATGCAGAGGAATCAACTAAAAATATTACCAAAAAGAAGAGGTACTGCACCGGTCTGCTACAAAAAATCACTGACTCCAGCATTCTGCTACTGTATCCTACCAGCACACCTGGAAGGGAAAATGCTCCAGCATATGAAGAACTGCTGGAAGAATTTCATCATCACTTCGGCATAATAAAGCTGCTGCCTTACACCATTCAATGGCGTTTCTTCACAGTCCTCATGAGGAGGCTGATGCTCCAATTATCTGGCTTGTGGTCAATGCCACAGAGAGAGGTGCTACTGAATTCCAGATTTCTGCCTTGGACCCAGAGGTCACCGAGAGCGCTGGAACAAGCTACTCAAGACTTCTGCAAGATTCAGCTTTCATGCTTGCTGCCAGGGAAGACAGCCACTGGATATCCCTCTGAGATGTGTTCCCGGTAGCTCGGCCCAATAAATGCCGCCCACTGCCAGGTTTCCACGCCCTTTCAGGATGTGGAAGGCTGCCTGGAAAGATCAAATTACCTTACTGGAAGGCATTTGTTTCCACCTCCGAAGACTCTCTCCACTCTGAAGGTACTCAGGATGGCTGAGAAATCCTGATGAGATCCTAAGTGCACTGGAGAGGTTCATGTGCCAAGACCATTTGAGAACTAACATTATGATGCTCACAGATCTATTGGTGGATGTTCACCAAGAAACAGACAAATGCACCAACAACGGGTGCATTTATACCTGATAATTTGCCCTCTTTATAGCAAGCAGAGGAATAGCTCCGGGATGATCAACACATCCAAACCAACCCTGTTGGGCGTGGACGAGTTTTGGAGGATGAACAGAACACGCCAGTTGTGTGTGAAATACCATGCACTCCCGAATCAATCCTTTAGCTAATCAAGTGCTCGGTGCAAAGTCCAGATGTCAGCTATTTGGCAGCATTGTGCCTTGTCCACAGATGTGCAAGCGTGGCGCGGACGAGGATCAGTGGACAATACATCTAGCAGCAATGCCCCTGGATGATGACACTGATGAATAAACATTTGCAATCCTCCGCGTCAAGGCACCCTTCCAGAGGATGATCCAACAGCCGTGCCTTTTTTTATGCAAGATCAAGGCACACCAGAATTCAAGTACAATTAAAAACCAACATTGATCATTAAACATTTTCTTGACTATAGATCTACATCATTGTTCTGGGTTTATTAGCTTTGGTACCATGTGTCCATGGGAGAGAGGGCTTTCAAACCATCCTCAACTCAACCCATTTCCGGTGATGTATCATAAAAATTTCCAACGGCCAGATAACCTGGTGCTGGGAGCTGAAAGGAATAGAGGTGGCAGGGGGAAGGGAGCGCGTGGGAACAGAGATCCCCCCTGTTATGCGTCAGATGGTGACACCATGGAAACTATCGGTCAATAGATTTTTAAGAATCAGTTGACCCCTCCCTCGCTTTTCTAACACTAATTTGCCCCTGGAATGAGATTTTACTCCAGTACACTCCCAGCCCAGTGCAAGTGAAGAGGGCAGTACCCCTTTAAACAGAGGTGTTCACCAGGATCTGTGTTATAAACTGCAGCAAGATACAGAAGCAGCTCAGCCTGGCACAGCTGCCCAGCCACGTGTCTCCTTCAGGCTGGGCAAAAGCCACCTCACTCATCCAGGGGGGCTGTTAAGCAGGGAGATAGCAGACTGACCTGCAGGATGCCTGGGTTCAATTCCCAGCCCTCCCAGTAACCTGGGGCGAGTCAATTCCCCTGCCTGATGCCTTGGCTCTGCAAACTGTGGGTATCCCCTCCCTCGCTGCTGAGGGTCAGGTGAGGGCAAGGAGGTTGATGCTGTGGGGCCAGGGGAACACCAAGGCAGTGAGGGGGTCCTGTCGGCTATGCAAGACCCCCAGTCACCATGAGAACAGCCCTGCGGCCATTGGGTCCCTCCACAGGGGCAGGAAATCCCTGCTGCAGTTGGGCAGTCTGACTGGAGCATGGGCAGGAAGACGGGGCAGGGGATTGGCTGCCCAGCTCCCAAAAGCCCCTTGTACCAACCCAACCCACACTGGGGGGGCTGGTGCAGCCTCATCCTTGAGCCCCAGGGAGCCTAGCCCGCCTCAATAGTACCCTGCTGCTCACACTGGTTCACCAATCACAGCCAGGTTCAGTGCCATCACCAGGGCCAGGCTCCTGTTAACCCCAGGATGTGCGTTTGCCCCCAGCCCAAATCCTCAGAGAGCAGGCTGAGATCCAGGGGGAGGCAGAGAGCACAGCTGGGAACACTTGGCCCCAGGCGAAGTCCTGTGCCCAGCGTCCTGCTGAGAGGCCCTCAGCATGTGGCTGGAGCTGGAAGCTGAGGAATGCAAGGAGGAAGCAAAACCTCCTTGAAAAACCCCCAGTGCCAGGCCCAGCACAGCAAAGCAGCAGGAGCCAGGGATGCAAAAGGGGAGCTAGCTCGGGGGTCTGCAGCCGTCCGCCCAGCACACCAATGGCAGATCTCTCAGCCCAGCCTCTCCCAATTCCTGTGCTTGCCGTGGGAAAACATTCCCAGAGAAACCTGGCACCTGGTGAAGGACTTAAAGGGACAGGCTCAGATATTATACAGCCACACACCAAAACTCCCTGCCCTTTGAGCTAAGCCCAGTTAAAGGCAGCACTTGCCCCTCCCACGATACCCGGCTCCAAGCCCCAGCATGCAGCATCCTGACGTCAGCCCAGCAATGCCAGATGCCTTCAGCACACCGAACGAGCACAGCCCCTGCCTCCTGGCCCCTTGGGAACAGGGGACCAACACCCAAGCTGGTCACAGGGGCCTCTGGGAGTCAGGCCCCCAGATCCAGAGACACTTCATTACCCATTGAGCTGCTGTGACAGAGTGGTTTTATTCTGGGTGGTAGGTGCTGTGCCTCAGTTTCCCTTCCTTCTCTGTTCATGTATTCTGGTGATGGGACCTGGGCATGTGACTATCGCAGGGTGGATGGGCCTGGTTGGGACCCTCCCAATCAGTCACACAAGGTGTGGCAGTTCAAGACCAAGGGGCAGCACCATTCACCTAGCCTGGCAAAAAGACAAAGGATAGGGGAGGGGCTGACCGTGGCTGAGGGGCAGTGCTATGGCTTGGGCCTATGGGGTCTCAGAGCACAGATCTGTGCACTCCTCGGTGGGTCACTGCTGTAACTTTGGGTTAAGCTGCTAGCCAAGTCTTTCTGTGCTGTGATCTGGAGAGCTAATAACTCCTTCTGACTTCCACACCGGCTGAGAGTCCCTTTGGACTGGAAAGCCGGGTGCTGGGCCTTTCGGCCAGGGAGGAATTCCCTGGGACCCTTCCAAGAAAGGGGGCTCCCATGGCGGAGTTCCAAGCAGAGCAGGAGTCGGACCCTCTGAAGCTGGATTTGGGAGCTGGCTGCACAGTAGCGTGGAGACCTGGGCTGGACCAAGGCAGACTCCGCCACCGCAGAGTCCTGATCAGCAGAGAGGACCCAGGCTTGTTTTCTGAAAGACTCCCGGGCACCTGACCCCCCCATGGCCCTGTGAAATTTCAGCCGATAATCTAGTCACAATTAGTGGTAGTTACATGTATCAATGCCGGGACACCGCAGTGAAAATCAAAGCCCCATTGTGCCAGGCGCTGCACAGAGGCACAGCATGAGACGGTCCCTGCCCCAGCTGAGATCAAGGTCCCATGGTGCTGGGCACTGCACAGACACCCTGTCCAGATCAGCTAGCCGGAGAAAGGGCAGGAGGGGAAACTGATCGCCTAGGTCACCCTGCAGGCCAGAAGCAGGGCCAGGGAAGAGAATTCAGTTCGGATCTCTCCCTACCAAGTGCTGGCCAGAAAGCAGCTACCCCTGGCACCAGAACTCCAACCTCCTGGCTGCACCGAACACGAGCATCCCAAACACAGGGCTGGGCTGGAATCAGAAAGGATCCGATTGATGCTACGATCCAACCCAGTTGACCCAGGCACCGTTTAGCACATGGCACCAAGTCGGCTCAGCTAAAGTGGGACAGGCGCTATGGGGTTGGGGGAAGCCCACTGCTCTTGGGCCTAGCATGCCCTGAGGGGCACTGCGTAGGGGCACGGCAGTGGGTTAACCCCCAGGGACTGGCGCTGCAGTGGGGGCAGCTCTCAAAGAGGGCACAGCTGGTATTTTCATGCAGTGGCAACTGCTGGCTCTGCAAGGGGCTGGCTCCGGCAGCTGGGGCCTTACGTGCATGTCTCCCAGCTGCGGAGGTGGCAGGGGCGGATCGGTCACCGCTCAGCCAGAGGCAGAGGGAAGAAGCCACAGCTGGGGACCCGGACAACATGCCCAAGCACAACGCACCAAGGGATCAGAGAACCTCAGCCCCACTGCTGTTGGAACTCTGCTGCCCCACTGGCTTCAGAACCAGGGTCCAACCTGGCCTTCGCCGGGAGTGGTGCTATTCTACCACGGCAACCTACCCCAAGGGAGGGCACGCTGGAGAGGACAGCGGCAGCCTGCTGACTAGAGAGGGTGGGACCAGCCCTGGGATCCATTCCCAGACAGAGGCGCAGGCAGGAACACCTGGGAGTAGCTGGCTGGGTGGTGTGGGGAAGGGAAGGGGGCCCAGGGCAGGCGGGGCGCAGTGCCAAGCAGGGGCGGGGCCCAGCCCTCTGCTTTGGCCTGCGGGAGGGAGCCTCTCCCGCCGGCCCATCACACATTCCTGCACAGGAAACTCTGAGCAAGGCCTGCCCGCCCAAGGTGCTTTCCCATTGCTGGCCTGCCATGGGGGAGGGGAGGCCAACATTTGGAAAAGCAGCTGCCCGGAGCCCAGTCAGGGAGCAGAGGGTCCACGAGTGGAGCACAGAGTTGCCAGCTCCCAGCCCACAGGCAGAGCCGGAGCCTGCGTGGGTCCTGGGATTACAGGCACAAACCCAACACCGGGGGAAGAAAATGCAAGAGTTCGAAGCCATATAAGGCAAAATACTCCATCCTCCACTGCTCCAAGGGACCGGACGTCCCTGGGACAAGGGCAGACCTGAGCCAGGAGGGAAGGGGTGGGGGCCTGTCTACACCACTGTTCTGCGTTAGCATCCTCCAGTGACCCTCGCTCCAACGGGCTCCGTTCACAAGCAAAACAACAGAGCGTTTCCCAGCTGCCCGTCCTGCACACGGATCAGGACTCAGAGAGCCCTGCTGGCCCCTCATCTATCCGCCTCACCAACCCAGCCTGCAAAGCACCGTGCCAAACTGAGCCAGATTTACAAACTGGGTTCGTGGGTGGACTCAGAGCTCGGGCGCCAAACCCATCTGCAGAGCCGGCCCAGTGGTGCACATTGAGCCCCTGTGGAAACGCCAGATGCGGCAACTGCCCTTGACCCCATGGCCGGCCCGCTCTGCCAACAGGCACCACTGCAGGCCAGACCGGGCTGGACCTTTGAATATGATCGGACAGTGGCGGGTGTCCTGGTCTGATGGACGCAGCCAAAACACACCTGCTGCCAGGCGGGCTCTCGGGCCAGCACAACCAGAGCCAGCCTGCGCCAGGAGTCCCCCGGCCAAGGCCGGTGAAGCAGAAACAGATGTTACGTGGTCTCCCAGCGCAAGCCCCGCACCCTCCACTGGATTTGCAGCACTGGGAGCTGAGTTCTGGCCATGCCAGCCCAGCGGGGCTCAGAACCCACAGCCAAGTGTGATGGGTGCATGTCAGCAGTGCAACCATGAGCCAAGAGCAGACCTGAGCCAGGTCTGGGTCCACCTCGGAGCAACGGCCTGGCCCTAAGCCTGGGTGTGGCACTGTGCTGACCTAGGGAGGATGGCAAGGAAGCAGATCTCTGGTCGTGGGTGGAGCTGGGGTCTCAATCTGGCTGGCTGCTCCTCACAGGCTTCCTGTAGCACACAGTGGGGAGTGTCTCTCTTCCAGGGGTCCCTAGGACCACAGGTTAGTTTCACCAGCCACACAAACCCTTGAAAGAGGCTTGGTTCTCCAGCTCTAGGAATAACGGCCACTGCCACCCTCCTCCCCTGTCGCTGCCCAGCGCCTGGGTTGCTTCCAGGCCATGGGACTTGGGGCTCTTGAGAACAGGGCAGCCATGGAGCCTGCGGGACACAGCTGGATCTTAGCTCACCCACACTGGGCTGTGAGTAGCCACGAGAGATGAGTGCGAAGGAGTCGCATGGGAGGGGACCGTTTCCGAGAGCACAGCCCTAGTCCACCCCTTCCACGCTTCCAGAACCCCAGGCGGTGATGGGGGCCAGAGCTCCAGCACCTCAGACCTCCCTGCCAAGAGGTATGGCCACTGGCCAGAGCTGCCAGCCCCCAGCTGACGTGCAGGCTGGCAGGAACCGGCCGGGCACTGGGTGACCGAGGGGCGGCGGAGCTGGAGGGGGACAGGGATGGGTGGAAGGCACAGATGCACTTTCGTAAGCCGGGTCTGCTTCCAAAGTTGGCCTTCTGGGTTTCCCAGAATCCCCCTGTCTGTCACAAAAGGATGGGGGAGGGGCTCCGCTCTCCTGGCACAACCACATTCCTGAGCAGCAGGGGATGGAGGCACTGCAGCCACCCTGCACTGAATAGTCAACAGCCCCAAACCTCGCTCCCTGTGCCCCTATGACCACAGGCAGGCTGCTGTCCAGCCCCAGCCCCGGTGCTGCCACCCTGAAGCCCCCAGAACTGCTGCCCAGCCCCAGTATCTGTGACATCCATGGGGCCAAATCTAGTAAACAGGAACCACAGCTCTTCCTGGGAGGACCCTGGGCTTTGCCCCCAAGACAAAAGCCCCTGATAGGGCAACTTCCCCATGACTGTCACCGGGAGGTGGGAGAGAACAGCTGGCCGCAACCTCCAGAGACCTGAGTGGGGGCATGGGCAGTGGCTTATGGAGGTGGACCTGCTCCCCAGTGGAAATCAGCCCCAGAGATGGGCCCCAGGTCTGCTCCCCACAATGGGTGCAGGGGGACACCACCCAGGAAGCACAGCGGAATACGTAAGTGCACAAGCCAATCCCGCGTGGGCTGAGAAACCTCTTATTTCCCTGGGTGGGAGAAGGCTGATGGGCCCTGCAGCGTCCCACATGCCCAGGGCAGTGGGGGTGGCCCTGGTTTCCCCAACACCTGCACCACGGGCCCCAGAGAGGCAACTATTGTGGAGTCACTGGCTCAAAAGGCAGCAGGAAGGAGAAGAGCCCTGCTGACCCAAGTCCACCTGCCCCTACCCCATGCCACCCTCTCCCCCAGGGCAGGGAGACCTGCTGGGTATGGCTGAGACCCACAGGTTGGCTACACATGGGTCTTCTCCTGCCTGGGGCACAGCCCCTTGCTAAGGGCCACCCCCACAGAGTCCCCCCATGCGCCCCAGCGTCACCAATCCCCAGCCCCGCAGACTGCCCGTGCGTCCCAATGTCACCAACACCCCCACACACACATCACCTACTAGGGCGCCCCAGTGTCACCAACACACACACAGCCTGCTGGTGTGCCCCAGTGTGTCACCAACCCCTGGCACCCCACCCCAGCTTGCCCCGGAGCAGCACCGACCTCCCCAGCCTCCCTATGCGCTCCAGTGTCACCAACACCCCCTGCTGGCGCACCCGTCACCAGCACCACCCCACACACGCGCCCCGCTGGTGCGCCCCTGTGGCACCGATCGCCCCTGCCCTCCAGCCCACCCGTGCGCCCCCGACACTCACCAGGACCCCGTGAGGACCAGGCGCCTCGGAGGTCCCCGCTTCAGAGCCCCAGCGCCGGGCGGCGAGGCGATCCGGTGCCCCGGCCACGCAGGAAGCGCAGCCCCGGCCAGCGCGCTCTCTCGGCGGAGCCGGGACTCGGGAGGGCTCGCTCAGCAGAGGCGGAGAGAGCTGCGGCCCCACCCCAGTCCACCAGGCCAGCCCGCCCGCCGGAGGCTAGAGATTAACGCGCAGCCGCGCCGCCGCGCCCAGAAACCCCAGCCCGGAGCTGGCTCCTCTGCTGGTAGGAGAGCCGGGCCCTTTGAGTGGGATTTACGGCACCGTACCCGAGAGAGACCCTCTCTGACTGCTACAACCCAAACAGTCACGTGGGAGGTGGGGGAAACTGAGGCAAGTGGGTGGGGAAAGTTGGGAAACACCGTCACCACGCAGAACAGCTAAGGTCCCCCATGTCCCTGACCACCAGGGTTAGCTGCTCTGGCTACAGTTAGCTCGGGATGTTTCTAGCCCAGGGCTGCCACAGCCTGTCCTGGCACATCCAACAGGGCCTCTTGTTCCAAGGGTGTTCCCATGGTGCAGTGCCCCAGCTGAAGGCTGCAATGCTGTGCCAAGAGGCAGAGACTACAGGGGAGATGGGTCTTGTTCCTGAGCCTGGCGACCCATATCCGAAGACACCAAACTGGAAATAAGGTGCACATTTTTAATAGGGATTAGCCACAACCGGCTGCCCCAAGGTGTGGGGGGGGGGGGGGGGATTTGCCATCCTCTGGACTCTTTACATCATCAACCAGCCTCTTCTATAAAAGATCCACCCCACCCTGGCTGAATGACAAGATGTGATCTGGCATCGCTGATGAGCTCAGCACAACCTGGAACTGATCAAAAAGGCCCTTCAATCCTTGACAACTATGAATCTAAGGAGTGGCTTGGGAAAAGATTTGGGGTCATGGTGTATAATCAGCTGGACGTGAGCTCTCAGTGCTACACTGGGACCAAAAGAGTTAACATGGTCCAGGGGCGCCTAAATGGGAATCTCCAGTAGTAGCAGAGAGATGGATTTATTTGGAATTGGTGCGACCACTGCAGGAATCCTGTGTCCAGTTCTGGTGTCCATGTCTCAGGAGAGATCTTGAGAAACTGACAAGGGTTCATAGAAGAGCCATGAAAAGGATTAAAGGCTTAGAAAACCTGCCATAGACTCAATGTCTACACTTACAAAAGCTAGTTCGAATTAGTTAATTCGAACTAGCATGGCCCCACTAGAATGCTAGTTCAAACAAGCCATGTCCATGCAGGGCACTTGCTTAGTTTGAATTAGTCAGTTACATGAAGGTCAATCTGCCAATTAGTTCGAATTAAGCAGTTGGTTCGAATTAATATGGCCACATTGACTTAATTCGAACTAACTATTTCGAATTAAGGGTTAGTTCAAACTAAGCAATCAAATTTATTAGTTCGAATTAAGGAAGCGCTTAATTCAAACTAATAAAAGCCTAGTATGGCCAAGGCTTAAGTTAGTTCAAATTAAGCTTCCTTAATTGGAACTAACTTGCAAGTGTAGACATAGAGCTCAATCTATGTAGCTGAAAGAGACGGCTGAGGTATGACTTGATCCCAGTTTATAAGTACCCACAGGGGAACAAATAAGGGGCTCTTCCATCTACCAGCGAAAGGCCTAACACGATCCAATGACTGGAAGTTGAAACTAGACAAATTCAGAATGGAAATAAGATGTACATTTTTAACAGTGAGAGTAATGAACCATTGGAACAACTTACCCAGGGTCATGGAGGATTCTCCATCACTGATGTTGTTTAAAACAAGACTAGATATTTCTCTTAAATCTCTCCTCTGGAAGTTATTTGGGGGCAGTTCTTCAGCTTGTGCTATCCAAGAGGTCAGACGAGATGAACACAGTGGGCCTTAGAGTCAATGAATCTCTATGAAAGGGGTTGTGCTCTGCCTTTTGCAATGGATGAAGGGGCCTGACAAGTTTTATAAGAATTTTTCCCGACTTGTTTTTTTATTTCAGAAATACCAGGCGTGGCTGGTCTGGTCTCTGATGACTTAAGGGGCAGACTCAGAATAGGTTTGCATTCAGACAGGGAGGGCAGTTGAATATTTCACAAGAACTGTTTTATCCCAAAAGCGTCTGTGGCATTTGAGTTATATAAGTGGTAACACCCCACCTCACACACAGTTAAACGAATGAAGATCACCTCCTCTCTATTAACCAGCTTTCACTCACCTTGAGTCTGTGCTGTCACAGCTCTCCAGTCAGCCCAGAAAACCACAGTAGCCAAGACCTGAATTTCTAGTGTGAAAAAAGTTGAAACACACCCTTATGTTTAACAAACAAAGCTCCAGGCCTGCTGTATGCGTCACCAAGCCAAGCGAACAGATGTTTCCCCTTTACACATTGCCTTTAAGTGACTGTTCATGGTCACCCAGGGAGTCTGTCACTGTTAGAAAGAGTGCAGACATACAGATGGGATCTGCACCCTTATCTACCGCTGAGCCCGATGGAGAAACCTGCTCCCTTGAATACTGTGGGCCAACTCTTCTGAAAACACTCTTCTTGCTAACCAATAAGGAATCCTGGCTTTCAAGGTCCTGCCTCCAGCCACTAGAACCTGCTGCCTTTCCGTGTCATGTGTTAAACCTCATAGGCTGGGCTGTTCCCTCCCACTGGGGCAACCACTTCCAGCCCTCCCAACAGCATGTGTTCCACTCCTTGTAATATAGACATTTCTGACACCGCACCCCCTGCCGCCATTCACACACCCTGATCCCTGTCTTCTTGCAGCAAATACAAGAGGTTTCTTCCCGAGGAGAAAGAGCCAGATCAGGAGAGGGGTGAGGGGCAAGATGGTAAGAGATGTCTGTAAATGACACAGCATAGTCCCCAAATCCAGCATCCACCACATTTGGGTCTGTGTCAATCGTTTCCTCCCAGAGTCATGGGACAGATGTTCCCAGCTGTGCTCCCCTAACTGTGGGACTCATTCTCAGTCACTTTACTGCTCTCTGATTGCTTACAGGGGGACAAACACCTCCTAGAATTTCATTTTTTACCACTCCCTCAATTTTTATGTCATCTGGAAACTTTATCAGTGATGATTTTATGTTTTCCTCCAGGTCATTTAACGTTTTTTTAAATAGGGTAGGGCCAAGAACTGATCCTAGCACAGGGATTGGCAACCCGAAAGGTAAGAAGAGTGATTTTTAACAATTCCTTCAATAACCAAGTGTTTAGAAAGCCACAGTGGGTGTAGCCTCCTGGAGAGGGTTGGGGAGAGCTGGGCCAGAGCACTTGCCACAGGGTCCCCTGGCAGTGGTGGTGGGGGGCGGGGGGAGGAAGCCCAGAATCAGGAGCAGGCCACCTGCAAAGTCCCCGTTGGCAGCGGCAGCCTGGATCCCCTGGTGGTGGCCCCAGTGATGCAAGGGAGTAGCCAAAGAGCCACATGCAGCTTGGAGCTGCAGGTTACAGACCCCTCTCCTAGCAGGACCCCTCCCCCCTGTGGAAATACACCCATTCGATGATGATTCCCCAAGGGCAATTCCATTTTACCATCTATCAGTTAGTCCATTTATAATCTGTTTAATGTGTGCCATATTTGTTTAATATTGACCCAGGATTTTTTTTTATCAAACTGTCATGAGGTCCCAAGTCAGACCCCTTACAGAAGTCTAAGTACATAAGTCAGCACTAGTATTTTCATCAGCCAAACTTGTAAACTTATCAAAAAATGAGACCAAGCTAGTTGAACAGGCTCCATTTCTCACAAACCCATGTGGCTTGGCATTAATCACACTACCCTCCTTTAATTCTTTATTAATCGACTCTCAGGCCAGATGCTCCATTATCTTCCAGAGGACTGATGGCAGGCCGAAAGGCTTATAATTTCCTGGGCCATCCCATTTACACGGTTAAAACACTGGCTCAACATTAGCTTTCTTCCTGACCTCTGTCGCTGGTGTTTTGAGATGACACAGTCATTACCCTGTGGTCTTTAAGACATTAGAATTTCCACAGGAGACGATCTTGTTCAGTGAATGGACAGCTGATCACTATTTCTTTTTATCTTACTCATTAAGTCTAAGCCCCCTGCACTGATTGTGCCACCCAACTCCACACCCAGCCAAGAATTGTCCATTTCCTCCTGGGCTTTCTCCAGGTGCTCTCAGCATAGCGTCCAGGAGCTTCCTAAACATTCCTTTGTAGCACCCCTTTGAAATGTGTGTGTGTGGGAGTGCGCTGTTATTCCCACTACACACCAGGGAACTGAGGCACAGAGGCTATGTCTACACTTGTTCAAGTAAGTCGACTTAGCATGTCTACACTGTAAATTTAGGTCGATTTGAGATGCTAAGGGCTTGATCTTCCCTCGTTCTATTATACAGCCCTTGACGCATTCAAAGCCCAAACTCCTGTCGCCTGTGATCACACCTGGGAGTGCTGAGCCGGGACTCAAGTCAGACACCCAGAAAATGAGGGACCACTTGGGGAAAAGCTGGTTCAAGCCACGTGCCCAGCGTCACACAGGAACTCAACAACAGGGACGGGACAGTTCTCCAGGGAAGCATTCAGTTGCTTTAACCGTGAGCCCCTCATCTCTCCATGAGGCAGGATCCTATAGAGGGCAGCCTCCTGCACTGCACAGCCCTGCACCAGCCCCAGAGCAGGGCCCACCCTGCACACTAGTGAGAGAGGAAAAAATACCCTGTGATAATATAGTTCCAGATGCGCAAGGGAGCAGTAGGATTGAGCACACGTGCACATCCCTCACCCGGCAGCCTTCCTGCTGGTAGCGCCGGGGCATTGAGAACACAGAGAAACAAACTCCCTGCTCTTCATTCTGGTGCCACGGCTGTCCCTGGAACCCAGGAGCAGCAATTGCAAGGGCGGCTGTCCCCATCGCCACCCCCTCAGTGGGGATAGGCCAGCACTAGCCATTGAAAGGGGCTGGAGCATGCTCACTGAGGACAGAATCTTTGGCAGGTTGAGCAGCCCAATGCTAACAAGCTACCCAGTCCAGGTGCAAACTGCACTGTTCGGAGGCCCGTGACTTGGCCATGTTTGAGTGAGTTTTCATGGGAATGGCACAAGGCGCATCTGTGCTTCCAGGTTGACCCTGCTGCCAAGGGTCCAGCCCCTGCACTGGAGTGTCTCAATGAAACGGGCATAAAAATATTTTTAATGTGGCCTGGATTCCTCCCCCCAAACTCTGCCCAAGGTAGACCCCGGACCTGGGAGGCTCCACCCTGAACAGTTACCATTTGGCAAAGTCAGAAGCGAATGAAAACATGATCTTATACTGGGAAGTATCTGACAACTTTCCAGGGAGGGATGGCCCCAGAGCGGGGCAGGGGTGGATGCCAGGCAGGAGCTGTGTGGGGCAGGACGGGGTGTGACGAGTCCCTGCCTCACCATAATAGCCTGTGTGTTGGGAGTGCTGGCTGATTCAGGCTGTGCGTGGTGGGCGGATGCAGGGGAGCAGCTCTAAGGACAGCAGGGGGCCTTGGCAGGGAGTGGCCACTGATGCTGAGTGCGTCTTGCTATCAGGCTCATGCCCATGGGAGCCTGGGTGGCACCATGGAGTGGTGGAGGTGCCATGAGGTGCCCAACGAGGTGTGCATGGCACTGGTGCCCTGGGTGCAACCAGCAGTGGAGTGAACCTGCATGGACTTGGGGGAAGCAGCAGGGCAAGAGGGAGCAGCGAGGAAGCAGAGAGTGGCCCATGTGAAGGAGGAGATGTGGGGACACGAGTGGAGGTGGAAAGGGAGGGGATGGAGGAGAGGCATGGGGAGCGGTGGAGGTGGGGGTGGAAGGGAAGAAATGGGTGGCCTGGGAGAGGCTGTGTGTGGGGGGGGGGGGGGAGAGGAGGAAGGGAGAGGGTTGGTCCAGGGAATGCAGTGGGGGGCAGAAGGGAAGGGGTGGGGAGTGAAGAAGTGGGGTTGGGGTCTAGGGAGAGGAGAAGTGGGAATGGGGTACCCCAGGGGTAAGGAAATGAGGGTTGGCATCCAGAGCCCCCCACATCATGTGCCAGCTGGCTGTGCCCTGGCACTCAGTACCCAGCCAGCCGGCACCTGGGCACACTAGAATGGCCCATTCTGCCAGCACAGAGCACTGCAGGCTCAAAGGCGTGATTGTTCAGGGCCTGCAGCCTGCCACCCACCCCCACCCCAGGATGGATTCCAGCACATCCCCTGCCCCCCACCATTATGGAAGGCCAGGCCAGGAATTGGGGGCACCAGCACAGACTCCTTGGGCTTCGGGGGCAGCCTGCTCACTGTAGAGAACCCCAGGGGGCAGCTTCTGCCAATGAAGAGTTCTGGGGATGGTGCTGCACAACAGGGTTGTGGGTGGTGCATGGGCAAGCACCCACCTAGCATGGGGACCCATAGCAGGCTTTGAATGGCACAACTGGTCCTGTGCTGTGTTGCAGCTGGAGGATGGCACAGGCTGGGGGAGGGAGTGTGCTGGATATGTGTTGGCAATGGGGATCAATGGGACATGGACCCCAGGCCAGGGGAGGGAGTGCACTGGACTCATGCTGGCAATGGGGATCAGTGGGGCAGGGAGACAGGACGGGCAAAACAGGGGCCGAAGGAAGCTATCCAAAGTCACTGTGTGAGGACAAACAGTCTGGGGAGAGACAACAGAGTCCTGGGGCACTTTTAAAGACTAACAGATTTATTTATCGCATGAGCTTTCGTGGGAGAAAATCCCACTTCATCAGACGCTTTGAAGATAGGAAAGTTACAGAGTGGGAGGAAATTAAATGCAGGGGAGTGTATGACATAGCATCAGGTCAGGCTGTAACAGCAAATCAAGGGGCCATGCTGAGTGGACCTGCCAGGGTTGGGATGGAGACAGGACGAGGCGCAGGGCCCACAGCCATGCCCCCATCCACCCATGGCCAGCACTGCACTGGGTGTATTATAAACACCTGGAGAAACTGGTCCTTGTCACTCCCTCCTGCGGCACGGATAGGCCCCCCTTTGGCTTACCCAGCCCTGTGGTGGGGGGGACCTCCACAGAGGAGAGCTCCCTGGAGTAGGGCTGCTGTGCCAGCCCCTTCCCCTTTGAGTGGCCTCCCCCCAAAGGAAGAGGCTCTGGGTTGTGAGGCAGGAGACTTGTACATGTTCCCCAAATGCTGGTGGCATTTCTAGGCCATGCCCAGTGCAGGCTCCCAGCCCAGGGCTCAGCCCCCTGCCCTCAGGTTACAGCAGAGGTCCAGAGAGCTGACGGCCCAGCACCAAGCCTCAGGCGCCTGCCTCTCCCAACAACTGTGCCAAAGCTATGTGCTGAGTTATTCCATTTGTCACCTCTGTTTGGACCCTTGGACCCCACTGCCCTCCCAGAGCCAGTGAAGAACCCAGACTTGGTGCCCAGCTGCCCCACTCTAACTAGTAGACCCCACTGCCCTCCCAGGGGCAGCAATTGAACCCAGGGGTCTGGGTGTCCAGCTACCCTGCTCTAATCACTGGACCCCATTGCCCACCCAGAGCCAGTGATAGAACCCAGGGACTCCCAGCCTTCCAACACAGCTGCAACTTCTACCTCCGTGTCTGGTGTCGCCTCACTGTCCCTCTAATAATGACCAGCTACTGCTACCATTTTGGAAATTAATATGCAAATTAGCACAAGTAAACCTCCCTCTCCCACCCAGAGCTGAATGAAGCTGGGCACTACACAGCTTCTGGCTAGAGGAGCAGGTTTGGGGGGTGGCGGGGAGGAGAGCTGGCACAGTTTCTGATTGCTGCACAGGGCTGTGTATGTCATCTCCACGTTGCCTCCTGGGGGCATGACAAGGCCACCTTGTCCCAGGGATGCAGCCCCACCCCCTGCTTTTTCCAGGAGTAATGACCCCAAGAGGAGGCTGATGAAAGCAATGAGCAAGTCACAGCTGAGGTTGACTGGGTGGAATCACTATCTGCACATGAGCAGCAAGATGTTATAAAAACACATCTGGCCTTGGTACAAAAAGACATTGACTTCCTCTGATTTGAAAATGGATGTCCAGTGCTGCCATCTAAATTGAGAGACGTTCTGATTAAAGCAGGATCTACAGCATTTCAAAATAAAGAAGGTGAGCTGCCCAGTGGCAAATTTGGAAATAGAACCCCATCGCTGACAAAGAATTGGTTCATGGAAAGGCAGGCCAGTGAAGAGGAAGTGACTAGGACCTGGGTGGTTTATTCACCGTCCTAGACAAAAAAGTCTGTTCTGCTTTTGCTGTCTCCTCTTCCCAACTTCACCTGCAAATTCTAGATCATCATTTGACAAAGAGAGTGGGTTCAGTCCGTGGAAAAAAGTTGAAAAGTTTAAATTGCACAAAGAGAGTCTGTACCATCGACAATCTTTTTGTACATGGAAAGAAGCAGAGAGTCGATTACACAGTAACATAATGGTAGACAATACTCTTAAAAACAGATTCAAGATGAAAAGAATTGTTGAGGGGAAGTGCTGTGACTACTATTGGATGTTATCAAATTAGTAGCTACCCAGAGCTTACCTTTGCCATGACCATCACGAAAATATAGCATCAGATGAGACAAATCCAGGAAACTTTTTGGTTGTTGTAAAATTCCTTGCCAAGTATGATCCTGTGATGGAAGATCACCTCACTTGGGCAAAGAAGAATCCAGGGAAGGTGGGATACCTTTCCCCACAGATACAGAATAAGTTCATTTCACTTTTTGGAAATGAAGTTCAAAGTTGAATGCTTGATGGGATTCGAGAGGCAAAATACTTTGGAATAATAATTGACTCAACACCAGATGCCTTGAATATTGAACAGGTATCTCAAGTTATTTGTTTTGTTCAACTTAATTATGAGAAGAGCCAAGTAGAAATTCGAGAAGCCTTTCTCGGTTTCACTGAAATCATGCAGAAGGATGTAGCTGGTTACAAAACCTTAATTCTTGAAAATCTTGATTCAGATGGCCTTTCTTTTGAAAATTGTCAAAGCCAAATGTATGATAATGCGGTGGTCATGAGTGGTCACATCAGCAGTGTTCAAGTAATGCTGTTAAATTGAAACCACAAAGCTGTATTTATTAATTGTGATAACCATTCCCTCAATCTGGCTTGTGTGCATGCTAGTGACTTCAATTCAATTGTTGTTACCTTTTTTTGAACAATTGAAGCCCTGTATGTGGTCTTTGTGTATTCCACTGGTTGTTGGAAGAGAATGAAAGACAAGCTAAAAGTTTCCTTGAAACGCGAATCGGAGACACAGTGGAGTTCAAGGGAAGATGCTGTACAAGTGATATGTCAGGGTTTGGACCATTTAGTTGAGGTGCTTGGAGAAATGAGCAATGATGCTCTTGAGAACATGAAGACAAGGAGCCAAACTGACAGTTTGCAGAACAGTCTGTTGAATCTTCCCTTCATAGTTCTCCTTCCATTTTGGAGTAAAATATCTGGGAGAGTTAATATTGTACAGAAAAGACTCCAAGATCCAAAGATGACTATAAAAGAAGCTGCTGCTGACATGGAAAATCTTGGTCATTTTTTGGAGGAGAATCAGGATGGAATAGTGGAGAAGTCCATTGCAGCTGGTCTTCAAGTAGCCAAAGCATATGATATTCTCACAGAACCTAGAATCAGGAAGAGGAAAAAGATGCCTGGAGAAAAAGCATAAGATGCAGGTTTTTCTCTGCAGCAAGAATTGAGTGATGTGATGCGCTTGATGTGACAGACTGAAGGAAGAAATGAGGAGCAGATGTACCCATCTGTGAGAATTTCACAATCAATTCAGGCTTTTGCTCAACATGAAGACTTTTCAGCACTGGCTTGGACCTCTCTCAGTTGAAAGACTATTGCTATGATTCTGCAGTTTTTTATGGGCCCGATGTTGGGACGGAATCACTCTGTCAGGATATCTTGGACTGTTGCATGCTGCTTACAACCCGCCGAGAGAGTGCCGTTACTATGGCATCAAGTGCCAAGGAACTGATAGAATCCATTATAATGTATGGCAAAGATGTGTTCCCAGATCTCCAAATCGCTCTAGATTTCATGCTTACTGTGGCCGTCTGGGTGGCTTCTTGCAAGCAGGTATTCAGCAAATTGAAGATCAGCAAAAACCACCTAAGGTCCACAATGAAACAAGAGCGCCTTTCAAACCTCTCTCTACTTTCTTTCCAAAGAGCTCTTTTTGAAAGTGTCAGTACTGACAGTGTTATAGATAAGTTCGCTGAAATCAAAGCACGAAAAGTTGTTTTTTAATTACGAGCAATACAGCCAGTTCAGTTTTATTTTCTAGTCTTTGTATTATTGTGATCTTCTATGGCTTTAAGTATTGCTACGAGAAGGACTTGGCCGGGGTGGGGCACAAATGCAAGCATTGACCCCTGGGCGCTGGAAGCCCATGCTACGCCCAGAGGCGGCCTTTGGCTATTGGGGGCCCTAGGTAAAGGCCCGTTGCGGGGGCCCTCAGAGACCCCCCTCTGTGGTCCTGGTTTCCTGCCACCAGCCCACCCTGGCCCCACCCCCCCACAGCCCCAACTTCCCACTACACCGGCTCCCCCTCCTCCGGCCCCAGTTAAGAACATAAGAACATAAGAAAGGCCGTACTGGGTCAGACCAGAGGTCCATCTAGCCCAGTATCTGTCTACCGACAGTGGCCAGTGCCCAGGTGCCCCAGAGGGAGTGAACCTAACAGGCAATGATCAAGTGATCACTCTCCTGCCATCCGTCTCCATCCTCTGATAAACAGAGGTTAGGGACACCATTCTTAACCCCTTTCTGGCTAATAGCCATTTATGGACTTAGCCACCATGAACTTATCCAGTTCCTTTTTAAATATTGTTATAGTCCCAGCCTTCACAACCTCCTCAGGTAAGGAGTTCCACAAGTTGACTGTGCGTTGTGTGAAGAAGAACTTCCTTTTATTTGTTTTGAACCTGCTACCTATCAGTTTCATTTGGTGACCCCTGGTTCTTGTATTATGGGAGTATTTAAACAACTTTTCCTTGTCCACTTTTTCCACATCCGTCATAATTTTATATACTTCTATCATGTCCCCCCTCAGTCTCCTCTTTTCCAAGCTGAAGAGGCCCAGCCTTTTCAATCGTTCCTCATACGAGGCACTCTCCAAACCCCTAATCATTTTAGTTGCCCTTTTCTGAACCTTTTCTAGTGCTAGAATATCTTTTCTGAGATGAGGAGACCACATCTGTACACAGTATTCGAGATGTGGGCGTACCATGGATTTATATAAGGGCAATAATACATTTGCAGTCTTATTTTCTATCCCCTTTTTAATGATCCCTAACATCCTGTTTGCTTTTTTGACCGCCTCCGCACACTGTATGGACATCTTCAGAGAACTATCCACAATGACTCCAAGATCTTTTTCTTGACTCGTTGTAGCCAAATTAGCCCCCATCATATTATAGGTATAGTTGGGGTTATTTTTTCCAATGTGCATTTCCAATGTGCTGCTGGCCCCAGCCCCAGGGGCCAGCTCCTCCTCCTGCTGCTGACCAAGGCAGATGCAGATTTGGGGGTAGGCAAAGGAGGCAATGGGGTGACTTACTGCTTGGGGCCCTAGGACTGCGCGTGCTTTGCCTACCCCAAAAGCCACCTCTGGCTGCGCCACTGACATTAAATAACATGTACCATATGCTCTTGGGATTCTGGGGATCATCTTCCATTGGGGATTAATATATGTAAATCTAAATGTGCCTATTTGTTAACCAGCCAGAGCTGGTTGGCAATTTGTTTAATTAGGTTATCCATTTTCCTTTTACACTGGCTATGGGTGTGGGGGAGTTGGTTGGGTTCAGTACTGTCTAATGTAGGCAGCCGCTAATGTTCCTTGACTATGTTTGGGAATCATTTGCATTAATTAGGTAAATTTTCCTAGAACACCAGATAACTCTGGTAACATCGGGAGGCGCTCTGAGCTCAATGCAGCTTCCAGCTGAGGACCCTGAGGCGTTACAACGGGCATTAGAGAGCCGGAGGGCAAGGCATTGGGGAGGCAAAGAGCCACTGGCATAGACCCATTGGCATAGGCACGCCCCCCTCCTCCCCCTGCGGCCAATCATTATACAGCAAGGGATCATGCAGGACAGCCCAGAGTTGGGAGAACTGGGGGTCGGGACTGAGGGGCACTGGCTGAGCTGTAGGGAGGGATCCCAGGGTTGTGAAGAGGTAATGGGATTGTGGGTCAGACCTGAGGGGCACTGGCTGAGCTGTGCGAGGTGGCAGGGCTAGGATAGGAGGGGGCAGCAGGTGGGAATCATGGGGCACTGGCTGAGCTGTATGTGGGGGACAGATGACAGATGTGTCTCTTTGCAGCTGCAGTGACATTCTCCCAAGGGATCTCTACTCTCGAGCTGTGGATGCAGTGCAGTCGCACTGAGCAGTCTTGTGTTCTAGCAGGCATGGGTTCTGCACAGCAATGTCTTTAAAAGGAGGAGGGTGCAGTGGGGGGAGCACCCAGGGTGCTAGCGGCAGGGCTGAGGATGCTGATGGGGACGGTGCTGGCTTCAGGGATGAGATGGAGGGGGACATGGCTGGACGCAGGATCAGTGAGTACTATTTGCACTGCTGCCTGCCTGAGGCCAGCGTGGACATGCATGAGGGCAGCCTGGCGCGGCCAGCCCCGACTCTGCACACAGACACCAGCTCTGGGCACAGGCCCAGGGCCCTGCTGCCCTCTAGAGGGGGCCAGGACAGCATGTCTCACCTTTACTCAGTGGTACTTTACTGGCATGACACACTCAGGGAGTGCAGAGACAAATCAGCACGGAGTCACGCCTCACAGCCAGGCTGTGGTCCTGTCCTGACAGCCCTGCTCTGAGGCCCAAGGTCAGAGCCCCCTTGTGCTGGGTCCAGCCAGTGTGCTGCTGGGTGGAAGAGTGCAATTCCCAAGACTAAGGAACACCCCCTTCCTGGGCTCTGCTGTCCCTTGCTGTCATGCCCTGCCAGCAGAGACAGGCCAGGCTCACATTCACCTGCAAGGCATGACCTAAAATCAGGAGCCTGTGCTGGCCACTTTGTCTCCTCCAGGCAGGAACTAGCAGGCACCAGGTGGCTCCTCCCAAGGGCTGGCAGAGTGTAACTAACCAGAACCATGTTCCTTTCATTTCTGGGGAAGGTCCAACACCAGGGAATGGGGTGGGTGGGGGAGGGATGGGGGAGTTGTGAAAAACACATAACGAACATAGCTTGAGTCCTGGCCCTTCTCTTCCGCACAGCATCTTCCACCAAGACTTGAGCTCTCCTTGGGGGTGAGTAGGGTGAGCTCATCGCAAAGTGCATAACTGAGAAACACAAGACTACGGACTGCGACAGATCTTTGGCTGCCCCTGGGCTTCACAATTATAAGCAGGGTATCAGAAGGGGGCTCCCACTGGAGTGCCTTCCGGCAACAGGCTGTGGCTTGACAGGCACACCTGCCTCTGTTTCCCCACCAAGGTAACCTGAGGACTACATTTCAGACTACCTTGCTTCAGTAAGTCCCTTCCTTGGGATGGTTTTATTGCTCAAAGTGTAAACCAGTCTCTTAGAGGGGGACACTGCCCCTTTAAAAGGGTACAGGCACCTATACCTGCTGAGCTGACCCCAATTCGCTGGCTGGCCTGGGGAGGGAGAGAGCTGGTACCAGGAATTACCAGAGTTCCCTAGGAGTGGAGGAGAGGCAGTGAGTGCCTGAGAGGTAAAAGGAAAAAATCCCCTGGTGATCTATCCATAACAGTCATCAACACAGTTCATTTATCATCCCTGCGTATGTAGTCCTTAAAATCCCATGTCATGCTGCCTTCTGTCACACCTCAGCTCCATGGGGTCCTTTTCTACCCCTTTGCCAGGAAAGCCCCAATCTATCCAGCTGAAATGCAGCCCTGCTTGTCCCATGGGAAGGGAACCCCACAGCCTTTCTGCTGGCTGTGGCACTGAGGAATCAATAAAAAGTGTTCCTGGGAGAACAGACAGGGCTGGTCTCAGAGGAAAAGGAAAAAAGGTTGAGAGCAATCAGAGATTGAGGGGGCCATGGTTTGAAATGGAAATCGTAGACGATCAGGGTTGGAAGGAACCTCAGGAGATCATCTAGTCCAGTTCTGAAGCCCTTTACCTATTATTTTTGCTTCTAGAAGCCCCAGTTGCCCCCACTGTACTGGGTGTTGCACAGACAGTGAGAGGCAGTTTATGCTCTAGGCACCTTGCAATCTAAACAGGCAAGCCAGGGTAGGAGAGGAGAGAGATGCACACAAAGGGCAAGGGATTTGCCCAAGAATGCAGCTGTCTTTGGAACAGAAAGGAGCTGACAATATGCAGCCGTTTAGGATGGGAAGTGAACACTATCAAACTGAAATTGCCCAGGGAGCCTAGGAGGCAGAGTAAAAAGGACCCACATTGGGTCTGGCCAAGACATCTGACTTAATGCTCCAACTCTAGTTAAAAAAGGTGGACTGTAAACCTCTACATTTGGTATGTGGCTGGATCTTTAATGACTACAAGAAATTGGACCCTTCTACACGGTGTCCCCTGCAAAAGGTGATGGCTTCACGGCTCCTGGCAGAAGTGGATGAAGGGGCCTTGGAACCCCTGGGCCTCCCACACCGATTCAGCCCTCCCTGCAGCCTGGGGCCCTGCCTTCCCCCACCTGGAGCCCCAGCCTCCCTCCAGCCAAGGGTCCTGGACTCCCACCAGCAACCTGCGGGCAGACTGGCACTGGGGGGAAGAGGGGCCCTGGGGCCAGAGGCCGGTCTCTGTGCCGACCCTGGTCTGATTGGTCGGCTGCTGGGGATGGTGGGGCCAACTGGTGCACGGGTGTGGCTTCTGGAATACTGCATGCCAGCCGGCCCCACGCCCAGAGTCAGGGGAAGGGCAGGAGCACAGGGCCCAGCCTGTGGCCGAGGGCACCCCCCACCAGCACTGGCAGGGCAGAGGGCCCCCACTATGTAGAGGCCCCTGGGCATGGGCCCCATAGGGCCATGCGGTAATCTGCCCCTGCCTATTAGTAATGGCTCTGGTCTCACGGCTCCTGTTAGCAACAAGGTGCTGGAGTAGTTGGTTCAGTGACAGGAAAGTGTAGCATTGTGTTGGGGAAGGTCCCCGCAAGAGCTAAGTGAGTAAGCCAGGCCCTAATTCAGGAAAGCAGCTCTCTTCAGGACCTATCAACTTCAAACTTAAAGACAAGCACATGCTTCAACGCTTTCCTGAATCAAGGCCCGTTTCTTTGCTGTAACATTACGCATAGGACAGTCACTGAAATCTTGCTGGAGCAATTTGCCTAGTTAAACAGGTAAAACAAGCACTAGGAATGCCTTCAGAATCAGTGAGTTGTGACCTCGCATGGCAACAGTAAATGACAATGGAAAATTCATGTCACGCTTGTCTGCTCTAGCCCTTCAGTGAACTGCCATAAAATGCTGACGGAAACAGGAACACCAGAAAAAACACTGGATCCGGCTAAAAAAGAATGAGGCACATTTTAATCCTGCTGTATTTGTCATTTTGGCTGATGACAGCAGCTGCTGAGAGCCCTTGTGGATTCCAGGTGGCAGGAAGAAGTCCAGTCTATCTTTCGGTTTATACTGCTATCCATCCCTGTTGTACCTCCAGCCCAGGTTTACAGAGGTTTTAGATTCTTGATTTCCATTGCAGGGCAATGATGCCATTGATTGGAGGAATTCTGCTCCGTTTTAGCCTTAGATATAATATCTGTGTAGATTAACATTTCACTCATATTTGTATGGAGGGAAATAAATGTTGATAATTGACCATTGACCCCGAGCTAAGATTTTAAACTCCAGGAATGGTGACAGTCTCTAGTAACTGCCAGATGGTGCAAAGGATCCTGAAGCGCTCTTGATTTATGCCAGCTGGGAAGCTGGGCTATGGCCCTCTGACACTACCAGGGGGGCTGCGTGGTGATGAGCACGTAATCCATCTCATACAACGTGGCTGTCTGTCTCCTTGTAGAGGCTGCACCACAAAGAGCTGTATGAATCCGCAACTCTTGAACTAACTGAGCTGGGCCTTTCAGCTCCATAAGCTGTGGATTCAAACCTGGCAAACTGGGCTCCTTAAAACAGAGGAAATTGTTTACAAGGGACAGCAAAGGAATTGTTTGGTTTAGTAACATCCTTGGTGGAAGTAATGTCCAATGTCAGTCCAACACTATAGAACTGAAGGCTTCTGTCAGGTCTGAAAGGACTAAATCTCCTTAGGAAATTACAGCCCAGCAAGCTTATGTTGACATTTATGCAAATGCTATTGAATCAAAAACAAACAAGGAGCACATGAGATTTTAGACTAAATTTAGAGCCTGAATTTAAGCCTGCAGAGTAAACAAGGTCTAAAAAAAACAAGCAGCACCCAGATAGGCTAAAAGTGTAGTGGAAAAAAATGGGCACGGCAGTTTACAGAACCATTTTTCTTCGTTTAGGAATCACAGGGCCAAAGCCCAGCAGTGGAGAGTGGAGAATGGGATACTCATCAAACCTTTCATGAAGTCTCAGAGGTGACTAATAGTGGGTAATTGTCCTCCCCTTGGTAAAACCAATTACCCACCAAGCGTCACTTTGATAAGTTCATAGTGCTCTTTTCTTATTCACCGGCTGAGTTTCCTGACACTCATTATTCCCTTGGCAGGGTCATAGGGGACACCACTACCATCACCTACTAGAATTAAGCTTCTGAATAAAGCTATTCTTGTTTTATTAAGTCACCTCTGGAATTTTTAGTCTTAATCCCGCAGAGTAAGTGCTACCTAGGATGTCTGGCAGTGCACTGTGTTCTCTGCTTTGCCCTGACCCTGCCCAACCAACCTTGCTTTGCTTATACATTGCTTTCTTCTCTTCCAACTGAAATCATCAGCTTTTCCCTCACAGCCAGCTTATTTGCTGCTTTTCAGCTATCTTTAGAAAGGGGATTCAGGCATGTCTCTCACTTTATTCCCATGTTCTATACTGTATCTCCATCTTGAGCTGGATTTTCCTTTTATGAGTCTGGGAGAGTCACAGCCTCACGTGTGGAACTGAGGCACCCCATCACACACAAAGATGTGACCCTCAGAATTGGCGCAGTGAGACAGGCATTTACAAGTGTGGCAAAGCCCTTTTGCAGAGCAGCAGCAGCTGTCCCTTCTCTGTAGGTGGCACTGCATGTGGGCAGGAAAGGTACATTTTATTGGGGCCTGGGAGAAACCCAGAGGCCCCAGCCAAGGCGGCAACCCCTGTTATCAGGGGGCCTGAATTAAAAGTTTGTACTGGGCCCAAAAACATTAGGCTTGAGCCCTACTTGTAGGCCAGCAGTTCCCAAACTCTACCATATTGCATACTACCAACAAGTACCACCACCAATTTTTGATAAACAGCCTGTGAATGAAAACCATTAAAAACCTAAGTGTTGAGGAGGGCATTTGCTGCCAATGCAGCTGGGATGCCGTACTCATTAGAATTCAGGAAGTTGATGGGTGATCTCTATGCATTTCATGTATCTCCTGTTGCAGGAAGCATAGATCTGGTCTCAGTTAGTCACTGGACACGCACCATGAGGCAGTGGCCTGGGTATCCTTGGTGGGAGGCATGCTATGGGTTCAGGAAGGAAACCACTGTCAGCCACCCTGCACGGAAGCAACTGGCACGAGCCCTGCTGTGCAGCAGAAGGGGCCTTGGCTGCCGAGTGCACTCGCTTGACTGTGCTGCTAGAGATGGCTTTTGGGATAGGCGAAGCAAGCGCCTGCCTAGGGCCCCAAGCAGTAACAGTCCGCATTCCCTTCTCAGTGGACAGCAGCGGCAGTCCTATGCTTCGCCTATCCCAAAAGCCGCATCTGCCTCGGTCGGCAGCTGGAGTGCTCCAAGCCCTGGCAGGCGCAAGCAGCCTGGGAAGTGGCGGTGCAGGGGAAGGGGGATGGCAGCGCGAGGGAACTGGGACCACAAGGGCCGCGGGGGCTCAGGTCCGATGGCAGGAAGCCTATAGCAGACCCCAGATAATTTAACTCCACCGATCTGTGCTGCCCCCAGCTATTGTGCACGATCAATTGTGTCCACACACACCCGCCGCTAAGGGCTGCCGGGGCCCCCACTGGCGGAGCTGAGGGTGGACGTCCCCCCACGTCCCTGCCCTGCCCCTCGCCCTGACAAGACGAAGCCCCCAGCCCGGCGTCCGACAGAAGCGGAGCAGGTGTGGGGATGCGGTATGTGGGACACGCCGGCTGGTGCAAACACGTGTTGGTGTGGGGGCGGGGCCTCTCGCCGCACATCACGTGCCCTTGGCTGCTCCCGCGGAGGCAAGGAGCCGCGTTTCGCAGAATCCAGACCGCAACCCGTCCCCGTCCTGACGTCAGTCAGGGGCGGGGCCTATGGCGGCCACGCCCCCTGAGCCCCAGTCTGGCCCCGCGCGGCTTCCCGTGGGGCTGCGCGCGGCGCGCGGGAACAAGGGAAGATGGCGGCGGCGCTGGCCGAGCGGAGCTGCCTGGAGTTGAGCGGGGCCGAGCGTGGGCCGCGCCGCCGGGTCCGGGAGCTGGTGCTGAGCCCGCCAGGTACCGGGTCCTCCGCCCTGCCGCCTGCTTGGCCCCGCCCCCGGGGCCCTCCGCCCGAGACCCGCCGTCTGTCTGGCCCTGCCCCGCGCTTGCCCGGCCACACCCCCTGCCTGGCCCCGCCCCTCCCCTCCCCTCCCCGCCTGCCCTCTCACTCCCAGGACACCCCCTGCTACCTCTCCTGCCCTCTTGGTCCCTAATGCTGCCCCGCACTGACCCCTTGCCCTCCCCACAGGTGCCAATGCAGGCCCTGGGGCCGGGCGCTACCCAGACAGCGCTGGCGGGTTCTGCTACCAGGAGAGCGCCCAGTTGGTTTCGGTCACCAGGAATCGCTTCATCCACTGGTAAGAGTGTGTGGTTGGGGGGGATGGGACCACAGGGGTATCGGGGACCCTGCCAGCCACCCCCCATGCTGCCCCTGCCCCATGGCAGGTGTCACCTTCCAGGCTAGTGGGCGGCAGGTGCCTGAAGCTGCTCTTCCCGGGGGAACAGGGATGCCAGTTTAGCACAAGGTGCCCCTTTAAAGTCAATGGATCAGATTTAAGCACATGCCCAAATGGGTTGCTGAATGGGGTGAACTGCTGCGTGAGGGCTCTGTAATACTAGGAACATTGTGGCAGGGTAGTTTCATCTGCCTGAGGAAGAGTCCTTGGCCAGGTCGACTCTAAGCCCTGGTCTACACTTGCTGTGAATTGCGGTGGCCATCAATGGGACATATGCAAGCTACATATAGGAACTTCTGTGTCTCCCATCGACTTCTTAACATCTACTTACTGTGGTGTCTCCACTGCTCTGTGTCAGTGGGAAATGTCCTCCAGTTGATGCAGCACTACACTTCTTGCCGGGGTAGAGTTAATAGATCAACTTCCAGCTGCTTCCCGGGTTGATTGTCTTTATTGATGCCCAGTTGAGCTCATAAAATGGATCCTACGCTGTTGGAAGCACCACTGGTAGTGTAGACATGACCTAAGAAATCAGGTTCGTATAATTACATTGTTCAGGAATGTGAGAAATCCATATCGCGGAGTGACACAGTTAAACCAACCTAACCGCTAGTGGAAACAGCACTAGGTCTGTCAACCTAGCTACTGCCTCCCTGAGAAGTGGAGCACCTCTGCCACTGGAGAGGCTCTCCTGTTGGGTTAGTAGCATCTTCACTGATGTGCTTCAATGATGTGTAAACCTGCTTGCAAGTCTAAAGTCATTATGTTGATCACTGCTGACCTGAGAGGCTGCAACATAAAAAACTTTTTTTTCCCTTTATGCAGGACCACTTCTGGAGACACTTTGGAGCTGGTGGAGGAGTCTCTGGATATAAATCTCCTGAATAATGCCATTCGGCTCAAAATCCAGAACTGTAGCCTCTTACCCAGAGGGGTGCACGTTTGCGAGACGCAGAATCTCGTCGTCATCTTGATTGTGACCAATCAGACTGTGCACCGTCTGGTCCTGCCACACCCTGCTCGCATGTACAGGAGTGTAAGTAGTCTGAGTGGAAATAACTATGCTTTTAAAGATTGTTTCAAGAAAATAGTTTGCAGCTAGTTTATTAGAATTATCTTCTGGAATCAAAGATTAGTCTTGGCATAAACATAGATGTGACTAGAATCATTTGAATAAGTTTTGACGGAAACTGATGTGAAACCTGTAGTTCCTCCACCTAGAATTTTCTTGTATTTTTAAAAAAAATTTAGAGCATTTTTAGTATACAAACCTGCTGAATTAGTGGTGCAGATACTCCACTGGATATTGCATGTGCATGTGAAATATATGTCTGCTAATTTGCTTCTTGAATGCTAAAGTAAGGATTTTCAAACGATCCAGCGGAGTTATGCATCCAAGTCCATGGCAACGTGAACACTGGCCCAAGTTGTTTGAAATTTCTGGTTGTTACCATTTAAAGAGATGTATAATAGGAGTGCAAGCTCAGGGTGTCTCTTTAAATCATAAAGACTCCCCGTATATGGTCACTTATGAAACTAGAATTTCTGAATTTTTCTGGTTGAGAATCTTTTAGAGAGATGAAACACGTTCTGAGTTCCCAAGCGCAAATCAAATGATCCCAGATCATTGGCCAAGTGAACTGAGGCCCTATCCCATACTCATAGATAGAAACGCCATAGATTTTAAGGTCAGAAGGGACCAGTGTTTCATTGAGTCTGACCTCCTGTATAACACAGGCCATGGAATATCCCCAAATGATTCCTAGAGCAGATCTTTTATAAAAACATCCAATTTCATGATTTAAAAATGAGTGATGGAGAATCTACCATGAGCTTGGTAAATTGTTCCAATGGTTAATTACACTCCCTGTTAAAAATGTTCATCTTATTTCAGTCTAAAATATGATGATTTTTTATAACCACATCTGATCAATGCCAGACTTTCAGGGAGTGTTCTAGAACCAAAGGGCAGAACCTGTGTTAATTTTAGGGAAAATGGAAAACTAGGAAAGCCCGATTTTTTCCAGTAAAATCTTCATTTGGTCACTCATGATACAGAAGCGAGGCCTGTGGTGGGGGAGCAGAGTCACTCTGGTTATAGGTGGGTGAAGCAGTGACTTCAGAGTTAAGGGCCAAGTTTGGGTTATGATTCCTTGCCTTTTTAGCCATGGATAGGCCCTCCCAGGTGGGCATGGGCAGAATGGGAAGACGGGTCCAGCTGGGGGGACAATTTGGTCTCTGTAAGCCATGAAATGTGCAACCCTCTAGTTATTTTGTGGGATGCAAAGCACTTGTGCAGGAACGTGATGTGTTCTCAAGATCCCGGCATGTATCTGAGAGGGGAAAGTAGGTCTGCTAGTGAATCACAGTTCTCCTATGCTTTGAGATCCACTTGAAAATAAGATCCACTTGCCAGTTAAAAATAAAAATAAGAAAATAAGATCCACTTGCCAGTTAAAAATAAGGGGAAGAACCAAATTTAGGTGTTTGCAGAACTTGTATCAAAGAACTTTTCTCAGTAAGTAAAAGCCAGGAGAAGTGGAGATTACGCATTTGTCATTCCCCCTGGGCAATTCCTTTCTTATGTTTCTAGCCTAAGGGAGGCTATGTCTACATTAGCATTAATGCCAGCAAAATTTTTGTCACATGGCGTGAAAAAAACACCCCCCTGAATGACATAAGTTTTGCCAGCATACGCGCTGGTGTGCCCGGTGCTCCGTCAATAGGAGACGCATTACTGCTGCTTGTTGAGCTAGTTTCATTATGTCGATGGGAGTGCTCTTTCCCGTCAGCACAACATGGCTACATGAGGGTTCAGGTATGTCAGTGTAGACGTGGCCGAAAAGCTCTGCATGTTTTTAGGACCTGGATTATTTTTCCTTTCTCTCCCTAACAGGAGCTGATAACAGAAAGCCAGATGCAATCTGTATTTACAGACATTGGAAAAGTTAATTTTAGGGACCCTTCGAATTACCACATGATCCCTGCCATTCCTGGACTGGCCTCCAATTCCACGGCTTCAGCAGCTTGGCTTAGCAGTGATGGGGAGGCTCTCTTTGCACTTCCGTCTGCTTCAGGAGGAATATTTGTTATCAAACTACCTCCTCATGATGTGCACGGTAAGAGCTGGGAGCCAAGTATGTTGTCATATCTGTGTATTTATAAAGCATGTTTGAAACGTTTCTCACACCTTTACCAGTTGTCCTGCCCGGCAAAAACAGCCGTTTCATGCTGGTGTAGAAGATGACACGTAGCTGAGGATCACTGTGATTAGATTAATACCAGTCCACAATCCAGATGTAATGTACAAGCTTCACGCTCTTCCTCACTGCTTTGTCAGCGTATCTCAGCCCTGACCAGTGGTGTCCCCTCCTATTTCAATACTGGGCTTCAGTTGCTCTTGGGTGCTTATTGTAATCAAAGTGGAAACACTCAGCGCTTATCTTCACTTATGGTTGGCTTCCTGATTGACTGCTCGGGTCTGTGAAGACCCACTCAGCCGATCAGGAATTTTGATCCCTGAACACCAGCCCAGCAGCTGGCTAATGCTGAGTTGAAGGGAGGCCCCTCCTTTAAGTTCAGCACAGTGGATGGGCAGGCAGTGGAGACCTGTCCTCAGGCCGGTTGAAGAACTGGTTTGTTCCATGAAAAGCCGGTAGCAGCCAATGATATTCTGTACGTTGCTCAGCAGTTTCGCTTTTATTATTTCAGGGATGGTTTCGGTTGTGGAGCTAAAGCAGAGCTCCGTGATGCAACGTTTGCTTACGGGTTGGATGCCAACAGCTATCAGGTTAGTGGTGTTGTGCGGCAAATAGGGCTCTTGCTTTTAATCCCCATATGTGGGATGCAGTCAGATAACTTCAAAAGTCCATGTGTGAAACAAAAATCCTGCAGCCCTCCCTGGGCTCAGTCTTTTAACAGTGTCCTGTTGTAGTACCTTCTCCACTGGGGACAACCGACAGCGCTCCTTGGGCAAAAGCCCTTAATTAGTCCAGCAGGCCTATTGTAGTATCCCCTCAGTTGGTGCATCTGCCTGTAACCCTCCTTGGAGTCTTTCTTTAACCAGTCCAGTAGGGCCCATCATGGTAGACTCGGTTGGTCTGGCTAGGTTGCAAGGTTCCTATTCTGGTACTGAGCAACACCCCGAGAGGTTCTTCGCTAGAGACTCCTCACCTCAACTTGAGTCATCAGTGACTCTCACCATACTTCTGAGACACTCCTCTTGGAGTGAGCCCCAGTAGCGCAGCCCCCTTCCCTGAGCTACTGCAGTTCTAATTCCCTCCCTTGGGGCACACTACAGCCTCTTCTCCCAGTGATTGGGAGAGGGGTGCTTTTCTTTGGCTGAATGTGAGCTCTCGGATGCGTAAACAGGGGAATCTCGAGCAGGAGTAGAGAGGCTACTTTATCTCTTCGTTTGACACTACTGTGGCTACCGTCAGAATCCCGTGTCCAGTCTCGTGCTCACAATTCAAGAAGGATGTCGATCAATTGAAGAGGGGGCAGAGAAGAGCCACGAGAATGATAAAAGGATTAGAAAACCTGCCATAGACCCCAGGAGCGCAAGCTGTTATTTGAACAAAGAGAAAGCTAGGAAATGACTCGATCACAGTCTATAAGTACCTACATGGGGAACAAATTCTTAATGGTGAGCTCTTCAAGCTAGCAGAGAAAGATTTCACATGATCCCATGGATGGAAATTGAAGCTAGACAAATTCAGACTGGAAATAACGGGGAACATTTTTTTAACAGAGAGGGTAATTAACCGTTGGATCAATTTACCAAGGGTTGTGGTGGATTCACCATCATTCCCAATGTATAAATCAAGATTGGATGTTTTTCTGGAAGCCCCGCTCTAGAAACTATTTCAGGGAAGTTCTCTGGCCTGTGCTATCTAGGGGGTCAGACTAGATGGTCACAAATGTCCCGTCTGACCTTAGAATCTGAATAATTACTCACTTGTTAACTGTAAACCCATTGTTACAGGGATCCCACTGTCTGTCTTGCATCCCTCCCCGCTGCCCCCATAGTGAATACTTAATAAAATCATTCTGAATGACTGCTTGTGTTTTCAGAGGTGACCAAGGCCCTTTGGATCTTCCTGTCAGCCTCTCTGTTCACTGCCTTGAGCACGATGCCTTCTTGTTTGCACTCTGCCTGGATCACAAACTCAGGATGTGGTCTTACAAAGTGAGTGAGTGGTTTGAGTTCTGGTTTGCTCTGCAGATGGGTTGTTACGGGGCTAGTCATGCCATGTGGATGATACCGGCGTGCTGACTTGTTACAAGTGTGAGAGACAGAGAATGGACTGTTCATCCAGCGGTGATTCTGAGACTTGGATAAACGGGTATTTCGCGAACTGGTTCAGGATTTCAGGGAACATAAAGAAATGGTTGGGTCTTGACTCCTATTAATATTTGACTTGGAAATGGCATGATTCCTAGGTATCCTGAAATCTTCTAAAGGTAGAACAGGTAGCCATTTGTTCAAAGCTTACTGTACTGCCTAAGACCATTTCTAGGGGTGAGAAGGTACTTTGACCTCTGTGCTGACTCAATCCTCATCCTTTCCTGAGAGGGCTAACAGGAATGTGCCTTGTAATGGGGCTACCTGTGAACCAGAGAATTTGACTTGACCGTATCCTCTTGCTCTTTGAACACCATTTGCTCCAAGTGCCAATTCCCCAAGCCCACATACTTTCACAGTTAATTTTGATAGTTGAGTAGGGGTCAGGAAGGGGTCGTTTTACTGCATGGACCCATCCTGGTCATTCTGAGGCAAGCTCAGGAAAGCATCTTGGTTCAGGTAGTTGTCTAAGCCATGCATATTGCTTCAGCCTACCTTGAGAACAGATCAGTGCAGACTCGTATTTGAATGCATGAAGACTGTGAGTGAGAAGTGTACAAGACTAGATGTTTCTTAATCGTGTTTGAGTAGCATCAAAGATGTAATATAGCTATTAGAGCAGGGTTTCCCACCTCAAGGAGATAACAACCTTGTCTGAGAAAGACAAAAGAGTCTTGTGGCACTCCGTTAATCTTTAAAAGTGCCACAAGACTCTTTTGTCTTTTTACAATAGACTAACACGGCTACCCCTTTGGAATTTGTCTGAGAAAGGGAGAGCCAGACAGAGAAGAGCAGCCATATGCTGGGTGGGGAAGGCTGTGTAACACTGGATCCGCTCTGATTCTCCACTGCAAATATGTTTCTGTGCATTCAGCAGTGGGTAATGTATTGAAACCCACTTTCCTTCCTGGCAGTCCCTAACTGCTGCGGCAGCTCTTGTACATAGGACTGCGGGCTCAACAAACAGCCCAAACTTTGTGTATTTGCATTCGCAACAGTCAGTTCAGATGTCAGAGCGTGCAGCTCCCTCTTAAAGTGTCACGCGGCTGCCCTCACGTTCAGCGAGATGTAGCTGTCTTGTGAGTGAAGGGAAGAAGGCAGGCGGTGAAACTAGGAGAGCAAAAATGAAACACACAGAGGAAAGCAATGAAAAGGAAAACGGTGTGAGAGGGCAGAGAGACTAGGAAGGGCAAAATGGACTGGGTACTAGTTCACGATAACATGTGGCCTGAGGGAAGGTTGGGAACTGCTGCTGGACTTCCGTATTAAAGGACAGGAGGAAGAAAAGCTCCACCCCTAATCTTCCTTTGTGCCTTGTCTGCTGTCTTTGTTCTGGGCAGGACCAAATGTGCCTGATGGTGGCAGATCTGCTGGAGTTCGTGCCTGTTAATAAGGACTTGAGGCTCGCTGCTGGAACGGGACACCGGTTGCGGCTGGCCTATTCGCAATCGCTGGGGCTCTACCTTGGTGTTTATATGCATGCACCCAAACGAGGACAGGTACAAGAATGATTGGAGCCTTTGAGATCATACCTATTTGCCATTATAGGCAGACAAGTGAATTATTGGGAAGTTCCCAGTTTTCTGAGCCTGTGCACAGGGGGGCACGTAATTGTGAGGGGAGCATCTGCCGATACCCACTGCATAGAATGGTATCTCCTGAATACTGTTTTTCACCCCAGAACACTTTGCAAGATGCTCACATGTCTTTGCTTTGAGAGTAGAACTTCCTCTGCTTGGTGTCTGCCAGTGAGTCCGCTGTTTGGGAAATTGAGGAAAAGGGGTTTGCTTTTGAGAACAGGTAGAGTGGAGGGATGTTACCCTGATAACAAATTCTTGCACTGCTTTTTAAACACCTGGAGCGAGATGGGAGCAGAGGCTTGGGATTTGCTGTGGAGATAAACCTTGGGGCGAAGTGTCTTGGGGAGGCTGGTTTTAATTTGGCCCAGTGACGAAGGTTTAAAAATAATTCATGATGGAAGTTTTAGTAAGCTACCATTCTGTGGAGAAGCTACTTTCCAGCAGTGTAAATCATGGCTGTGCAGGCATGCGTAGCTAAGCTGAGCAGGGAGCTCTGGTTTGTTCACTCCTTGTTGAACTGAAAGAATGCAGAATTTTTCCTATCAAGTGCTTAGAGCTGAGTGCCATCGTGCTCAGCTTGATGAGCACACTGGTGTCACATTTGGTGTTCTGGTGAAGTCTTGGAAGGAGCTTTGTGTCAAAAGGACATCTAGGAAATTCCCAGCAACCACATAAGAGGAGGAAAACTTTGACTATAAAGTAAAGCAGCCCAGAGTGTGTAAATGATCCAACAGCATTAACTCTGGGGCCCGGAGGCGTGTGCAGTTTGATTGTTTGTCTGTTACTCTACAATAATCTCTGCAGCAGCCCTGCCTTATTCAGCGCACAGGCAGGGATGCAACACTGATTTTTAAATATCTTGCTAGAACAGACACGAAGGGGCAGATATACAGAGTGCACCTGCAGTCTGTCAGCCAGTTTCCGTTCGTGCATGATCTAGAACTGCAGTTTTTTAAATTAAGCTTGAATATACTTTAAATGATTTTTGTGCTCACTGTTGAAATTGCCGGCAGAATTTGACCCACAGTGAGCATGGATTGGCAGATCTCTTACCACCTGCACCAAATGCCGTGAGTTCTGTGCGTCACCTTGACTTTGGCAACTCCTGGTTGGAGTGCAGTATTTTGCATTAAGGTCTGTTGTGCTAGATAGCAGGAGTCCCACTCATGCACTCAGGACCCCGTTGTCTAGATGCTGTACGAACGTGGAACAAACACGCCATTCTGGGAAAAGAGCGTTTACAGCATCTCTGAACAGTTTAGACCACTCGGTCATTGTGTGGCTCGGGCTCTCTTAGCCAATCAGGATGCTTGAGACATCAGAACGGAGTGGTACAGTTGTCAGGGTGTGTGAGGCGCTTCTGGACGGCGGCGGTTGCGTTTTTAGCGTGGTATTCAGTGCCTTGTACTGCATAGCATTTATAGTTCTGTCAGTCATAAGATTCAAAACAAAGTGCTTTGGTATCAGGTGCTGGTAGCACCGTGATGGGCATGGGATAAGAACCCGAGAAGAACAGTTTGACTGCATTACTTTGAGAGCATCTTCATTTTGATTAGGATGGCTTTTTCCCAGCCATTGACTTACCTTGTGTGTCCGCAGTTCTGTGTCTTCCAGCTGGTGAGCACCGAAAGTAACCGCTATAGTATTGACCACATATCCTCCCTCTTCACCTCTCAGGTGAGTGCTGGAGCTAAATTCCTCGGAGGGCACAAAATTAATAGCGGGCAGAGTCTTACTTGAAGAGGATAGATCTGTAAGCTTGGGACTTTAAGAAATAACAGGATCTGTTTGCTCTTGTAAATGTGACATACCATTACGGTTACACACTTGTATGCACGAGAGCTAACGTTAAAACTTCACTTGTGTTTTCGTTGTGTTAATTGTGTCCTTGCTCTCTTTCTCTCCTAGGAGACGCTTGTTGATTTTGCCTTAACGTCAGCTGAGATCTGGGCACTGTGGCATGATGAGGAGAATCAGACTGTTGTGAAATACATCAACTTTGAACAGTGAGTGTTCCTCCTGTATTACCGATTAAACCGGTGTGTTAGTAATTGCAAGGGTCCCTCTTACTCTTCATTAAAGTCATACCTACATTTGCTTTCTTTCCTATCCATTTGTGCTCAGTTTTTCCGAAATAGTTTATTGTTTGTTTGCTTATTTCCTTACTATCCCAGGGTGCATGTCATTTGTTCATTCCTTTCTTATTGCAACGTGGGTTATTTAGATTTTTAACCCTGTTTTATTACAATAGTGATAACTCTGATACCAAGAAAGCAGGGTTAAGAATCCCGAGGTTTGGCATGAGTAATATGTAAGAGGGAAGATCTGTGCTACTGCCAGTTTCTGCTTCATGCTACTGTGCACATTTATATATTCCTCTGGAGCAAGCAGGGTTGGTTGGTTTGTTTTTTTGAAGGCCCACTGAGTGAAGGTATTAGTTGATCCATTAGCCTTTTAAAAGTGGGCAAGGGGACACTGTATTTGGGCTCCTGAACTGAGTTAAATGCTTGTGTCAAACGAGTTACAAGTATCTTTCTTCCCTTTAAGTTGATATATCTGCCATTATTTCTAAGGGGCAGGGTTTCAGCATCCTTGTTAGTAAAACAAGTAGTGGGCACAGCATGATAGGACAGTGATGGCCTGGCATAAGATATCTCCATGGGTTAACTGGACAGCAAAGTAAACAGAAATAAGGATGTGGTGCTTGTATATGAGTCATCTTGGTAAAGATTGTTCCACCATGTGTCCCATCTGGACCAGCACTGAATTAAAATCTATGATCTTTGGTGAAAATACGAAAACTGAACTCACTCCAGACTAGGATTACCAGAGAGTTTAGTGTCACTGACTGAGCATACATGACTGAGAGCATTTTCCCCCCCCAAGAAATATCGCAGGCCAGTGGAACCAAGTTTTTGTGCAGCCGCTGCCAGAAGAAGACGTAAATATTAGAGATGACCAGGACCCGAGGGTGAGTAGACTACACAATATAACCAGAAGTAACTTGGACAGTGTCTCTAGTTTGCTGCCTCTTTGCTGCAGGGGACAGAAATAGAAAGACTGAGACAGTTCAGTGTATGTGGTGTAACTTTCTTTTGCATGTTGCCCTTCATGCAAACTGTGTCCTGTAAAGTGTCACAGAATGAAATGAGACGACAGACGCACAGTATACATTACGGTGATGTAAACCATTGAAAATGTTCATAAAGCCAATAGCTGAGGAGGGGCAGAAATTGTAATGAGCAAGGGAGAAAGTCTTTCAGCGTGAGGTCTGTAAACAGCTTGGCAGCAACGGGTGGAGTGATACAGGATGGCTGCTTTTGATGGCAAGAGCTGTGAAGAAGGTGGTTTGAGGGAGACTGAAGGAAACTTGGATTTCCATCTTGAGCAAGAATGAGGATGCAGTGGAGTGGTCGAAGGCGGTGGTTCTCAACCACTGTGTCGGGATACATTACTGTGTCACCACACAGTGCTAAGTGTGGAGAACCAGGAAGATGACTGAATTTGGCTGGGGAGGGCACTGGTGTGTCCTGTAGGGTCATGATATGCCATCAAGTGTGACGCAACCTGCCGAAGGTTGAGAACCACTGGTTTGAGGGTGAGGGAGTAGAAGTATTAGGCTTCTTAGTGGATATGAAAAAGGCCTGAGGAGAAGGAAGGGAGGTGGAAATGAGGGCTGAGATATAGGGCAGGTCTATACTGCCTGCCCTTTTTGGCGGCATTCAAACAGATACGTAAGCTACTTAAAATAACTTGTGTGTCTTCGGTCAGATCTCCTACTCCCAGCACGTCCACTGTGTTGAAGGGAGGCGGTCTCCCTTTGGCTGCGGGGGTGGTGGTGCATGATCCAACTTCCTGATCGGCTGAGTGGGTCTACGGAGGCCTGAGCAGCCGATCAGGAAATTGGAACTGACGCAGTCAGTGAAGACAAGCCCATAGGCAAGTTGTATAAAACTTTGAAGAGAGGACAGTGAGTTGGAGTTTGGCTTGGTACAGAAAGGGGGCTTACTATGCATTCGGGCAGTCGGAGATAGAAAAAAAGGAAGTGAGTTCCTCCCATCTGGAAAGGTGAGCTGGGAGGAGAGGCATTAATGGGACCAAAGGGGGAGCAGGAGTTCCCAGCGCTATAGGAAGCAGAGTAGGAATTAGACACGGCAGTCTGAAGACGCTGCTCCTCATTGCACATGATAGGGGTGGGATGGAAGATGGAGGCCCTGAATTCTAAGGGATGCTACAAAATCAAACCCTTAGTTTTACCAGCACTAAGGAGCTACCACCTGATAGCAACCTAATGCAGAAGAAATGCAGAAGTCCAGAAGCCTTGAATAATGGGTTGTAGTTAGAAGCCTGCATCCCTTCTCCATAAATGTGCTTCTCTCAACTGCCATTTTGTTCTCTCACAGGAAATTTATTTGGAATCCCTCTTCATGCCCGGCCGGTTCACAAATGCTGCTCTGCTCAAAGCTTTACAGGTCAGCAAAACATCAGTTTGGGCTCCCTCAGTTCCGGCTGCTTTGTGTCCATTCTGGCTGCACAGAGTGGTCATGGCCACTCAAGGAGGTGGGCTCTCATCTGGCCTGTTTGTCATCTGTTGGCATAAGGACCCACAAGCAGTAGTTCCCAACCGTTCCTCTGTCGTGGCACACCTTGCTACCTTTAATAATTTAGAGAGACAGCACCATAGTGTCTCCAAATAAACTCATGAATATTCATGAGCCAATCCAGAACTCTCTGAGTAGTTTTCAAAAAATTCCTTGGTGCACCTGCTCAGGCCTGAGGGCACACCGGTTGGGAATCTCTGCCATAGAGACCAGTGCCCATAAATTAAAGCAGTCCTTGAATGGGTCTAGCTTCTGCAGAAGGGTTGGTAAGAAAGGCGTAACTTGCTCCTTGAGAGCTCCGCTTCACCTGAACTGATGAGATTTCAGTGCAGGCCCTGTAACATCTGGGCCTGTAAGAGTTGCATTTCAGTGTTTGTACAGTGTCATAGATACGCCTAATGCGCCGCAGAAAATGAAAATGAAAGCTCTCTGCCCTGATCAGCTTAGTTGTATGTGCACATAACATGGCAAGATCTGGCAGATGAGAGGGTTACAGCAGTGTAAGGTCAGGCGATGGGCAGAGCCGGGCAGAGAGATGAGAGCAGTTTTTGTGGACTGGAAAGGGTGGAGGCTGGACGTGGTTAAAGAACAGTCTGAGATTAGGAAGTTTATACAGCAGCTGTACGCAGTCTGTCCAGCATGTTTGAAGGAGAAGCTAAGGAGGGTCATGGCGGGGGTTCTGTGGCTGGGGGCATACAAGAGCCTGTAAGTATGTGGAGAGAAAAGAGCGAGGGGAGAAGGCAGGGGTGAAAATGAGGGAGTGAGTAGGCCCAGGGGATGATGGAAGAACTGGAAGGAGGTTTCAAGGGGAGGGCCTGGGAGGAAGCATAAGATGGTGAGAGGAGACAACGGGGCAATGGAAGACCATGCTGGACCTAATCTTCACTTTCAAGAAACTGGTGTGGAGAGGTGCAGGTTTAGGAAGGAGCCAGAGGTGTCAAATCATGGGTAGTGATGGCTCACTGGCTCCAGGCAGGGAGGGCTGAATTTGTGGACAAGGCAATAGAGGTGACTGAGGAGGTCAGACCTGTAGCAGAAGACATTCCCATGGCTGGGGATTTCCTGCTGGAGTGTCTGCAGCCCAGGTCTAGGAGTGGGAGAAATGAATGTGAGGTGTGACAAGGCTGGGCTTGGTGGGGTGGGCATGGTGCAGCCGGTCATAGGGGCTGTAAAACACAGCTGAGGGATGAAAGGAATGGTTTGGGAAGCTGGGAAAATGGTGGATCGGAGGGGGGTGGAGGAGAGTGGGTGGAGGATTGAGTGGACTGCAATGACGCCGCTGGTCCTTAGTTCTCTGATGGAGACACTGGTGGGCAACGCTGGGCTCCGAGTCTCTGTCTCACCACTTTTATGCTGGTGACTGGTGTGACAGTGGAGAATCAGATCCCTGGGTGCACCTTACCACCTCAGAGAACTGCCCTCGATCTCCCCGAGGGCAGGACAAGGTGAGTTGGCCACTGGGCGTACTCTTGATCTACTGTAGCTTCTGCAGTGGAGCTCCTGGGCTGAAGTTAGCACAGTCCTACACTCACCTCTCTCTATAACAAGTTTTGAAGATGGCCTTTGGTCAAGTCCAGGTTCTGGGAATGTTCCAGATGTCAGTGGGCAGAACCCTGTTGGTTTGATGAACGTTGGAAAAGTCTGATTCCACTCATCTCATTGTATCATTCTGTGGGCTATGGATCCAGGGGGAAGCAGTGATTTCAGGGAGCAGGGTCACTGTGGATCCAGGAGAGGCAGTGACTCAGGGTTAGAGCACCAGAGAGCTTGCTCTGCCCCTAGCACCAAATGGACATTGCATGGACTTGATTTTACTGCAGGTCAGGTTTCTGGAAGTCCCTTCCCCCACTCTGGCCAGCCCTGCTGATGGGCCCATTTCTCCCACTACTGTCATTTCCTACTTATAGTGGGGGCAAAGGGTGGAGATGAGCATCCATCCTGGCATCCATAATCAGTGAAGTGCGCAACCCTCTGATAAGATCAGCCATCATTTCCTCTGATGTATCTGGGCTGTCTGTTCCTAGCTGTGATTCTCCACCCAAGTGATGTTACTAATCTCTTGTACGTCTTCATGTAGACAGGCTTGTGGTGAGTCTGTGGCTTCAAAATGGACATTTCCTGTAATGTCTTTCTAGATCTTTTCCCGAGAAGGAGAGAGAATCATGGATCTGACCTGGGATGAGCTGAAAAAAGAGGTTACATTAGCTGTGGAAAATGAGGTGAGGTTTCTGCTGTTTTTTTTTTTTTTTTTTTTTTTTAAATAATGACATCCATCACTGTTTTCTCAGTACCTCATACCCACAGATGACCCATGGCCTATCTTTCTTCCCTGCTTCCCCCAAGGCAGCTGCAGGGATGTGTGGGAGGAGGAGCAGACAAGTCCATTTGCTGCTCTTTTAGGGCCCATCTACTTTCCCTAGGTGAAAGGCCCTGGCCCCTTAAGCATCATCAGGAAAACAAACAAACAAAAAAACCATTATAAACCTGCTATGCTTTTTATAGAAAGTGCATCTTGTTGGAAAGGTGCTTTTTGGAAACTGCCTTTTTAGGTAGTCTAGTTAAAGGAAAAATCAAATAGGCATTGTTCTTTTAAATATGAGTTTCCTTGGGTCTCCGTCTAATGGTGGTCTATTAACCCACCATATACTTGTAAGGATTTTTACCCTTATGTAACTAATGTATACTTTGTGCGTTAGCATCATCATATAGCCTTTTATCTACATCTATAGAAGTAGCTCTCATGGGCTGTTGTCCAGTTCACACTCCATAATAGTGAGTAGAGGGTGCAACATGCCTGTTATGTAGAAGTGTAAAGTAAAATTGTATGTGGTGTTTTCAAAACATGCAGTCATATAATTTGCTGGTGTATGATAAAACATATGCACAAGGGGACTGAACCACGGTTACACAGACAACTGTAACTGGCATTTCCTGAGGTTTGAGTGACAAGCTGTGTAGCGCTTACTTCCAGAGAGAGAGATTCTTTCCTGGATTAGTATCATATTTTTATCTTTAAGAAGTGAATGAAAAAATTTAAACCCTCCCTTTCAACTGGAGGGAGCGCTGTAAAATATAATTTTAGTGCTGAATTGCCATCTTTGTGGAGTCAGTTGCTGACCTGAAATCCTGCTGTGTTCCGCCAGCTCCAGGGCAGCGTGACGGAGTACGAATTCTCCCAGGAAGAGTTTCGCCAGTTACAGGTTGAATTCTGGTCCAAGTTTTATGCCTGCTGTCTTCAGTACCAAGAAGCCCTTTCCCGCCCTCTTGCCCTCCACCTGAATCCATATACTAACATGGTGTGCCTGCTAAAAAAGGTGAGAGACAGAACAGGAGCTGCTTTATGCTACAGACACTTTGCGCTGTTATAGTCTGAATGCGTAGTGAGCTACCAATGGAGTTCCTTACGTCAGTGGTTTTCAAAATTTTTCTCAGGACCCAGTTGAAAAAAATCATTTCTGCCCGCGACCCAACAATTACATCTTTGAGCAAATTCCAAAGGGGTAGCCGTGTTAGTCTATTGTAGAAAGACAACAGAGTCCTGTGGCACTTCTTTGAGCAATGCATTCCAATCTTTCGGCGGCAGCGGGGGTGCAGCGGCCCAGTACTGGGTCCCTCCCCTAACTTTGAAAATCACTGCCTTAGGTGATTGAGCCTTAACGATGGGTGTATCTTCCACTTTCCCAGGGATTCCTGTCTTTCCTTGTGCCCTGTTCCTTGGTGGACCATCTGTATCTCTTGCCTGATGAGCACCTGTTGACTGAGGATGACAGCACTATCTTTGATGGTAAAGGGGAGGGAAGTTGGGGAAGCCATTCCACTGTAGAGGAAGTTACAGAATATGTGTCACAAGCTCTGTAGTTAAGGACATAGAACTTTCCATGGTAATCCTGTTTTTACATGCTCAGATCTTTCTCAAGATGTCTATTTGGATTGAGGCTAATCAGGGAAAATTTCAATCTAGTGGTAAATCCCCTTTTGGGAACCCTGGAGACTTGAAAAACACTTGTGTGCCTGTGAAAGATAAAATGTTGCTGCGACTTAGTTCAAGAAAATCAAACGGTGGAATTCTAACCTTCGGTCAGCACGTAACTTAGCCCCCAGTGATGGATATGGATATGTTTGCATCTTTGGGATGCAATGGCTTTGAATAAACACTTTTTACTCTTTTACAATGCCTAATAGCAGGAACGTTGAATTCACATCCCTGGTGTGGTCGGGGTTCAGCTTAACCTGATGAGATGTCATCTGAGTCCCTCTCCCGTCTGGGTCACTCTCCTTAGGCTGTTCTGGTCAGGCTGTATCTTCCAGGATTAGGGCAAGGAGGACCTCAGAGCGTGGTGGTAGATTCTTGGGTGGGCGCAGTGGCAGATGGGGTGGGCATGGTGGCAGTCATGATTACAAAGATCATGCCCTGTTCTCTAAACTTCTCCTTTTCCTGCCAATTGCCAAGTGATGCATAGGAGAGCAAAATCCAGGAAAAAGTGGGGGCCTTATAAAATACCCAGTCAAAACAAATGGTGATTCCATATCCAAATTCTTCCTTCTATTATCATCTTGGACTTTGCTTCTGCAATTTTGTGACCCCACCAAGGGCCTTGAAGATTCCTTCTCCCCAAAAATCAGTTTTAAAACCCTGCCTGTGGGTGGGCTGTCTTTGGTCCTTACAAGCTGCTAGAAAATGGGATGCACTGCATTGCTGGGTGGGCCCTGAGGAGAGGGGATGTAGATTGTATTGTGGAGATGAACTGCTCATGGATGCAAAGTGCAACCTAATCTTCATTCTGAATGGATGGAGCCAAAGCGCGAGAGGCCACATTTGTGTGTGTTTGTTTCCTGTGCGTGCTTGACCCATTTGTTCAGTTTATTCCTGTATCTGGAGGAGCTTGAAGGGCAGTTTCCCATTACTGGTTTTCAAAACAAGCAACATAGAGATCTTGCTATCTTCAGCATCTCCATTTAAAGTCAGCCTGTAATTAACTAATTGACGAGATATGGGGTCTGACTGAGTCTTGTGTTGCTGGGACATATTTGCTACTAGCTTTTCTATGAAATGAGCTGAATTAACTTGGATTTACCTGGAAACTTGCAATGATTTGCCTGAGAGTACAGTCAGGTTCTTTCACTGCAGATCTGGAGATGTCCCGTGACGTTGTGTGCCTTGTCCAGTGCCTTCGGCTGATTGGAGAATCTATTTCCCAGGAAATGGCATTTGTAATGGAAATGGCTTGCTCCCGCCTTCAGCCTCCAGAGAAGGCAGCAGAGCAGATCCTGGAAGACTTAATAGCTAACGACACGTAAGTGAATTCTTTGGGTAACGTTGTCCTTTGTGGAAAGATTAATGTGGGAATTGTCTATGCGGGGTTTGTCTTAGACAATGCTTAAACTGAGTCTTCTAAGTGGGATTCAGGATGTGTGAATTCTAGCTCCATAGTGAGAGGTTTTCAAAGCACTTAAAGGATTTAAACACGTGTCACAATTGGTTTTCGATGGGGTTTGTGCTCCTAAATCCTGTAAGTGCTTGGAAGCTCTCTCAGTGGTGATTAAAATAATTAGGATTTCTGAGCCATGGTGTCCAGAACAGAGGCATAGCCAGAACTGATTTTTTTGGCAGGGCCTGTGGTTGACATGGGTGGGCACAAGCCCTGTGTAACAAGTGAAACAGAGGCTGTTAAAAATGCAGGATAAATTGCTTAAAATCTGAATGGGTGGACCTGCTTTCAAAGTGGGTGGGCCATGGCCCGCTCAGGCCCACCCAAAGCTACGTCCTTGGTTCAAAAGCAAGTGCTTCAATTTTGAGTTAGATAATCCTCTTCACAACATGAAAACAAGTGTGTAGACAGCTGAATCTGCCTGGGTGGCTGGGTCTGGAAGAATCGTAGCGCACCAACTCATGGAGCAACAGTATCCTCAGCCAAGTACAAGTTATTCCTGTGGATTGGGTAGAAGAGGAACAAATGGATTCACCCGGAGTATAGTGCCTTCCTGGGTCAAAAAGATGTTTCTTATTACAGTGGGTAGACCACTTTCACTTCTGGGTCTCCTGTTATATGGGTTGCTGATGGTGGGGATCTGTTGACATTACCTACCTGTCTGCCAATGATTTTTGTTTGCCCTTGCAGAGAGAATGTGATGGAAGATATTCACAGCAAGCTGCAGGAGATCAGAAACCCAGTCCATGCCATCGGGGTGCTTATCCGGGAAATGGACTATGAGACAGAGCTGGAAATGGAAAAAGGTGCTAGCACAGCAACCTTTTTCAGTGTGTCTAGAAGGGGGTGGCAGATTGAGGGCTGCAGGTGACCTGGCTTCTGTTCTCATCCTGTCTTTCAGCTCAGACCCTCAATGTACGAATGAACCTTTCTCAGCTTTATGGCAGTGGTACAGCAGTGAACGTGGTGTGCCGGGGGGTGTGCAAGATCGCCACCACCCGCTTTCTCATCTGCCGCGACTTGTTGATTCTGCAGCAGCTGCTGCTGAGGCTAGGCGATGCTGTGAGTATGATCCAGAAAGCTCTTGATCCTTGAGCCGTTAGGCTTTTGGGATCGTGATCTCCCCCCGGTGCAGTATGCTGCCATTGTGACGCTCTTCTTGCAAATGCCAGAGGCTCTTAAGATGTGGCCAGGCCTTGCCCCAGATGCTTTGCCTTCCATTGGTGCAATCAAGCAACAGTCTAACCCGCCTGTTTTACTACCGACACGCTGAGCGCTAAGGACACAGGAAGCAAATTCCTTCCTTCGCTTTGTTCCTGAACAGCACCTCCTGCGGGTTTATCCCTTTGCATTTATTCCCCAGCCCTCCATTACAGCGGAACAGGCTGAACTGAGCAAACTGTAGACTAGGGCGTTGTCTTCACTGGGAAACTGCCCCACTTTAGCCATGCTGGAATAGAGAGAGCAGAGCATCCCTCCCCTCCCCCATGTAGATGTAGTTACCTCATAGTGGGAAGAGACCCCCAAATCATCTAGTCTGCCCTCCTGTATCTCACAAGCCTTTAACACCACCCAGCACCCACGCATTAAACCTGACAACCGAGATCAGACCAAAGTATCACAGCCCAGAGGAGACTGGGCAGAGAATAGGTGGGACTGGGGTGCAACCAGAAGCTCCCACAATGGCAGGGAAATGATTGAGAGACACCCAGATTATCCTGACCAGTGACCTCCACACTGCAGAGTAAGGTGAAAAACCCCCCAGGGTCACTGACCCAGGGGAAATCCCTTCCTGAGTCCTGCGCACGTGAGCAAGAACCAGCCAGCTAAGCACAGAAGAATCGTAGAAACTGGAAGGGACCATGAGAGGTCATCGAGTCCAGTCCCCTGCCCCCATGGCAGGACCAAGTACCCTCACTGCCAGGGCATCGTCCCATTTCGAGCCGTGGCCATCTTTCATGCTTCAGAAGGACACCGACCTCCCCAAAATACATTCGGGAGGAAATCCTGACTGAAGCATGAGTTTTGGGGATATAAACCAGAAGGGACACTCAGGGCTGCCGTGTCCTGGCTCTATCATCTCCAGCAATCCTCTCCTATGATCCCACTCATAAATTAATCCAGCTTTTTATAACTAAGCGGTTTGCCCCCACAGATCCTGTTGGGAGGCTGTTGCTGAACCTCACCTTTCTAATGGTTAGAAACCTTCTCATTTCTAGCTTGAATTTGTTCATGGCTTGCTTGTATCCATTTGTTCTTGTACCATCGGCGTCCTATAGCTTAAATAGCTTTTCACCCTCCGTGGTATTTACCCCCTTGTCATATTTATAGAGAGTTGTATCAGCCGCCTTTTTGCTAGGCTAAACAAGCTGAGCTCTTCAAGTCTCCTCTCTGTTCCCCTGATCATTCCAGTAGCTCTTCTCGGCACCTGTTCCAATTGGAATTCTTCGGTCTTGAAATGCGTGGCTAGAATTATACACTGTATTCCAATAAGGTGACTTACCAGTGCCTTGGACAATGACGTACATCCTTCTCTAGCTCTACTGGAAATGCCTTGCCTTATGCACCCTAGGATTGCCTCTGCTTTTTTGTAGTCCCGGCTTGTTGGTGGCTCATAGTCATCCTGTGAAGACCAACAAACCCACGTTTCTCCTCTTGTCACTTCCAGCTTGAGTCCCCACTTATAGCAGAAATCCTTGTTATTAGACTTGCATTTTGTACTATTGCTTTTCATCCCATTTCTGTTACTTCAGTCATCCGAAAAACAACGAGGGTCCTGTGGCACTTCAAAGACTAATACATTTCTCTGGGCATAAGCTTTCATGGGCTGCAACCCACTTCATTAGATTGAAATGGATTGCAGCCCACGAAAGCTTATGCCTGAAGAAATGAGGTAGCCTTTGCGGTGCCACAGGACTTTGTTCTTTGCTGTATACAGACTAACACGGCTACCCCTCTGGAACTTGTCACGGTCATTCCGATCTTCCTGCATAATATTCCAGTCCTTCCCTGTACTGATGATTCCTTCCACCTTTGTATCATCATCAGATTTATTAATGCACACCTACTTTTGTGCCAATGTCATTTAATAAAAATATTCAATATGACGTTTGGCCCGATGGTGGATCCTCCAATCTGATAGCTCATCTTTCCGCACAGCCTGTTGCTTCTTCCTGTTAGCTCAGTGGTTGTCAGACTTTTTAGACTGCACACCCCTTTCCAAATAACGTGTCCTCCCATCTGAGACAAGTCATGATATACGTATGATTAGATTGCCAAGTCTTACTGAATAAAAAGCGTTGTCTATCATTACAGGATTTTTGTTGTGTACCCCAGTTTGAAAACCACTGCTTTAGCTAGTTTCTTATTGGTCTTACAGTTTTCTATTAATTCCAGTCTTCTGTAATTTAACTAATAATTTTCCCTTTGGTGCTACCTCGGATGCTTTACTGAAGTCCAAGTATATTAGATTTACTGCATTTCTTTTCTCTAAAACACCAATGATTTTTTTCAAAGAAAGAGATCAGGTTAGTCTAGCACAATCTTCTTGGCTATGTCTACACTTGCTAAAATTAGTTCGAATTAGTTAGTTCGAACTAGCATGGCCACACTGGAATGTTAGTTCGAACTACGCAAGCACTTGCTTAGTTCGAATTAGCGATCCCCATTCATTTCAATGGCCGGTTAATTCGAACTAAGCAACTAGTTTGAATTAACATGACCACATTGGTTAATTCGAACTAGTTAGTTCGAATTAACCCCTTAGTTCGAATACCCTATTCGAACTTAGTTAAGGAAGCCCTTAATTCGAACTAACTAAAGCCTAGTGCAGCCATGGCTGTAGTTAGTTTGAATTAAGCCTCCTTAATTCGAATTAACTTGCCAGTGTAGACATAGCCCTTGTGTTGTATTATGTCCTTCTCTTGTTTACCTTCATGACTTTCGTTATTCTTCCTTTTGTCATTTGTTCTAAAGTCTTGTGTTCTACTAAGGTCAAACTAACTAATTGCCTGGATCGGTTTTTCTCTTTTGCAAACTGACTGATCAGCCACTCATGTCATTGGGACTGGAAATATGCAGTCAGGCGGCAGCAGAGACACCCCCTCCGCCCCCCCAAGTGACTACACAGTGATGATAAACATAAGCACTAAAAAAATAAAAGGAGAGCAGCATTTTTCTTCTGCATAGTAAAGTTTCAAAGCTGTACTAAGTCAGTGTTCAGTTGTAAATTTCCCTTTCATAGTTAACAGAAAAGAAATACATTTTTCTGTTCCCTGTGGAACTCAGAACAGCTCCTTTCCCCTCCTTGCACTTTTGTGCCTTTCAAATCTTTGTAGACGTACCTAGCAGTGGGAGGGCAGGAACTAAGCTTTCACTGTGTGTCTCAGGCCTTGGTAGGGCTTGAGCTATGCACAAGCTGGCACCAAAGCTATGAAAAAACCATGAACTTGCACTTTCGTTGCTTGGTGCAGGTCTGCTTAATGCTTGGGAAAGAAAGTGCTGGTTTCATAGAATCGTAGAATAATAGGGTTGGAAGGGACCTCACGAGGTCATCTAGTCCAACCCCCTGCTAAAAAGCAGGACCACTCCCACTAAATCACCCCAGCCAGGGTTTTGTCTAACCGGGCCTTAAAAATCTCCAAAGATGGAGATTCTACCACCTTCCTAGATAGCCCATTCCAATGCTTCACCTCCCTCCTAGTGAGAAAGTTTTTCCTAATATCCAACCTCGACCTCCCCAGCTGTGATTTGAAACCATTGCTCCTTGTTCTGTCCTCTGCTACTATCGAGAACAGCCTAGCTCCCTCCTCTTTGGAGCACCCCTTCAAGTAGTTGAAGGTTGCTATCAAATCTCCCCTCAGTCTTCTCTTCTGTAGACTAAATAAGCCTAGTTCCTTCAGTCTCTCCTCATAAGTCATGTGCCCCAGCCCCCTAATCATTTTTGTTGCCCTCCGCTGGACTCTTTCTAATGTGTCCACATCCTTTCTGTAGTGGGGAGCCCAAAGCTGGACACAGTATTCCAGATGCAGCCTGACCAGTGTCGAATAGAGGGGAATTATCACATCCCTCGATCTGCTGGCAATACTCCTACTGATGCAGCCTAATATGCCATTGGCCTTTTTGGCAACAAGTTTTCAGTTTAGTTTATGGTCCGTGACCACTAATGAGTAGCAAGGCCGGGGGCCGGAGTGATTTTTGACACTCTTGGTGATGTCACTTTTCTTCTGTCTGAGCTGAAGTCATTTGCGCTTCCTGGTCTCAGTTACGATGCCGGCTGCTTTGGTTTCCTTGCAGATGATTTTGGGAGGGGGTCAGCTGTTCCAGTCTCAGCAGGACCTGCTCCACCGCACCTCTCCTTTACTGTTGTCCTATTACCTGATCAGATGGGCCAGTCAGTGCCTGGCCTCAGACATTCCAATCGACACCCTGTAAGTGCTCATGTTCCTAGTCTCTTTCTCTAGTCAATGTGGATTGCTAGATTTCATATAAACCCTTTGAGATGTCTGAAATGCCCTTGAGACAGATGGGAAATCAGCCTGGGTTCGAAGTCTGAGGATCTTAAAGAAATGGCCTCTTTTGGGGAGAAAAGAGAGTTTAAATGTAAGTTGAAGAGGCTATTTGTCAACTCAGATGCGTAATCTAACTTCCTCCGTGTGGGAAAGGAAAGGGTCACTTCATTGTTGGTATTCCACTGCTTCTGTTCTCTGGTAGATTTATGCCCCACAGCTGCAGTGCTTCCGTTTACCAATGTCATTGCGTTAGAGCCGGTTCTTCCTGGGTGGATGGACTGGAAGCTGCTTCTTAGGAATTCTATGAAGACACAAACAAAAGCCTTCCCTCTCCCCCAACACTTGGAAGACTTGCATGAAGCTGCTTGTGGTAGGACAGTTTTTGGGGAGCTCTATTAGATTTGATCAGTAAAACTTTGTGAAATAACGATAGATAGATCTGAAACACGGAAAAGGGAGTGATTTTTTTCCCCTCCCACCTTTGATTTGTTCTCTTCCTGTCCTGATTCCCAACTCCTTATATTTTGGAATTGTAACTTTGGTTAGTGATTGGGTTTTTACTGTTTAATAAACATTCACTGAAAAGTGCATTGTTTTTCCCATCTGTTGGCATGGAGCAGTTGTATTTGAGAATGTGGGCTGATTTAGCATAGCTTTGACAACCATAAATTGTCATTTTTTTTTTCCCAGCTGTGTTGCCAATGGACACTGAAAATGTCCAAAGCATTCTGGATTTCTGATTTTCCTCGGCTCTTGAGCCTGTCTTTGCCACGCAGTGTCAGGGTGTCACACCCCTGTCATTTCAGTGGACAACTGAGTTCAATCAGGGCAGTGTTTGAATGTGTAACACAGGATGTGTTTGACTCTCTTTATAGCTACTTTTTTTTTTTGTCCTCTAGGGAATCCAACCTGCAGCACTTATCTGTACTGGAGTTAACAGACACCGCAGCCCTAACACCACATAAACTAGGTAAAAGGTGCTCCAAGATCTTCAGTTTCTAATTCTTACTTTAAGCCCATACTTACAGCCGTGACTAGTGGTTCAGGGGGCCTCGGTTCTTGGAAGCCCAGTTTCAACGGGCTTGTCTTTCAGTGTGTTCATCACCCACCATCTTTAAGGTTGTATCTGATGAAGTGGGTTGCAGCCCACGAAAGCTTATGCCCGAAGAAATTCGTTAGTGTTTAAGGGACCAGAGGACTCTCATCTTTAAGGTGTTATGGTGGTCCCCAACAATTGTGTGTGGCCAAAGTTAAGCCAGCCTCCACTCTGGCACTTCCCCAACTTGTGTGCGCACGACTTTGCAGCCCTAAATAAGGCTCTTTGAATGTAGGTTTTTGTCTGTAATTTTCTGATTGTTTTATAATTAGAAATGTTTTGTGTGTCTGTGAAGCCCCTTTCCCTTTCAGCCCCATACCACTGACCTCTGCCTCTCAAGCCAGTTGATTAACAACAATTTAACTAGCAGCAAGAGTAGTCTGTTATCCTCTGTGGTCCAGCCTCTAGACAGAGGAAGATGCATAATGCACCTGAACAGTGGGTTCCCTATGCTTGAAAACCCCATTTTACAAATAACGTAGCTCTGTATTAGCCACACTGGCCATCAGAAGGCGCCTGCCACATCTAAATGTATTGTAAACCTGGGTTTATTTTTCCAGCTTATGTAAGCTCTCAGCAAGATGGGAAGCCCTCCTCAGTTGAAAGGCACAGAATTGCCAGGCAGTAGATCTGACACTGGAACTCCTGGATCCAGAGGTGCTGGCGTGTGGGGTGCACCGAAGCAGGGCCAGCATGTGCCATGCTCATTGAATGCTGGGTGGTTTTGGCAGTGTGGCAAATACAAGATGCAGTGAGAAATGTCTTCCACTGAGAGTGGCAAATTCAACCCAAAGCACTGTGTTTTGGAAGGGGCAGCTTCACAGTTAGTTAATTTTGAATCTGTCATTGCGTACGAGTGCTGCCTTGCTTCCGTTGGTATCGAATTTCATCTGCCAGTATAGGGGGAAAGGATTGAACAGCCTAATGGCCAAATACACAGGTAAGAGAATGTACTTTAGGTGCATCGAGGCTGGTGAAGGCTGAAGAACTTGAGATGGACCTACCAAAGCTAGCTGAGTGGGCAACACAATGGCAGATGAAATTCAATATTGTTAGAAGCAAGATAGTGTATTTTGGAAGGCGTAGTTTCACATGCTCCCATGCAGTGCTGGGTTCTAAATTAACTGTAACTATTCTGAGGAGTGGCTGGGGCCTACCTGTAGACCTCAGTAAAACTTTCAGCTCAGTATTCCATGGGGTGCATAACATGAGATGGAAAATAATACTGAATGTATGACAGTGCCAGTGATTAACTGATGGCACATCCTCATTAGGAATACTGCCTGTGGTTCTGGCCTCCCTAGTTCTGGAAAGATACAATCCCCAGAGGGCATTTAGGGGAGAGGGAGGAAGATGATTTAGTCCAGAGAGACTGAAAAAGATGGGGCTGTTGATTTTGGCCAGGACTGAATAAAAGGAGATAGAAGTATGCAAACCCTGTGGGGTAGAGAAGTAAAGTATTTCCTCCTGCCCTTCCATGGAATTCGAGAAAAAGGGACCTGCAGTGAAACATTTTTAACCTGAAGAAAGGTTGGCTGAAAATTCATATTCTAGATCTTTTTACTTTGTTATAATAAAGGCATACTTAATAAATATTGCTACCTATGTTGCACTGCAGTATACTAGAGTGTAGCTTTGTGTTTTTGCCTCTGACTTAACCAACTACCGAGGGGAACAGTGGGGGCAAACACCTAACTTAATTTAAGAGTAACCTTGATACGTTTATGGAGGATAAAGATAAAGGGCCCATGCACAATTGCAAATATCTCCAACAGCCAGAGATGGGACACTAGATGGGGAGAGCTATGATTATTACAAAGTCTTCTTTCCCAGCTGCCTGGCCAGTGGGTCTGGCTCCATGTTCAGGGTTAAACTAACTGCCAGATTTGGATTTGGGAAGGAACTTCCCCCCAGATCAAATTGGCAGGGATTTTCCTCCCTTTGCAGTGTGGCATGCAGGTTGCTTGCCGGTTTGAACTATAGTAAACAATGGCGTCTCTGTAACTGAAGTCTTTAAGTCAAGATTTGGGGACTTCAGTAAATCACCCAGAGGTTATGGGCCTATTTCAGGAGAGGATAGGGAAGATTCTGTGGCCTGTATTGTGCAGAAGGTCCGACTAGATGATTATGATGGTCCCTTTTGACTTTAAAGTCTGAGTCCAGGAGATGTGAAGAGGAATCCAAAACCATTGGCTTGGTGTGTTGGTGTTAAACGCTGGGTGTACAGTTAGCCTGTGGACCCCTTGTGATGAGGACAGCCTACAGATTTGGTTAGGAAGAGATGATGACAAGAAACAATGGGCTTAAATTACAGCAAGGGAGGTTTAGGTTGGACATTAGGAAAAAAAAAATCCTCTCTGTCAGGGTGATTAACCACAGGAATAAGTTCCCTAGGCAGGTTGTGGAATCTCCATCATTGGACATTTTTAAGAGCAGGTTAGACAGACACCTGTCTGGGATGGTTTAAGATGGTACTTGGTCCTGCCATGAGTGCAGGGGACTGGACTTGATGATCTCTCATGGTCCATTCCGGTTCTATGAGTCTACGATTCTTTGTCTGCTATGCTGTGTGCATGTAGTTCGTCAACCCTTCTTTCCTTTGCCTTTTAGTGTCCAGCCCTCAGACGATCGTGGAGTTATTTTTTCAGGAAGTGGCCAGAAAACACATCATAGCTCATCTCTTCTCCCAGTCTAATACCTCTTTGAGCGAAACTAGTTTGAATTGGCCTCATCTGATCACTGCAGTTGCATCTGATCTCCTACCACTCTTGTATCCTTGAGGCACAAAGCCAAAGTTGAGGGTGTCTCTCTAATTGCACAGTTCCGTAAGCTGTAAATAGACACATGTCCCTCTTTAGAATGTGTAGAGAGCTTTCAAACCTGAGCTCCTGAATTCCTGTTTAGTCGCCTAAATAACATTCTCAAAATCGGGCCATCTTCTAAGTACTCAAACATGGGTTCCAAACCTTTTACTTTAGGTTCCTGAGTTTGAAACATTTGGCTTAGATGCAGGATGGCGGTGTGACGGTGGTCCCTAAAGTGGTGGGGTTAGCTGGACTATCTAAAATGGGAAGACCCTGTTCCAGAGGAATGACTTGTGAGAGTTCTCTGCACCAGAGGCTTATGGCTTTCAAAATGGATTTTTTAAGCTCTTCCAGACTGGTTTTTGCTCTTTTCCCTGACAATGTAGGAAGTGCTCTGTTCCTTATCTAATGTTCAGATGGCCCAGCAACCCTGGCTTCCTCTTCCCAGAATGTTTGATGGGGAGCTGTCAGTACACCCAGCTGCAGGTAAGCTGTCTACACGTGGAGAAGGGCTTTGTCTCTTTAACAGCAATGCTTGCCGCATTAATAATGGGTCTGATCCTCTTACTCTTGCAACCAGAAAAGATTCAGTGTATGTGGGAGAACAGCCAGAGACGACTGGCTTGGGTGTGACAGAACCTATTTGTAACCAGCTAAGGTCAGAAAATCTGACGGTCTTAGTGGAGGTTGAGAGACAACCTAAGTGAAAGTATGTTAAGGACTGTGGCACTTTTAAAGACTAACAAATTGATTTTTCGGGTGAGCTTTCGTGGGTTATTTGTTGATGCTAGAAAATGGAAAACTTACAGTATGGGTGGGAAAGATAATGCTGTGATTACATTTCACTGTATTAGGTCAGATTACTTCAGCAAATCGAACAAGTTATATTGATTCAAAAAGCGTGGATGTCACCCACGAAAGCTCATGTGATAAATAAATGTGTTAGTCTTTAAAAGTGCCACGGGACTCCTTGCTTGTTTTGCTGAGCTGGGCTACGATGGATACACTTTTGGAATATGTTACGGACCGTTTCATATGTGTGTTTTCTCAGCCCCTCTTGCATCTGAAGATCATTCTAGCACAGTTCAAGGCTAGCTGCACCTTTTGACCTCTCTGTGCACCCCCTTCATGTTACAAAGGCAAACTTCAAAGGAATTGATACCTGCATTGTTCTTTTTAACTATAAGCAACTGAAGTTTGTCCACGCCTGCTGGAATGAACATCTGGTAACCGTGGAGGAAACACAATAATAATCCAATTGGTGGAACATGTCATATTAAAAAAATTAAACATCTTCCACATTTTTCTGTTACTTATAAATGCTGATCCTGAGACAGTCAGAGGTTAAGAACATAGCGTCATTTGTGAGTAGCTCCTTAACAAATGTCAATAAATTGAATTGTTATAACACAGACTGTACTGGAGGTATTGTAAATTGGCCTGCACAGAAGTTCTCTCGTGGTTTTCATCAAAGCCTACAAAGGAGGCTTTAGGTTTGAATCTGCGGGGAGGTCTGTCCCTCAGGCGTCATCTTAAGGTGAGATCCTGTAGACATTGAGCATTTTCACTTTCCTGGAGTTTGATGAAGTGACTCTGCAGAAGTGTAATTAGAGCCCAGGAATCACAACCCCCAGGCATCTGTTAGCGATTACATCATGGTGCTCACTCTTAGCTCTAATGTAACAGTGTAAGCAACAGGAGACATTGATTACTTCTGTGAGCTGCAATTTCAGGCCCCGAGCGATTTACTGAACACACCCTTTAACCAAATACAACTTATCTCAGGTAATCAAATCTTTCCATGAATTGCTTCTCTCGCATCTTGGGAACAACGTGTGCGAGAGATTGTTTTCAATAAAATCTACTATTTTCAGGTGTGTTTTTTGCATTACTCAGTTCTCAGAATTAGCTTCTGAGCTAGAACTTCATGCTCTTTAACCAAAAGAGTTTTTTTCTTTGTTTTTTAATTGTTTCTGTATTTCTGAATTGTTCTCTTCTACACTGAAACACAGCCAGTTTCTTGCACAGCAAACCAATGGAAAAGGTAATGTATGCTGAGTTTGGAGGCCAGTTGCTGCAGAATTAAGCATGCAACACATTTTCTCTTGTACATTTTAATAGGACTTAAACAGGTTCCTTGTCCCTGAAATGGATTACACCTGGGGGGGGTGGGGGACTAGTGTGTGCGTATACAAAGTGGATTACATCTGGGACCGGTCTGCTGCAAATATATTTACAAAAAGCCATATATTCAGACTGGTTTAAAAGAATGTTGGAGTTGCTGAGTACACAGGTCAGGAAATGACTGGGCGTCATGCACCCGACTTATGACTCCTGGTGCTATGGTGTAGTCTTTGACGCCAAAGGCACACGTCTGGTCTGTGGCACACTCAAATACTGCGTTTCCAATTCCTGTCACCTCCCGCTGAGAAGCTGGAGCTGTTCATATTAGGTCCTTTAATGTTGGCAAGTGTGTGGGGGAGTTTTCCCCACCACCTTTGTGTTGGGAGCGGCTGAACCACTCTCTTGTTCACGTGGATTTTTCCCTTGGAGATTCCCAGCCTGGAAGACCTATCCAGATGGTGTGTGACTGTTACAAGCTACTGAAAAAGGCTCTTTGAATTGGAAACACATAGGTGCCCTTACAACTTAGGCTTTCAATTAAGATTGCTCATTTGCAAATAACATGAGGAAATAGGATTGGCAGAACATAGAATGACCCTTGTGCCCCGGGTTAATCCATAGTACTACAGTAACGGTGTGCCACTGAAGTAGCATTGTGAGAATCCAGTGCTTAAATCCTCATTTTTTTTCTCTGGTAAAACAGGGATCGTCTTGCCAGCATACAAGTGCATATTGGTTCATAACCAGCTGTCAGGCTTTCGTGTCTCTGATCAGAGGATGCTTTTGTCTCTTAGGAATATATCCGCCTACTGCAGCCCTGGTGTCATGTGAACGTTGGCTCCTGTCGCTTCTTGATGGGAAGGTGTTACCTTGTTATGGGCGAGGGACACAAGGTACAAAAGATCTTCACTGCTTCCAAAAGTGGAGTGTGTTCTGTCTGCAGGGTTCACTGGTGGCTGTGTGGAGCATTCCCTGACCACTGAGGGCTAGAAGATGTGTTGCCCTGAAAGACCTGCAAAACTCATTTCTTCAGTGTAGCTTTCCCTCAGATTTTCTCACACCCGGTCCCTCATACCCACAAGTGTGAATGCGCAGACAAGTGTATAAACCAGGTTGAGCTATTCCTCCTTCAGATGGGGGCAAGAGGCAGGGGAAGATGGCTTTTAAAGTATTGAAACAGCTGAGGAAACTCATAGCTAGCTAGTAGATAAGGGACTTGGCCCATGGTGACCCTGCATGGCGTGGCACAGAACCAAGCCATCCTGTTCACCTGTGTTCTGGATTGAGTCATTCCCATGAGAAGAGAGTACTTAGCAGCTTTGTTTTTCTTCCAGGCTCTGGACTGTTTCTGTCAGGCTGCATCTGAAGTTGGAAAAGAGGAGTTCTTGGACAGGCTGATCCGAGCTGAGGACGGCGAGATGGCTTCCACCCCCCGCCTGCAGTATTATGACAAGGTATTGCCGCTGTGACAGAGTTTGGCTGCGGATCACAATTCCATAGGTTAGGTTCTGCAGAGATTTTCATAGCTGTGAAATACACCAGTGTCTTGATTCAACCCCCCTGTTTGTAACTTAGCAAAGCCTCCTTCTTTGCAGCTGAAATCTTCTATGCTTGGCATCTGCTAGAAAACAAATAAGGGATTATTTATTTATTTTTTTCAAATGTTAGCGAAATCTTTCTGAATTCAGTGAAGACGAAAATAATTCTCTCATGGTAAAAGAAACAAAATTCTCCCTGTTCTTAGACACTGCTACATGCCAAACTGTCTTCTTTTTAGGTCCTGCGATTGCTGGACGTTGTTGGTTTACCTGAACTGGTCATTCAGTTAGCCACACTAGCAATAACAGAAGCAGCTGATGATTGGAGAAGCCAGGTAGGCATTAATTCTTTTGTACACGCATTGGGTTTTTTTCCAAGCAGTGTCTGTTGCTTGCACCAGGAATTTATCTGAATTGGTGCAGAGAATATTGACTGACCTGAGTTACTCCCTCTGGTCTTTTAGGCTACTTTGAGGACGTGCATTTTCAAACATCACTTGGATTTAGGGCACAATAGCCAAGCCTATGAGGCCTTGACCCAGAACCCAGATGCCAGCAGGTAATATACCCTTGTGACCGTCAGCGCTACAGCCGTGCTGTTTGAGCAGTGGGCGGTGCTTAATTTCTGATTCGCCACCTCTTGCTCACTTGGAAAGCTGCTGTTACAGAACGTTACTGTCCCTCTAATGTGATAGTTGAGTTCACTTCGCTCCAGTGTAAGAAACTGAATCTGACAACCATGAAGCGTCCCAATCAAACATTGATCCTTTCACCGGAGAATGTGCTAGATCGGAGCTAGCCTGTGAATCCTGAATACAGGCTTTACATAGCTAGGACTGTCTTTATAACCAAGTGAAACCGTAGCTCCGACTCATCCACCCAGCAGCTTTTAGGTGCTGCTTGTTCCCAGTAAGAAGATATCCAGGATAGCCAAGATGTCTGGACCTGGAGAGCCACTCTCTGTCCTGCAGCTGGAAATCTCCCTGCTGTCCTGGGACAAGTTGCCCAACTGTAGGGCATCACTTTCTGGGGCCTCATGGGGTTCCCAAGCAAAGACATTCTCCGCACCGAGTGAATAAGGTGTTGGTTAAATCGTGTTAACAGATTGCCTAATGGGGTCCAACCCCACCTAGTACGTAGTCTAGATGGACTGTTGTGTAACTGTGTATTCTGGCTTGGTTAATCCGAGCATCCGCCTGGCTTCCGCGGCTCTTTCTCACCTTGAAAGCCAAAAACCAGTTATTCCTGGATATGCTAAGAGCTGACGCTAAATAGGTCCTGCCAGTCTGCCTCCTGTCCGAGAAGCCCCTTCCTGGCAGGGGACGAGCATGAGAGCAAGAGGGGGCAGAGACTGCTTTGCTTTTCCCATCTAGTCAGTGAAAGGCTTTCCCACCCCAATCCGTTTTATAAGCATGGTGGGGGGAGAGGGTGGTGAGTTGTGTATGGGCCTGGGGTTCTGCCTCAATCCCTCACCTACTGGCGAGGAAGGAAGTGGGGAGTTTTGCTCAGTAGGAGGCTTGAAGGGAGCAAATTCCAACTCCGCTGCCAAGCTTTCTGCAGATCTCTCCACTGCCGCTCCCTTTCTCCTCCCAGAAGCAAAATGGCAGGCTGCCTTCCTGGGGCCCAAATGGGAGGGGGAGTCTTCAGCCTCCCTCACAAGTCTTGAACCTCTCATGGTTTATGAAATGGGCAGCTAGGAACTCCTCTGCTGGCAGATGTGCCTCTCCTGACGGCCTATCTAACTTTGAACAGCTCTGCGTTTTCTCTTCCTAGGCAGCTGGATTGTTTGCGCCAGCTGGTGGTGGTCCTCTGTGAGCGCTCCCAGCTGCAGGACCTGGTGGAGTTCCCCTATGTGAACCTCCATAATGAGGTAATGGACCCGCTGCGGGGCGGGGGAGAACGGTTGCAGTGGAAGTGAACTGGTTCAGGCTGAAAAACTCCCGTGTGTCCTGTGTCGTAGGTTGTGGGGATCATCGAGTCTCGCGCTCGAGCTGTGGACCTGATGACTCACAATTACTATGAACTGCTCTACGCTTTCCACATCTACCGTCACAACTACCGCAAGGGTAAGGCTGCCGGATGTCACACGTTCCTTGTGTCTGGTCTCTCGGCCCTGGGCTCTCCTTGTCTGGGCGTTGGGTCGTAGAACCGAACTAGTATATCTTGTATCCATACGCGCAGTCTGTTGTTTGGGTCTCTCCATTTATGCTGTTTCTCTCTCCATATGCTCTGGGATCTCTTAGATATAGCACTGTTCCCCATGTCTTTGGCCTACCCTGGGGCTCTTGTATATAGCCAGCAACGCCCCAGAGGAGTCAGCCCAAGGGAAAGAGAATTCTGTTGGGCTGAACTGTTTTTACGTCGTCTTCCCCAGCTGGGACCGTGATGTTTGAATACGGCATGCGCCTGGGCAGGGAGGTGCGGACGCTCCGTGGCCTTCAGAAACAAGGAAACTGCTACCTCGCTGCCATTAACTGCTTACAACTGATCCGCCCGGAATACGCCTGGATAGTGCAGCCAACCTCCGGCGCAGTGGTATGAAACCTGGAACTTGGGCTTCTTTTCAAATGGGCTGTCCAAGTGTTGACTGTGGGCCTGTTTTTTTTAATAGCCGCCCCTCTCATTGTGACGTAAGGCCACTCTGAGGTCACCAGTGGGGTTCGCCTACCATTCCTGCTGCTGCAGGCTTTGACAAACTGAGGCGTCTCCCACTAAAGCTCACGCGATAAAGAAATTGGTTAGTTTTTAAAAGTGCCACCAGACGCCTTGTTTGTTTTACACTAGAACGTTGTGTTAGCATAGCTCTGTGGGTGAAGAGTGTGAGAATTGCAACTTGACCACATCGCTCTGCTGCCAAAGCCTGATGTGGAGACAGGCATATAGGCAACGGTCGACTGATTGCTCCATTTGGGGAACTGGGTTAAGCTCTCCTGGCAGAAGAGCTCATTGACAGGTTTGTTCTAACAAATAGCTATGCCAGCAAACCCTTTTAAGTCTAGACAAGGCCCGTGTTGTGCCGAGGGGAAGAAGAGCCACTTCTAGAGGGTTAAAATGTTCAGCTGCTTGCTAACCACATTCAGCAGAAAACTTGAAAATCCTGAACTTTCACAGGTTTCTCCATCTTGTCTGAGAGGGAGCTAGACGTGACCCAGATGCTTTTTTTGTTCAGCTGTTCGGGAAGCAAGAAGTGCAAAAGATGTTTATACACCCTCTTCCCTCCAGCCTTATAGCATGTGTAGATGAATGGGTTTTCTTTGTCCTTGGTGGGATGGGGAGAAAAATCACTTTCTGGTTGAGACCAAAGAGGCACCATTGTATCCCCAAAAGAAGAACTGTCTAAATTTGGTTTGGCAAGGTGCCGTTGTGTAACCTATCACTGCAAATGCTGTAATTGTCAGCTCTGTAGCTATGGTAACTGCCTTGAAGTTCACCATCACCACAAGTGGCAGTTGGGGAGGTCGAGGTTGGATATTAAGAAAAACTTTCTAGGAGGGTGGTGAAGCATTGAAATGGGTTACCTAGGGAGGTGGTAGAATCTCCATCTTTGGAGATATTTAAGGCCCGGTTAGACAAAACCCTGGCTGGGGTGATTTAGTGGGAGTGGTCCTGCTTTTAGCAGGGGGTTGGACTAGATGACCTCATGAGGTCCCTTCCAACCCTATATTTCTATGATATCCCCCTCCCATTGAGGGTGTATTGTGCTTGTCTAGCTGTGCACTGTTCTTATTGGGGATGGTCCCCCAAAAGAGAGAAAATTGAGGCATTCCATCATTTCATAAGGAGGGGTGGGTATCTTGGCCCTGATTTTAGTGTGCATGAAATGCCTCCATCTGACAATGGGGGGTGATCACTAAAGTCAAGGACCAGCCTACAGATTCTCTACCTCATTTCCTCGGTTCTCCTTAACTTGGCTAGGTTTCACTTCTTATGTAAGTGCAAACGCTTCATTTTGCATCCAGCATCTGAGATCTTGCTCCAGATGTTGGTTTCAGTGTGGCAGGGAATACTTGAGACTTGACTGTGTTCTGTAGCCGGAACCATACAGAGGTTGCCTTTGGAATTGCTAAAGAACTCTACAGCTCTTCCACTCTGACTAGATCTGAAATGCAGCACTAGAAAGGGGGTGGGGAAGTGGCCTGCCCTTGGAAAGCCAGCTTCAACTAAACCTTTTTCTTCCTGGCAGTATGAACGCCCAGGAGCATCCCCAAAGAGAAGCCATGATGGAGAATGCACAGCTGTCCCAAGTAAGTGACTGACACATCCCACAATCCTTGTATTCCTCCACTCTTTGCTTTGGACTCAAAAGTTCTGCCGCTAGCTAAAAGCCTGGGAGAAGGCCTCCTCCTTCCACCATCCTCATACCACAAGAAATGTGTGCTGCTCTTCTCTGATCCCTTTTGTATCCTTGGTGTTCACATTCTTAAAATTCCAACATACCATTTTGTAAAAAAACAAAACAAAAAACACCCAAACAGGATTAGGACAACAATGTGCTTTCTTCTTGTCTTACACTGTCTGCATAACAAACATATTGCTAGCAAATACAGGGACGTGCGTATTCCAATACAAGCTTTAACTCAGCCCCCTGTTTTGCTTTGCATCTGTCTTTATCTTCATTTTGGTATCCAAATATTTTTTTGAAGGCAGATGAGTTAGTGGGAAATGAGTGTTGCAAAGGGGCTGCTTGGAGCGCTGTTTGGCTTTTTTAACATTTCTAAAGGCAGAAATAATGTTAGCACAACAGGTAAGTTTTCATTATTTCTGCCTTTGTAACGTTCTTAACTGGATTTCTCCTAAATGCAGCGTAGGAGTTAGAAACTAGCAAAGAGAAGTCAGTCAAGCTGAATTCTGTTCTTCAGTTGTCTGCTGTAATCTGACTCCATAGGCAGACAGTGGAGCACACAGATAAGTTAGCCCCTTTGCATAATGTCCAGAGAGCAGCCGTTTTGAAGACTTACCATCTCAAAGTCCTTTACTTATTTAAAATACTGAGAGCAAATTCTAGTCACTGGCCTACGGCTAAAATGAAAGCGGGTGCATTCTGGATCCACAGGCGAGTCCAAATTTGCTTTATTACATGCCCCAGTTATATCCTTGACTGCATCTCTATAAGATCCATTTTTCTGCAGCAGGAGTGGGCCACTTCTATCATTTTGTCACCAATAGCTTGAGCATGTTTGTAACTTCCCTGTTCGTTGGGTGCCATAGACTCTGCTTGGTGCCCCTGCCCTGAACATCCAGCAATCTACTTCAGCTGTAGTGTGTACACTCGGAGAGGTAGGGCAAGGGCTACAGGTGACTACTCAAGTAGCTAACGTGCCCATCTTGACGGGCTGGGGGTCCCATTACTCATCACGGCTGAGGGTGTTTTAAACTTGATTTGTTTTATACCTCGCTGTGGGTTCTGCGGGGTCTTTCACAGGGTGCTCGGTGACTGGCGCTTGCTTTTTGGCCTCTCCTGCAAGTCCTTCCTTCAAAAAATGGGTTCCGCTGTGAACCCAAAAGGATGTGTTAATGAAGGGGGTATACCTACGCTGCAGTCGTGAGGTGTGACTGGAGCGCAGCTAGATAGACGCGAGCTAGTTTAGATCTAGCTGGATAATCGAGTCTCATAATAGGTTGAAGCTGTCTGTCCGTGCTGTGATCACACTGCCTTATTACAGTGTAGATGTAGACCCAAAATAATCTCTCATGCGCTCTCTCCAGTCACTTGTAAGTTGCATCCCAATCTTCCTCTGGCAAGTAGACCATGAGCTGTGTAATGCAGAGACTTTCCCACCTCCTGTGTCTGTGAAGCATCTGGCCCTCCTGGGGCACTCTAAATAAACATCTGGTCTCTACAGCAGCTCGCCAGATAGAGATCCTGGATCTGGAGGATTTGGAGAAGGAGTGCATGTTGTCTCGCATCCGACTAACTCTTGCGCAGCATGAACCATCAGCAGCTGCTGTTGCAGGTGAGATGGGGATACTGGCCCACAGAGCTCAGCGGCAGCTCAGAGTTGCTTCTGGAGAATAGAGGTATTGTTCGTATGTACTGAGTGGTGAGGTGAAACCGTTTTTGCATCTGCAGTCACATGGTCTTGTGATCACAGGCTAATCAAGAGATAGGTCTGGCTCTGCTGGGATGGGAAACCTGCCAGGGGTGTTGATCAGTTGGAGAGGGTTCAGAGAAGAGTCAGGAGAATGATCGCAAGATTAGCCCATGTCTAATTAAAATTTTAGAAAATTTTTGCAACATAATTTTTTGTGTTAAAAGAAAAAGTGCTATCCATATAGCGCTTGCATGCGTCCACACAGTGTGCCTTGTATCACAAAGGAGGGTCCACACCATACTTTGCATTTTTGCCAGAAAAAGCAGTGCATTGTGGGCACCTATCCCGCCATGCCACTCGTCAGCTTCCAACGCTAAGAATCCTGGGATGAAGAAGAGGAGCGCAGAGCACATTGGGTAAATTTTCAGACTCCCACGAGGCAGTGCGTTTCTTCCTGTCATTCACTGAGTGGAGCTGCCATTATCATCTGGGAACCTGGCACGGTGGCTCTCCACGCTGAACAAACAGGAAGTGAAAACAGGAAACATTCTTAAAAGAGGGAGGGGCTAGTCATGGCAGAGCAGCGGAGTGCAAGCAGAACACCAGAGTGGTCAGGCTTGGCATTCTGGGATATTTCTGGAGGCTGCTTAATGCACCAAAAAATTGAGTCAGCGCATGTGCGTGCACACACACACACACACTATTGTGCAAAAGCGTTTGTGCAAAAGGTGCTATGATCTTGCACGGGTGGTATTATTTTGTTGCCAAAATAGGGCAGTTTTGACGACAAAATGAGCTTTCCACTGTGGGCTTGTTTTGATGCAAAAAGTTGCGGTTTTTGCATCAAAACTCTCCAGTGTGCATGAGGCCTTAGAAAGCCAGCCTTATACTGAGAGACTCAAAGGGCGGGTCTACTGCAGTTAGACACCCGTGGTGGGCCCATGCCTGCCCATTTGGGCTTGCGAGGCTCAGGCTAAGAGGCTGTTTAATTGCGGTGTTTGCATTCGGGCTCAGGCTGTGACTGAGCTCTGGGACCTTCCCACATCCCAGGGCCGTAGCCCGGCCTGAACAGCTACAGTGTAATTAAACAGCCCCTTAGCCTAGCCTGAGTCAGATGTCACGGGCCAGCCACAAGTGATCAACTGCAGTGTAGGCTTACCCAAAGAGCTTAATCCCTTTGGTTTAGCAAAGGGAAGGGTAAGGGATGATTTGGTCACAGGTTAGAAGTCCCTGCAAAGGGAACAAGTAATATTTAGTAATGGGCTCCTCAGTCTAGTAGAGAAAGGTCTAACATGATCCAGTGGCTGGATATTGAAGCTGGACAAATTCAGACTGGAAACGAGGTGTACATTGTTAGCAGTGAGAATAATGAACCATTGGAACAATTTACCAAGGGTCATGGTGGATTTCCCCATCCCTGATGATTCTTAAATCAAGAGTGGATTTTCTTCTAAAAGCTCCACTCTAGGAATTGTTTGGGGAGAGCTCTCTGGTCTGTGTTGTATAGGAGATCAGATCAGATCACAGTGGTGCCCTCTGGCCTAGGAATCTATGAAAATGTAGGACTGGTGAAGTATGAATGGTGAGAATGTTTTCAGTCAAATCTTTAAGCAGTACACCAGCAAAACATATGGGCCACTGCTGCTGTATTTTGCTTTCTTTGCTGATGCCATTCAGAAGTTTAGGCAATTTGTGGGGGTTATTTTAAAAATCTTACAAGAGTGGGTGGCTCTTATCTCCTAGGCAGACTCCAGCTCAAGTAATTACCTTCTGCCTCTGTAACTTCTCCTGCAGTTTGTCAGATACAGTATTTTTCACTTTCTCTCCAGAACCAATACATTTTGTTTCTTTGTGCTGTTAATTGCTGCTGTGTTCCAACCCCAGAGGCCGGAGCATTCTTTAGCCTTTATCAGTGGCTGTCAGCATGGTCAAACGCAGCCTCAGAGTAAGAATATCTCACCAGTTATCTTCCCTGCTACCAAGAGGCAAACGAGGTTTTAGTTTGTAGGCCGAACAACACCTATGGCAAAATTTGCTGAACTCTTTGATTATAATCTGTTTTGATCACTTATTTTGCCAGACTTTTAACAATTTAGGCTGAAGCTTTCCATAATGATTTTTTTTTTTTTTTTTTAAAGTCAGTCCAGCGGTTTTGGAGAGTGAGGTTAAAGAGAAATAGTCTTTAAATGACTGTTTCAGACAGTTTATCTAGCACCAAAGTGTGGCTTGCTTTTCTGTAATTCCCAGAGTCTCCCAACACCTTTTTTTGCTGTTCACAGCTCTGACGCTTCACAGTCCAGTGTTGTCTTGTAGTGCGTTATTGCAGCTTTCACAGTGAATCCCTCGGGAAGGAGTGGCTCCATGCTGCAGCGTGGCACGTTAAAAAGATCTCTGTGACTGTTGAGTTTGCAGCAGGTGCTGACTGGGTGTTCTGTTTTGCGCAGGAAGCTCTTCGCCGGAGGAGATGGTGGCTCTCTTGGTGCAGGCCGGCCTCTTTGACACAGCTGTCTCGCTCTGTCAGACCTTCAAACTCCCCCTGACGCCTGTCTTCGAGGGACTGGCTTTCAAGTATGTAACCAACTGCCGTGCTTTTAACGTTCTCTAACACCCATGGAAGAATTTGTACTGCACGAGCTCTGTGGAGCTTGGACTGTTCCTGGCCAGTCAGTTCTCAGCTGTCTCATAAGCCTGTGAATTGTAGGTGCTAGAGTGAGTTATGCTCTTAGAAACTGCTGGGTTTAGCTGAGGAGGGCTCAGCAAAGGGGAAGGAAATAATGCCCTCTGCTCACTGCAGTGATGTGGACAGGTAAGAGCATCCCCTTGAAGCCACGGCTAAGGAGTTCCACGCTGCTGTGTGCATCTACACTCGAATTTTCAACCAAAAATGACCTCAGGCATGCATCAGAAGTGAGGGGCTTTCCCCTGAGATCTGAAAACCAGAAAACAAGGCTGATCAAAACACAACTGTTTTAATCCTTCCAGGTGTTTTGTCTCTGACATGGGATGCCTGGACTCTGGGCCTGACGACCAGTCACTGAACTGCGTAAAGAGGCCGCCATGTAGCTCTGCTGCTCTCAAATTGTGACTGCCGCAGCACCTGCTACTTTTCCGGCCATGTATTGCTGGTTTCCCTTTTCCAGATGCTGCATCGCATTAGAGGGAGCTGTCGCACCTAGCGTACAGCTGCAGCATTTCTTTCCACACCGCAAATACTGTGATTCCACAGGGGTCTAGTGCAATCACAAGGGGTCTGAAGCAGCGGTTCCCAACCTTTTTGCCTCGAGGGCCACAAATATAATTTTTAGAGCCCTGAAGGGCCATCAGTCTGTTTGCTCAAAATTAAATTAAAATTGAATTAATTAAATTTCTATTAGATTCCGATTAAAATCAAATGATTAATTTAAATACTTTAAATTTCAATTTAATTGTTAATTTAAAATATTTATTTAACATTTTAAAACATTAGTGGAAAGAAAAATTTGAAATTTAAAACAGCTTTAAATTAAACATTTTACAATTTAAAAATGATCAAACTCTTAAAAATAGTTCATTTCATGCACCTGTGGTCTAATGTGATTTCTGTGGCTGAAGAGTGGAAGCTAACGTTGATTTCCAGCTCCACTGTCCTCCAACTTCGAGTCTTGTACCCTCATTTTTAGACTGATTTATATTGAAACACCAAATCTAAAACCTATATCTAAAACCATAAAACTTTATACAAAAACTATATCTAATAGCATAGCGTTCCAGAGCTCAGTCAAGGTGGGTGCAGGTGCTAAATGTTGTTTAAAAAAAAAAAACACCTGGAAATTGCTCACAGGTGCAGGCCATTAAATCTATAAAAGGCTTTAATTTACGGCATCCCCATTCCTTCCCTGTTAAGAGTTGCTGAGAGAGCTGGGACAAGCTTGCAGCCACAGCCCCACATTCTCCTCCTGCTCCCGGGAGCAGGTAGTAAGTAGCCCACTCGCCCGCTTCACTGCTCCTGCAGCCCCTCTCCTCCCCCTCACCAGGTAGCAAGCGGCTGCTGCAGCTCCGGGCTGCATGTGAGGCAGCAAGCTCCCAGCTGCAGTCTGGCTCCCGGCTCCGTGCTGGGAGCTGGGCTGTGGCCGTGCACCACTGCCCTCCCTGCCCCCCAGAAAGGCAAGTGGCTGCTCCGGGCTGCTGTAGGATCCAGCGCCCAGCTTGCAGCCGCAGCCTGGCTCCCGGCTGTGCACCGGGACCTGGACCAGGCGGCCCCAGCCGAGCTCCGACAGGAGCTCAGGCCACTTGAAAAAGCCTCGTGGGCCACAGGTTGAGATCCCCTGGTCTGGAGCATTTAGGAGGACATTCCTGCTGGTTGGCACCTGGAGACAATGCTCTCACGTTTAGTTCCCGCATAGAAGGGGTCGGGTTTGTGTGGCTCAGGCTGGTTGCTGTCAGGGGATCTTGTCACTTAGGAGCTATTTAGAGGTGTGATTTTTTGTTTTTAAATTGACCCATCATAAGAATATCAACAGAGTTGTTACCACTGCGTCTCCCGCTAAGCCAGCAACTGCTGGGAGTGGTGCTGCATTGGGGAGGGCACAGGGACCTTGCTCTGTGCACCGCAAGGTCCATGCAATGCTGGTCGCTCTGTGTTCCAGATGCATCAAACTACAGTACGGAGGGGAAGCGGCTCAGGCGGAGGCCTGGGATTGGCTAGCAACAAACCAGCTCTGCTCGGTCATTACCACCAAGGAGTCCAGGTAGGGTGTTTGTTCCTCTCAGAAAGCATGGGTCAGGGCTGCTCTTCTAAGGCAGGCTTTGCTTCAGCTTCTTGTGGTAAAAACCCAAGATTGTGGAGTTCATAAAAATCCCTGGAAAGGAGACTGGGTAGCAACAAAGTTTCGGTGGCAGAAGACGCACTCTTGCAATGCAGTGCAAACACAGCCACACGGTTTCCCCCAGGCTTGCACCCAAGGTTCCAGCCAGACACATGCAGTCGCAACGCGTGTTCACGTCCTCTGCCCCCTGCACCTCACCTAGGTGTACTTGTTGCTACTTAAATGCAAACATGAAGCACATGCTGCGGGCCGGCCACCCTGCCAGTAAAGGCAGGCACCAGGATGACTCGTTTTTAACAACACTGCATTGCTATTCTTACTACTTAGTCCTTCTGCAAGCTCTTCTCCAGGCGACTGCCTGTCTCAGCTCGTTGACTTGGTCGGGGTGGGATTGTAATTTGATTTTAGGCTGTTGAATTACAGAAAAGGAAGGCGAGCGATCACAGCACATTCTTTACACAGGGTTTTGCATCCCCTCTGCTCACATTTACTACTTCCTGAAACACATTGCATTGTGGGTAGCTATCCTACACTGCAGTTAGGCACAGGGACTTGTGGGGAGGCAGTTGTTCTCTGCTCACTCTCCAACCCCTCTTTTAAAAAGGGGGAGGGGGCGGCGCAGGAAAAGCTTTCCTTGCTGTCTTTCTCTGCTGTGGGCACAGAGAGGCACAGTGCTGTATGCAGAGAGAAGAATTAATTGAAAACTTCCCGTGGCTGCAGGCAGGGGAGGAACTATGTTGCTTACCTGGCTAGGGTGCAGCAGCCTGGAAAACCAGGAGCAGCAAGATCAGAGAATTCTGGGACAGATCCTGGAGGCCAATGAGCTGGAATTTCACTGCTCTCTGGCTACACGGACCTAAATTAGAATTGTAGATTTTGACCTCAGTGCTAGGCCACTTGCAGGTCAAATTACAGCACCATTAATTTGAATTTACTGCTCTGACAGTGGAGACACAGCCTACAGAAGGTCAAGGTAAGCACTGTTATGTCGACCTCTGTCAGTGTAGACCAGGGCTCTGTGATTGCTGGTTTCCATGTGGAGCCCACCCCTCTGTTTATCTACTGGGGACTAAAGCACAGCTGGTGAAGCACAGGCTAACCCCATCAGAGTCTAAGCACAGGACAATCAAATGAAAAACTCTCTCCTGGTTTTTAGTGCAACAGATGAAGCCTGGCGGCTCTTATCTTCCTACCTGGACAGATACAAATCTCAGAACCATCTCTACCATCACTGTGTGATCAACAAGCTCCTGTCTCATGGCGTGCCGTTGCCCAACTGGCTAATCAACAGTTATAAGGTAAATGCTTTCTCTGTGTACAGCAGGAGGCTAGGCACCAGCAGGGGGAGCATTGTGAAAGCAAAGCCAAGCCAGTATTTTGCTGTTCCAGGGCCACAGCACCTGGCTGGCCGAACTAGCCATCGACAGTGATGCTTTTCCCTGGGGTGGAACATGCTCAGTGCAAATGGAATCTTTGGCTAATTTAGTTGTGAAACATTTAACAAGCCTCTACTGATCGGGTGCAAACTGAGATTTTCTGCAGATTTGGGCAGATTTTTGTGGGAGAGCAAAAGACACATCCCTGACACCAGGTGGCTCCCTGCTCCGGCTCGTTGGCAGCCCTTGTTGCAAAGCATGAAGGCACTAGAGCTTATCAATAAAAGAGATGAAAGAATTTTTTATCATGAGCAAAAAAGGGTCTTAGTCCTGCTCTTGTTCTGAGAAATGAAACTTTCCAGTCAAATTCAGCATGGGAAACTTTACCACGAAGAGCTAAACAAAGTTGTAAGCAACTGAAAGCAGGGTCTTAGAATGGGAAATGTTAGACGACTTTAACTATTGGTGACGCCAGCTGTGTTGCTGATAATTTGTGAGCCAGATGTTTTCAGATCAGTTAAAGATAAGGGCCCTGGTTAGCGTGGATATATTACTCATTCCTAGCATTAACTCAGAGGCAGTAGCATGTGTGCTTCTTGGGTTTGAATTTCAACCCAAAAGTATTTGCGGGAGTGAAAAAGGTTGACGATGGACTAGCTATAACCTTTTGTAGTGATTGCCGTGGCACTTTCTGAAACCAGGCAATCTGAAAAGTGGATTTCTTTGGCTCCTGGGCAGATGATTCTAGTTAACTTCAAAGCGTGACTAACTCCGTTTTCAAAAAAGCAGCAGTATTCTCTGGGGGAAAAAGAAATCTTATAATACCTTCTTCCTGGTGAAGCCAATGTAGCTTATCTAAATTTTTGGTCCTTTGGAACAGAAATGTAGAGCAACTTCCCAAAATCTGACACTTGACAGTCAGGAATCAGAAAAGGTTTCCGTAGCGGCCATGAATTTGTTCCCACGTGTGCCATATACAGTCCGAGAAACAGACCCATTTGTAAAATGCTGGGTATGTGGTATAAACCAGTATAATGCAGAGGGCCAACGAGCCTTTCTATGCTGGTTAGTCCAGAGAGATTGTTAGTCAAGGGGTGTAACTCGGAACGAACCTATCATCTGTGCTTGTAAATTGGGTGTATTCTAAGGGCTAGGAGTTCAGGAGTGTCGGGGGTCACCTGTGGGCGGTGTGCTTGTGGGATGAGTGTATGGGGAAAGTTTTGCTGCAGGGCAAGTGAATTGGAAAGGGGGCTTCTGGGAAAGATGTGGCATCTTTGGGAGTGTGACTGCAGGAAGATCCAAAAACCAGGAGAAGTAGGAGCCAGCAGGTGCCTGGGCAAAGTTCCCAGGGCTCTTGAAAAGAGGAGTGACAGTAGATTCAGGTGCTTGGAGGGGGGGCCTGACAGAAAATGCAAGGGCAGGAGCTGACAGGAGCGAGGAGGGTAGTTTTGTTCTTTGGCCAGAGTAAATCCCAGCCCTCTGCCGGCCGAGGCTTGGTGCAAGCCCTGTGTGTGCCTGTGAGGGGCCGGAGCACAGGCTGGTGTTGTGGGAAATGTGACCCCAAGTGTGGTGACTGTGGTTTAAGTGAAACCCTTCCCACTGCGGAGGGCAGATCTCCACCCTATCTGGCTGCTTTGAGTGGCTCACGCAGGAGAGCCTGGGGAGGCCTGGCTGCGAGCATGTGTCCAGACCACCTAGCTCACTGGGATCCGCTGGGGAGCCTGCCCGGGGGCCGCACAGCTTGGAACAGCCGCACTAAGGCCCCTCAGGATGAGGAGAGGAAAGGGATGCTGTGGTTCGTCCCATGCTCTGGGGAGTGGCTGCAAGGGCCACGAGTGAGCCCTACGCCCCTCACAGCCAAGCCGAGCGAGGCCCAGACTGCCACTAACCCTGTTTGCTCGCAGAAGGTGGATGTTGCAGAGCTCCTTCGCCTCTACTTGAATTATGCCCTCCTGGAGGAAGCTGCGGACTTGGTGTTGGAGTACGTGGACGCCTTGCTGGGGAAGGGCAACGAGCACTTTGGGATTGAGGTAGGTGATGGCTGAAATGCCCCTGCTCTTGGAACTTGTGAGTGGGGTCATTCCCCATTGCCATAGGATGGGCGGTGGCCAGCTCTGAGCCAAGGCTAGGGATTGCTGCCCCACGGTTCCCTGTGCTTTGATGGGACTTCTTGGCTGACTTTGACATCCCCCCTCCACATGACTCCCTGCAGAGCCCCTCTGGCTGGTTTCTAAGGCACTAGGAAGAGGGGCAAGCGGGAGCCCCCTTGACCACCTCAACAGGGGCCCACAGCAGAGGGGGAGCTGCCAGCTGAAGCAGGAGTGAGGCCCGTGTGGAGGAGCCCTGCCCAGCCCACTCTGCTGTTGGGGCAGTTTGTGGTCTGTACGTGCCTGAAACAAGGGGCAGGCTCTTTAGAGAGCTAACCACTGGCAGGCTTCACTCCCTCCAGGGAGGGTGTCGCTTTTCTTAATGCTGAACAAAACCACTGCGGGAGCGATTCTGCAGGCACTCACTGGGTTCTTAGGTCTAATGAAGCCAAGAGCTGGCTGCCGTGTGACTTCCCCCTTGCCCAGAACAGGGCTAAGCATCTCAGTGGGGAACATGAGCCGGGTTAAAGGAGAGGCAGAGAACCCAGCGGCTAAAGCACTGAAATGGGACGCTGCAGGTGCAGGTTCTGCCACTGGCCTGTTGGGTGACCATGAGCAAGTCACGCCACCCCTTGCCTCGGTTTTCCTATCTGTACAATGGGTTTAATTGAGGTCCATGGCTTAATAGTTCCTGATAAGAGCTTAGTGCTGTCGTTTTTACTAAAGGTTATTCTTTTTAGCGTCCGCTGTCTTCTATAGCGCCAGTGGTGTGGCTGCCGTACTCGGCTATTGACCAGCTGCTTCAGGCCTTGGGGGAGAACATGACAAATCATCACAGCATTGTGGTGAGTGTGTTTTTGAGCGAGGTGGCTCTGCCCAAGGGGATGGAAGCACTACAAAGGGTCTTCACAGATACGGTGGGGAGGAAGGGAGCCCAATGATAAAAGGAGTTCTGAAATAATGGCTGCTAAACCTCAGTCTCATCTGCCTTTAACAGAAAAAGAGCAGTTAGGAGGAATGGGAGAAGTTTAAATGTCTTGGCAGGGGAGGGATGAGAATCTGGAAATCTTGCCAGTGCAGCCAGGCTGTACCTCCTCGCAGAGGAGTGACCCACACTTCCGAGACCTCCCCCTTCCACCACCACTCTTCAGCTGTGTGGGGAAAAAGCCAGTTTGCAAAAACCAGTGGCATCCTGCAGCACTGTGCCGTGAGCATCCTCCTGTCCCACGCAACGAGAAGGAAAACAAACCCTAGCTAGCGGGGCAGTTCCACGGTGGGTGCCTCCAATCGTAAAGGGCATTGGAACGACAAGCAACGCACTGGAGCGGGCATCTGCAGAGCAGACTGCGAACAGGTGGCTTGTTGTGAGCTTGGTGGGTGAAGGAAGGACCGTGGCAAGATGCTGTAGATTTATTCTCAGTCATTGGTGCCTCACAGAATCGCACACACCTACTTGAATGCATTTCTAGTCTATAAACCCCTTGGGCACACAGAGTGGAAGGCTGCCAGTACCATGATTCTGAATGGCGAGGCTGAGGCAGATGGCCAGAGTGGAGTGATTCGAAATCTTCCTGAGTTGAAAAGGGGAATTAATGTGCAGGGGGATCACAGCTAGCCAGAGGAGAAATCCTTTCCCTAGCCAAGGCAAAGAGTTTGGAAAACTGGGCAGGAAATAAAGGCTCTAGCTTGGAGAAGCCCGGCTAGTGCGTATGGAATCCAAAGCTGGCGGAAGTCTGGAAACCAGCAAACCAGCAATGCAGGAAGACCAGGGGGACAGTGGCCAGCAGAGCTGCTCCTAGGCTGGGATGCAGCATGGCCCCCAAAGGAGCCCGCTGTTCTGGGTGCATGTGAGGAGCAGGGAGGAGATGGTCCTACACTTGGGCGTGCCAGCGTTCATTTCTGGTCAGCTCATTGCCCGAAGGGGGCTCCCAGGGAGTGGAGCAAGGTGCATATGGGCAGGCGGAGAGGAGGGAGCACTCTGCTCCAGGTACTCTGCATTCTCCAGGGCTGAGGGAGATTCACACTCTGAACCTCTCAATAGAGGACTGCCCTGTTTGCTAACTCCACACAGGACAGTATTTTAATGATGCCCTAAGTGGGGACTTGGGGGGGAGGGTACACACGACGGTCCCATTCTGTCTCCTGAGCTGCTCTGTCTCCTCTGATGGCTTCCTTCACGCTTCTCTCGTAGCTGTACCAGAAGGTGCATGACAAATTGGAGGAGTACCAACAAAAAGTCGACATGGCAACCCGAGATCTCTTATATCGCCGGAACTAGCAGTCTGCCTGGCCTTTCACATCCCTGCTACCCAGCAGGGCTGGAGACCAAGCGCCAAAACGCTTGCAAAGTTCTGCAGCGACTCTCTCTCATGCCTGAGATGTCCATCTCTGCATGGGGCTGTCACTGTGAGAGGGAAGGGCGGAGTCCCGTGCCTCCCCATGTGCAGCCGATGGGGGTATTCTACAAATGCTATTTTTCCATGACATCTGAAACAGCATTCCCTGCATGAATCAGGGGATCGGAGAGCTTCTCTTTGTACTGTGTTGCAGACTCATTCTGTGTCGCTTTAATGTAACCCCTTTTGACCAAGAAATGGTGGGTTAGTTTTATTGCACTGTAATTCTCACACTCTGTAAAGCCCATGTTCCCTCCATTTCTTTTTTTACTGAATTCCTTTGGCTGCGAGGTCCCGTCCTTCCCATCCCGTATCGTAAATGGGAATGAAAGGGTTTGTCGTCTTTATTTATTGTGGCGGTTTTGACTGATCTTTAATAAAATGGAATTTTTATTAAGAGCCTGGGTTAAGACTGGTGTGTTGTCATTGAAAGGGCGTGTCCCAAAGCTGTGGTGGAGGAACGCTGGCTTGGTGTCTGTCCGGGAGTGCTCAGAGGATGGGATGTGAGGCTGCTTTGCTTGGTAACAACTATGACAGGAGATGTTGGGCGGCGCTTTGGGCTAGCCCTAAATGCTGACCTGGCAGAAGAAAACACCTGAACATGGAGGCACTGCAGATCCAACCCGTGTGACTGGCAGAGTCTGTGGAATCTCAACTTGCCTTTAAAACCAGTTTCTGTTTAGGGCTTTGTGGGTAGGGACAATGCTTTGTTCTGTCTGGGCAGCATCTTATGGAGATGACATGGGCCCCACATCGCAGTAGCAATACAAATATGCAATGACCTCATGGCCGTGAAAAAAACCTTCCAAATGTGGACAGTGTCTCACTGCTGCTATCTCTGCAAATAGCCTGGGGCGGGGACACAGACTCCCCTTCTCAGCGGAGCATCGGCTCTACAGACAGGTGACAGCACTTCAAATGTCAGGATTAGCTATTCTGTTGCTGAGTTTCTTGGTGGTCAGAAGGGGCCAGTGCAGCTCAGTGGAGGTGAGAACTGGAAGGGGCCAAGGGAGTGAGATGAGTCAAAGCAGAGAAGCACAAAGGAAGGGGGAAACCAAGGGCACGGAGGTCGCCCCCCCACCCTTAGAACGTTTTTCCCCATTGCATGATGCTGGCGTTGAATGCAGGGCACCAGTTCCTAAATGCTGCCTCTGCTTGGCAGAGGGCATGGATGGATCGATGTGTCTGGCTCTCTGTCCTAGGCAGCATTCAGCTTCAGAAGAAATGGCTCGCTGTTTCCAGGGGAATGCCAGGCTGCAGTGCAAGGCCACGGACATCAGGGATTTGGAGCATAAAAGGGTTTGAAATAGTGCTGAGTTAATATCCACCTCCTCCAGTGCGTCCGGCTGAGGTCCCACTCTCCAGCGACAGCATGTTCCACAGCCAGCCGCCCTCTGTTCCATAGCAAGAACGCCAGCCCAGCGGTGTTAATTTGTGCTGTCTGGGTGCAGAGCTATCCTTCAGACATAACCAGAGCAAAGTCAGTTGGGAGGAGGATGGGGGGGGGAAAAGGGAGGTGTAAGGAAGAAACAAGTAAGCGCTATCAGTGACCTTGTTCCTTAACTTTCCCATGGTGTTCAAAAGAGGTGGTACAGACACCCTCAGACTCAAGACCCTCCAAAATGGAATATGATCAGGGGTGGTATTGGCAGTGGCACTTCTGAGTACAATTAAGCTTACCAAGAATAAGGAAGGGAAAAGGAAGCTCTATTGGGCATATAGAGCTATGGGTGGGGGAAGGAAACTCTACTGCTGTGAGGAGCTATGGTTTTGTGCTTGCTTAGCCCCAATAAACTCACGTTGCCTGCGCTTTGGACTCTAGCCTGCTGCTTTCTGTCTGGGAACTGAGAGGAGCAGGGGAGCCCTAACACTGGCTTAGAGTTCAATTCTCTGCGAGTCTAGGACACCGCTGTCAAGACAAATCATCTCCCTGGGCCTGGACTCACATGTTCTCTGGGCAGCTTGGCTCAAACCTTCCTTCAACCAGGAAAATGGTGTGAGGGGGAGGGGAGTTTGTGTAAGGGAGTGAGGCGTTTTCATAATATTGTGGGTGGATATAGTTTGAGACTCAGTTCATGGTTAGCTAGGTGGAGGGAAGGGGGGTTTGTAGATGCCCAGAGACACAGGTGTGACTGATGCCTAGCTGCCTAGGGCCCCACATCCACAGAGTCCCAGAAGATAATGATCACTCCAATTGCCTGGAGTCTGGATATTTAACACCTAGCAAAGGGATCTTGCAGGGGCCCAGCTCTAAGCCAGCTGGGTGTGATGGGCAGGAGTAGAAAGGACTGAAGAGGAGCCGGATTTTAAGTATAGACTGCTGAAAGCAGGAAGTAGCTTCTCTGGCCTGGAATGGGTAAGAAGGGGTTAGCAGGTTCTCGACTGACCCGCATGGCCCATCTGGTAACTTTCCTTTCTCTATGGTAAATGACGACTTCCTATGTTGTTCAGACATCTAACAAATCAGGGCTTCTCAAACTTTTATTTGAAAATATTTCAGGCTGTAAAAACGAGACTCCTGTGGCACCTTAAAGACTAACAAATGTCTTTGAGCATAAGCTTTTGTGGGCTGCAACCCACTTCTTCAGCTGCACATAGGTGCCATAGGACTCTTGTTTTTGCTGTATGCAGACTAAGATGGCTACTCCTCTGGAACATTTCAGGCTGTGATGACCACCCCATTCCACACCACCTTTAACAGCCTGTGCTGGTACTGACAGCTCATGAGCCCACAATAGACTCATGACCCTCATGGGATCACAAGCCCTAGTTAGAGATCACTTGTAATAAACCCTTCTGCTGTTAGAGTGCTGGCTGAGAGTCACTGCAGATCAGGAAAGGTGGGGATGCCTTTGGGTGGGTGTCCAGCCTGGGTGGATGCTCCCAGCATAAAGCAGGGGTGCAGAGGGCTCCAAGGTTCAGTCCCAGGAGGCGATGAAACCAGCTGGCTTACCCTTAACCTAGTAAGTGTGACCCTAAGGGGCTGACACACGGATGGGGTCCTCCCCGAGACAGATCCGGAGCTATTTAGCTGCCCCAGACCTGGATCGAGGCCAGCTTAGACCCAACTTCACCGGTTCGTTCCCGGGCTTTTCTAGGCAGCCCAACAAAGCGGCCTGAGCTTCTGGCAGTTCCCACGCCCCGCCTGCGGCCCAGATTCCAGCTCTGGCTTCCGCTGCTGCCTGGACCGGACCCCGCTGCCCGCCCCAGGGAGAGGCGCGGAACCCAGCAGGGCTGGCCTGCCGCTGGCTGGTGCATGTCCCTGGGGTGTTGCATGTCCCTGGCGGCCGCCCAGCACAGCAACTGACTCCGCCCCCATTGCTCAGCTGCTCCCCCCCTCCAGCCCTGACCGCCCAGGCGCCCTGCAGCCGCGCGCTCGCGCTGGTGCTTACGTCATCCGTTCTGTGCCGCGCGCGCAGGCTCCGCCCTCCCGGCCGGACTCTGCGCGGTGGCGTCAGACGCCGCCGCCGTCGCGCGCCACGCCCTCCCCTGCCCCCGGCCCAGGCCGCGCCGCGCGCCATGGGGAAGAAGGGTCGCGCGGCGCCGGGCCGCCGGCCCATCCTGCAGCTCTCGCCGCCCGGACCCCGTGCTGCGCGCGACGCCAGCTCCGGCTCCGAGCCCGGTAGGGAGCGGGTCGCGGCCGATCCTGGTTTTATTGGTGCGGGGGGGCGATGTTCCGGAGGTTGCTGCCATCCTGCCCCTCTTCCTTGCAGCCCCCTCCCCGGCAGGCTGGGCTGATTTCCTGTGTCTCGGGTGCATGTCGGTGGCGGCCGGCTCAGGGCTGCCTGGCCCTGCAGAAGTAGCACCGATCGGGCTCAGAGATTGGCGGGATCTCCCCCCCCCCCCCCCCCCCGCGGGTCCCTCAGTTTGGCCCCAGGTGCTGGGAGCTCCGCCTGGCCCGACCAGCCCCAGGGGTTAGGTGGGATTGTTGCTCCCTGGGCGGTGGGGTGGTTTAGTCCCAGGCGCTTCCCGACTCGGGGGTGATTTCCTGGTTGGTGAAGTCGGGGCCCAATGGTAAAGAACAAAGAAAAGCATTGGGGAAACAAATCACAACTGAAGTCTGCCCCCTTCCCCCTAAATGTGCAGTGGGCAAAGAGGGCTCACTCGCTCTTCCGCTGCTGCTTGGAACAGCCCCGAAGGGGCTTGTTAATTGCCCCAGCCCTGTGCTCCGACAAGTTTCTGTGGTGCCTTGTAGCCCCTGCAGGTGGGGTAGAGAGTTATAGGGTCACCCGGTTTGGTTCTCTGGGTGTGTTTAGCTATCACTGGCGGGGCAGAGGGCGTGGAGTCTCTGGGCTGGTTTCTGTCTGTGAATTGTAGTCCTCACTATTGGGCTGTGCTGCTGGGTGGGTTTTTGTGTGTGTCTTGCGGTCCTTGCTGGCAGGGTGATGGACACAGGGCCACTGGTCTTAGCCCAAGTAGCTGGGTGCTGCCAAACAGTCTAAAGCATTGGTTCTCAAACTGGGGGTCACAATGTAGTTAGGTGGGGGTTGTGAGATGCAAGCTGCAACCCAGGCCTGGCATGTGGCTGTGAGCCTGCTTCCTCCTGGGGGACGAACATTGGGGGGGGGGGTGAGAAGTGTTGCATAAATATTGCTCCCCCCACCTCCCAAACATTCCTTGATGCCCGGCCAGGGGCTCTGCGGGATAGAGAGAGAAGCAAGGGCAGGGCTTCTGTATCTGGGTCACTTTCCCCACTTGGATTCATCTATGAGGGGAGCATCAGGAGCTGCTGCTTCTCTCTGCCTTCCCCTGACGCAGCCTCTGTGGGGAAAAGTCCCAGCGGGGTAGTCATGTTAGTCCAGTTCATCAAAAAAAAAACCAAACAAACATGGAGTCCTGTGGCACTTTTAAAGACTAAACATTTATTTATCACATGAGCTTTTGTGGGAGAAAATCCCACTTCAGCAGATGTGAAGTGGGATTTTCTCCCATGGAAGCTCATGCGATAAATACCGGTAAATATAGTCTTTAAAAGTACCGCAGGACTCTTTGTTTGTTTCATGTGGAGAAAGTGACCAAGATGCAGGGAGCCCTGATGTGGCTCCTCACTCCCCCACATTAGTGGCAAAGAAGGCACAGTTTAGGGATTGGGAAGGGAGGGGGGGGGAATGTGGTGCCCACAGGGGTGAGGGGTTGCATTCAGAGGCTTTTTGAAAGGCGTGACCAGTACAGAATTTTGAGAACCACTGGTCTGTTGGGTCAGGGTATCTCTGGTAGCATCTTGATGTATCGTATTTATTCAGAGATTCCTTTATTGGCTTGCAGGCCTGCAGTGTTTTCTCTTACACCCTCTTTTGTTTAGTGTCTGGCCCATGGCTGGCTGATCAGTACGGGCTGTTTCTGCCATTCCAAAATAGGGGTGGAAACTGATTGGCATGGTTGGTTGTGTTTATCCTTCCATGGTTGCCTGTTCAGTCTCTGTATCGCAGGAGATTCCTTTGCTCCTGCTGTGACTGACTGAATTTTGCTCCTGCTGTGACTGACCTGACACTGGCATGGCATCTTGGAGTTGCTTAGTGACAGCTGTAGTTTGGGAGCAAAGGGTCTGTAGATTGTGGAGGTAGGTCCTGGAAAGGGAAGCACTGACCTTAAATCCTCAGCTCATTTCCTTTTTCTGCGTGCTGTGTTACTCGCATCTGACCTTGGCTGGAGCCCCACTCAGGTTTAATTACAGCACGTTCTTCTTTTCGGCAGCCGGATCGGTCTTGGGTAACAGATTGACTCGGTCGCTGTCACCGATCTTGGAGAATTGGGTGCACGTGAACAGACCAGGCCACTCCTGTCACTGGTAAAGCAGTATCTAGCTCCACCCAGTGCTCCCAAGAGATCATTCTGCCTGTCCTCTGTTGGAGGCTATGTCTTCTCTTGCATTTCTCAGCCTCCCTCCCCACAGACCTTGTGGCTTCCCAGACTGAGCCCACTGACAAGATGGCTGCTCTAGTGCTCTGCCCTGTTTGCAATGTGATAATTTCACCATTGGCAGTCCCTAACTCCTACTGCTATTAGTGCCCATTGATGCCACACTGTAACACGAGTCGGTACCTGTTAGAAGGGGAGCAAAGATCCTTGCCCAGCCGTGGAGTGGGCCGCCCTGCCAGTTTCCTGAATTTTGGCTTCTAAAAGAAGCTTTGAGAGGAAATTAAAGATCTCAAAGTTCACTCAATGAAACAAATACGGCCAGTGGCCGCCACATGTGCAGTGCAGTAGCAGAAGGGCTCAGGGCAGTTTTGGGCATGAGCCAGGAATCAGTGGCATGACATTCTGGGAGTTTCTGTGGTGGACTTCTGCACCAGGCTCCTGCAGAGCAGGGATCTACCTCTTAGTCAAACCTGGGTGCTTCCTGTTTAGCAGATGACTAAGCAGTGTGGTGTGTGGGGAATTTCCTTGGAGAGATTGGCAGAAGGGCAGTGGTGGTGATGTTGGAGGTACTCAGGGGCACAGGATAGGGTGGTTATGTCAGGAAGTTGCTGTCTGTCCCAGAACGGCCTGGATCTTATTGGCTCCACCTCAGCAACCGCAGTAGGGACATGAGCTCTCCATTTTCCTGCTTTGGGTCAAGCCCACCGCTGGCCATGTCACACCCATCCTCTGCCTTCACTTTCCTCCTTAGACAAACTGCCGACCAACCAGCAACCAGCCAGCCCACTGTGGCTGGGCTTAAGCAGGTTTTGGAAGGCGCTGAGCTTATTTATTTATGAAAGGCAAAACTTGGCAGTGATTCCGAGCCACTCATTTGTGCACACGGCCCAGCGTGGCTGCAGATTGTTTTCATTCCCTTCCTCCTCCCTTCCCTCTGCCTGGTAGGTTCGTTTGCCTGGTCTCTGAGGTTTGGTTGTAACTGTTTGGGGCGAGGGCTTCCCCAGGGCAAGTTGCCGGGATATTGGAGCTGCTCTTTCTGTATTACCCTTGCAGCGAAGTACACCACACAGTGCTTACTTGGAAGCAGGAGTGGGGAGTTTCCCCAGCTTTCTTTGGTGGCAGAGGCGCTTCGCTCTATGCAGGCCACTGAAATGACTGTTAATTTTCCTTCCTTCGCCCAGATGAACCTGAGGTGGCGGGGGAGGTTCCCAGAACAGCTCCGAACCCGCCCCAAATGGCTGCGCCTGCTGGACCCACTGCTGTCAAGCCAACAGGTAGGTGGGGCATTTCTCCTCCCTGTGCTCGCCCTGCGCTTCAGCTGAGCCTGCTGGTATTAAGGGCAAACAGCCAAGCCTGCGTCTGACGTCTGGAGCTGGATGCGCTAGGCACAAAGTGCTGTCATTGGCGGGCTGTCGGTTCTGTTTGTGTGCGAAGGAGGCTTTAAAGCAGTGGCTCCCAACCTCTTTGGCTCGAGGGCCACGGATATCATTTTTACAACTCGGAAGGGCCGCCAGCCTATCCACTCATAAAACAAAAAAGTATTGATGTGTTTGTATACGGTACAGAGGGCTATAGATCACAATGTATTTAAAAGTAAACATTGATTTAGTGCAAAGCAAATTTAAAAATTAAAAAAAATTTTTTTTTTAAATTAAACCATTAAAACAGTTTTTTAAAATGTAATTTTTTAAAAAAAAAATTAAACTGTTAAAAACAGTTCATTTGGCGCTGGGAGGGGTGGGTGCAGGCACTGGGCAGCGGGAGGGGAGTGCCGGCCGTTTTAAAAAGCCAGGGGTTGGGAACCGCTGCTTTAACGGCTCTTTCAAAACAAGCACCCCCTGCTTGTGCTTTGCGTTGGAAGGCTCTGGGATGCTGGGTCTTGTTTTCCTGTTTGCACTGAAGGATTTCATAGGTGACTCGGCGAGTCTCCACGTAAAACATACAGCGTGTATCTGAGCGCTTGTGCAAGGTGCACTATGTTGTCGGGAGAGAACTCGTAATAAAACCACCCAAACGCTGTCCACACAAGCAGTTACGCTGGCAAAATTTGTCTCTTGGGGGTGTTTTTGCACACCTCCGAGCAACAAAAATTAGTATAGACAAGGCCTCAGTGGATTGTGTCCGTTCTTGGCCCTAATTGATGATGTGGAGGTGTTGAGTCTTTAGCCAGCTCTTTCTTCCAATCCTTTGGCTTTGTTTTGATAGCTCCGAGTCTCAAACAGTCGGAATGAAAGCCTCTCCCCCCCTCAGTCACGGGATGTCTATGCTGAAAAAGGCACTGCTGTCAGAAGATGCTACCTCTGAGGATGGGAGACTCTCCCATCAGTGTGGCAGTCCATCTTCCCAGGAGGTGGTAGCGAGATCAGTGGAAGAATTCTTCTGTCATTATAGATCTGTCTCTTGAAGGACAGCCATACCACTAGACAATCTTAGTGCGAACTAGGCCTCACTTAAGTTTATGTCAACCCCATTGGTCCTCCATGTATTCTTCCATCTAGCCTACTTTTCCCAGGACTTTGTAGTATGGAGAGTGAGTAGAGAAAACTCCTTGGGCTCCTTGTTAGCAATCATCATGAAACAAAACGAGGGGTGGATACAATTGTTTCCCTGTCTGTACTCACCTTCAGGGCCCCTCAGGGAGCTAGCTTTGGGAATTTGTACGTATCCCAGACTGGAATTGGGGAGCTATGTGCTCTGATGGCAGCTGGAGGAAATGGTTTCTTCTTGGGGCAAAGGGTTCTGGGAGGGGGAAAGGTTGCTGTCAGAGATTTTTCATTTACAGCAGTCCTGTGCTTAAAGCCTTATTTAGCTTACTGCGCTCCACCAACCTGTTGGGTGTTAAATAGGTTTTGTTACTTGCACATATTTATTCAGTAGTTAAACAAGTGAAATGTCTAAAGCTCCGGGGTGGGGAACTGGCTTTCCTGATTAACAACTGTCTTCTCACAACAATGGCCTCAATAAGCTTTAAATCCTACAGTGCTGGCATATTCCAGACATCTCCCGAATAAGTGCTTAGGACTTAGGAGAACGTACTCCTGAGCTTGCAGTCTCTAATGCAGAGGCCGGCAGGGATGTGTGGGGCCTGCAAGCACATTCAGCTTTCATTCAGCACAGAGAGCTTGTAACCTTCATGGTTGCAAAGTTACATCTGGTTTTAAATGCGATTATAAGCTCTTTGTGGGCAGGGTCCCTGACTTCGGTGTGTCTCTACAGTGCCCAGTGCTGCAAGAGCCCAATTCTGTACTACAAGAAAGGTAAAGATCATCATCTGAGGGGAGCTGGCTGCATTGACATCTTAATGATGCTTCCTATGTACTTTGAATTGTTGCCGCACCTTGTGTGTGTGGTGGGAGAAGTGAGAACAGGAAAGAGGGCTGGAGCTGGGAAGCAGGGTATGCATGGGATTCGGTTGCCCAAAACGGGTGAGCTTTTTCTGCCCGCTGCTGCCTCTCCAGAGTGGCTGAGTGCACATTGTGTGGCGCTCTGACTTTGCCCAGAGGAGCCTGGCTGGTGGCTGTTTCACAGATGGCACTGAAATATTTTATTTGTTCTCGTCTCTAACCTCAAGCTGCCATGGGTGGAGAGGAACTCTCATTGGTAACTTTTCTCTGCCTAGGTGGCTTATGTTTGCTCGGTGCTTACGCGGACAGTGACGATGAGGAGGGAGAGACCCTTGAGAAGTCAGTGCCATCCACAGATGCAAACGGCAATAATTCGACAGACATTGACAGCACGCTGGCAAACTTCCTAGCGGTTAGTAGAAATCCCACCTGTTCTCAGTTGGGCCCGACTGGCAGGGATCCGGGGTCGAAAGGGGAAGTCCCACTGCTTTGTGACCAGGAGACGGGTGAGCAAAGGCGCTTTTGCTGAAGCTGTTGGCTGGGACAGGGTTCCAGGGCTGCTGAGGTGGGAGTCTTTGCCTGAGGTTGCAGTTGCTCTCTCTGCGGGCCCGGCACTGGGGCTCCAATTCATTTGCAACCGTTTGTTTTCGAAGGAGATTGATGCCATTACAGCTCCGCCCCAGCCTGCTGGATCCACTGCTGCCTCGGCGCCCCCGCCGACTCCGCCGCGTCCCGAGCCCAAGGAGTCTGCCTCGAGCCATGCCGCAGCTACGGCCAACGGGACGGGCTCTGCCCAGCCGGCGGAGTGGCAGTATGACACCCAATGCTCGTTGGCAGGAGGTGAGCTCTGTTGCTGGGTTCGTCTGCCCCAGGGCAGGCAGGCAGCCATTCCAGCCGGGGCACTGGGGGGGCCTCCATTCCCGGCAGCACGCCAGCCCCCGTGTCCCTTTCATTGACTGGAAACAGCCGCGTTCTCTAGCTGTGATGTCAGAAGATGAATGTTGCGCTGTAGTCCCAGGAATGTGACACTTAGTGGCCGACACATGCAGGTTTGTGTCTTACAAGGGTTATCGGTGAGTGGCTGGCGCGGGGGGCGAGTGCAGGGACAGACGGTGGGGCGCCGGCGGCAACGTGCCTAGTTCTTGAGGCGTGTGGAGCGGGCTGGGGGTGCGGGCTTAGGGCAGCCTGCTGACTCAAGGCCTTTGGTTTTCTTCCCTCAGTGGGCGTGGAGATGGGAGACTGGCAGGAGGTGTGGGACGAGAACACTGGCTGCTACTATTACTGGAACACCCACTCCAACGAGGTGACCTGGGAGCTGCCGCAGTACCTCGCCACACAGGTCCAGGGGCTGCAGCGCTACCAGCCCAGGTGAGGCCAGCAGGGATGGGATCCAGAGCCCAGCGCGGGGATGGTGGCTGGGAGGACGGAGGGCACTGGTGTGTCCTGCTCGTATGGGCTCATCACAGCCCCGTTTTTTCCTCCTAGCTCCGTTGCTGCGGCCGATAGGAGTTTCCTGGCGGCTGCAGACCTGTACCCTCAGGAGAAAGGGGGCACGGTTGCCAGCGTTAACCGTAGCGCTCTCCAACCCAAGCGAGAAGTGAAGAAGGTCAGTGGGAGTCCCCCTTTCGTGGTTTCTGCAGATTGGCTCAGTGAGATGCTCTGTTGCCCCTCAGGGAGCGGATGGACCTCTGTTGACGCAGAGAGGCCAAGGGGAGTAACTTGGGTGCCCCGGTGGGTAAGGTGGTGCCAGGCTGAGGCATCGCTGGGGGAGTCGGTGCTCTGGGTTGCTGTATTGGATCAAACCAGGGTCCCTTTGGTATCAGACAATGGCCAGAAGCCCCCTCCAAGGCAGCCTGCTCCCAGAGATGGCTTCCTTTGCGAGCTGGCTGGTGCCATCCATAGAAACTCCTGCTCCTCTTTCTAACCCTACCAAACCCTTGGCCTGGCTGATGGTTTGTGGCAGCGAGTTCCCGAGGCTGATGATGCTGAGAAGCATGTGATCCATTCTGAGCGCACTGCCTGAGATGAGACTCGCTGACTGATCTGGGGTTTGGGTGTGGGAAGGGTTCAGTCTGTGCTCTGTCTCCCCTCTCCGCCTCCTCTAGTGTCCCTGCCAGAAGAGAGAGTGTGGCAAAGTTTGAGAGAGGTCAGGCTTTCTGTTCGATGGAGTTCAGCGGGGTGTTCTGGGCACGGGGCAGCTGGAGTGTCCCACTGCGTGGTAATGGGGAAAAAAAAAACTGGCCATGTTCTAGTGCCCTGATGGATCAAGTGGATGCCTTCCCCTGGTGGGCGGTGTTCATTTGTTGGTCCCCCACCTCGTGCAGGAGATGGATCAGAGGTGAGGAGAGAGGCCAGAGGCTGGAAAATGGCCATGGGAAGGGACTGCAAAGGCGGTAGATGTCCAGATTAGAGACGACACTGCGGGGTTGAGGGAGAGAAGAAGGGTCAGATGGTCCTGTTAGCCCCTCCTCCCAGGCTGAGGACATACCCATACACCTTGTACCATTGATCCATGGGCTTCACAGGCCGATAGCGCACCCTGGACGCCAGTGGCTCCGAGGGTCCCAAAAGGGATTGGTCATTTGTCTGGATATTCTCTTGGTAGCATACAGTGGGGTCAGGATCAAACCTCTCACTGACAGGGCTAAGATGATGCTTTCCCTAGAGGTGCACTGCTCCAGAATTGTCCACTGCAGGTTCTGGCATCTTCCTCCTAGGCACCTGGCACTGTCCGGTGTTGGAGGCAGGGTCCTGGGCTTCCTGGAGCACTGGGCTGGTTTTGTGTGGTGGTTCCTTGATTGTTGCAAATCACTGGCTGGGAAACAGGGGAAATGTATCTTGTTCCTCCCTCTGTCACTGCCTGGGAGGCCTGGGGTTGTCAGACAACGGCAGTTTTGGAGCGGGAGAGAGCCCGTGACTCCTGTCTGTCCCGCAGGAAGTGAATGAAGCCGTCCAGGCCCTCTCCAGCAGCGAAGAGGAGAAGAAGGGGGTGGCAGCATCTTTGCTGGCCCCGCTGGTGCCTGAGGTGGTGAAGGAGGAAGAGGAGCGCTGGAGGAGGAAGGTGATCTGTAAGGAGGAGGTTGAGCCAGTGCCGGGAGAGGAAGCGGCTGCAGAGGTCGTGGCAGCATCTGTTGATGAGCAGGATCCATGCAGAGATGTTCTGGAAGAGCCTTCCCAGGAGGGCCTGTGCAGTGTGGTGCAATCGGGGGAGAGCAGCGAGGAGGAGGAGGAGGAGGAGGAGCAGGACACGCTTGAGCTGGAGATGGTGTTGGAGAGGAAGAAGGTAAGTGGCAACTGGGGGGAAAGAACAGGTGCTGCCAAATCCTTGTTGAGACAGGCCCCCAAGGCTGTTGGAGGGAACCCCTGTTTCATTAGCAATCAGGGTGGCTCATAGAAAACCTAATGGCTTTCTCCATCTGGCCCCTGTGCCGGAGACTGACTGGGGATCCCCCCCATCATCTTTGGAGCAGAGTGCCTGGACAGTCACCGCACAGCGTGCCGCTGCCTCCGCTATACCGCAGCAGAACGTGGACAGGGTTTTTCCATCGCTGTGGGAACTCCCCCTTCCCGAGCGGCCGCAGCAACATCATAAAAAGCGCTCTTCTGTCGACCTCGTCGCCTGTGTGCCGGCGGTTACATCGACCCAGCCACAGCGCTGGGGGGAGGGCATTTTCCCTAGCTTGGTCGATGGACGCTTGGTCTACGGCCTAAGTAATGCTGCGCTAGGAAGCAGGGGAGACAGGAGCATTGCATGTGGAAACCTGGCTATGGGACCGTATTTTGTGAATCCCCATCTTTTTATCTGGCCCTCTTAACAGTCCTCAGTCAGAGAGAATTGTCAGGGGATGGAAAGCTCTGAAAAGGTCTTTCTCCTGTGAGGAAGAGACTGTTCCTCCGTCCCCCATCTTTGGGGGCCTTCTTAGGTTTACCGTTATTCCAGCCACCCCTCTTCGCCATGGGCATGCTTGTGCCAGTCTGATGTGCCCTCTGCCGGTGGATTCCTCGATTTCCAGGCCAGACGGGCCCCAGGCGATCTACTCTAGTGGTTTCTAGACTTTCCCTAAGGCAACCCACCGGCTGCACTTGGCCTTTTATTTTGTGACTTTCTGTCCTGCAGTGCTGGGCCTGGCTCCCCATTCTGGGCATGGCCACCTGGCATCCCAATGCCACTCAGGCTTGGCCGGGCCACCTTCTGTCATGATGTCCCCTCCCTGTATATTGGCAGGGATGCAGCTCCTCTTCCCCTACAAGTTCTCCCCCCACTTTTTGGGAGGGTCAGGGGCTGCTGCTGACCCTCTGTCCTCCTGGCAGGCGGAGCTGCGAGCCTTGGAGGAGGGAGATGGCAGCGTCTCGGGCTCCAGCCCGCTCTCTGAAGGGAGCCAGTCTGCCTCCCACGATGTAGCACCCAAGCTGGCCGCCAAGCCAGGAAAGTGGAAGCTTTTTGTCGGGGTTGCCAGCCCAGAGTCCACCAGTCGCGGCTCTAGCAAGACCGGCCGAGAAACTCCTGAAATCGGGGAAGCAGGTAAATTGAGAGAGGCCTTCTGGGCCTAGCCCTGGGTCCCCGGCCGGCGCAAGCCGCAGCCTCGCACGCCACATGTAGAGCCCAGCGCAGGCTCCTCCTTCACGTGGCAGAGCTCGGCAGCTCGAGTGCGCGTCTGGAGCTGGCACCGCACGGCCTGTCTCGCCGCTGGGCTGAGATCCTTCCTTTCCGCGAGCCCAGCAGTGGTAATGGCTGCATTATTGGCAGTGGGTTTTGTCTCGAGAGACTCCGTTTGCTGTCTGTGGGGAAGTGCCCCCTGGCACTTTGGGGCTTGGAGCGGCCACGGCACTGGATGAGAGCCGGCCATTGTGGAGCGGTTCGGAGCTGACCAGCGGGACGGAGATTGGCTTAGCTGCGTTGATGTGCAGAGCTGGATCGTGGTGACGGGTCCAAACTGATTTTCTGGGGGCTACACCCCACTTGCCTCTGTGAGCCCCGTGGGTGGGATTCAAGGTTCTGTCCTGTATAACAGGGCTGAGGTTGCTGGAGAAGCTCCATGGGTTCAGGGGTCATCAGCATATGTATCAACCCAGCTGTCAGTCCCGCCTTAGAGTGGGCCGGCTGCTTTCCTGGGGTCTGGCTGGGATAGAGCCTGGGTTTGGCACACAGGGTGGGTGAGACACAGCTGATGCTCGTGGAAAAGGATTTGCGGCTGCAGTGAGGACACTTTGATTGCCCACCCATTGGGCAGTTTGGGGGGATGGGGGGGGGGCTCATAGATCTACGCCTGCCGCTTGGGCCTTGGGTGTATTGGCCAAAAGTCCCCCTTTTTCCCATGTGTGGTTGGGTCAGGGGAGGGGAGCTGGCTCATCTGTGGCTGGCCTTCACTGCCGATAGTGAAGCCAGCATCTCGTCCAGACCATGGGCCTGCCCACCTGCTCATTGGTGCCGGCAACGGGCGTAGGTCCCACTCGTCCTTGCTCAGCTTCATTCACTCGGCTGGCAGCTCCCGTGCCACTCTGCAAAGCTCTGAATGGCCTCGATCCTGGCAATCGGAGAGATGCTTCCTTCCCCAGATCCCTCCCGGTCAGAATTAAACCCTCAGTGCTCAGTGTCCTCACACCCATCCCAGTGACTGCCAGGGGTGGGTACAGATTCCACTGTCGGCTTTTGGCTGCAGGAGGAAGGGCTGGCTGGGCAGATGCCATATTGGACCAGTCTACTATCGTGTTTGAATCCCTGGTCCCTGCAGGGCTGGGTGCGGGATGTTGAGTGCCTGTGCCCAGAGACGGCCAGACCCAATTCAGTTTCTAGCCTAGTGGTTAATGGCATGGGCTGTGGGGGAGGGCAGCCCTGCCTTCCTTCCTTGACTGCAGTGTGAAGGTTATGCGGCCCAGCGGTGGGTGAGGGCTGACTCATTAGGCAGGTAAAATGGCCTAACTCACTAGGGGTTTGTCTGCATGGGGCAGTCCACGGATCCAAGACAGAGTGTGTGGAGCCCTCCGTGGCCCAGGAATCCACCAAACCAGACCTGTCTGGCTCTGAGTGCCCAGAGCCACCTCTCTTGCAGAGGAGTGTATAAACCAGTCCAAGCCAGGCGTCATCTGCCCGGCTGCTTGTCTTTCTGGGGTCTAACTTCTTCTTGGGCAACTTGGCCTTGAGTTCTGCAGAGCCCTTCTGAGGAGCTGGCATCACAGCTCCCAGCATGTCCGTGGACACAGCCAGCCGGTTGCACAGGGAAGCTGGCAGAAGACACAGCTGTGAACTGGCAGGAAGTCCCCCATGCCTTGGGTCCCCCAGTGCCCCACTGACGGCACCACCAAACCCCCGCCATGCCCCTTAGGATTTCCAGCTTCAGGTCCCCCTGTGAGGTCCAGAGCGCACTTACAGATTCAGTCCAGCAAGTGACAAGGTCTCTGTGGCAGGGACAGTCTGTCTAACTGTCCCGTTGTCTCAGCTGGTTCCTAGGCCCTACTGTAATGAATGATAGACGTTCGAGCCCTTTCCAGAATGCCCTTTATACCCAGTGGCGGAGCAGCACGTGCAGTTCCCTTGAGGATGGAGAAAGGGTTGGGCTCACCATTTCACTGGTTCCTGAAGCAGAGGCAGAAGTGCTCCAGGAATGCACTCAAAGGGCCCTGCTGCCTCGGCCCTGTTTGGATCCTTCGGGCCATCCCAAGTGCGGCTTTCAGGGAGCTCTAGAAAGGACAAAGCCAAGAGGCACAAGCAGATGCCTGACCCCCTGCCCTCCGCAGGAAAATGTTCCTGTGTTGCGCTCTATCTTGGCAGAGGGGAGTGGCCACTCTCTAGCAACTCATGGTACGAGAGGGTCTGAAGGCCTCATTGTTAGCTCCGGGGTTGAATGAAGGACTTCCATGCACTCTTTCACTGCCTGGTCCTCTCCTTCCCCCTAGCCATTTAACTCTGCCTCCTGAGCAGGGAAAGGGCGTAGATCTGCTGTGGAGGGGCAGGAATGGAGGACACCAGATAATGCCCCCTGGGCTGGCTGTAGGTACACGTGCACCCTTCTGCGGGGGAGGAAAGCAGAGCCATGGACTGGTGTGGGTGGTATGGGGTGAGATAGGAGCCGGAGCAGTTGCATGATGGAATGAGATGGGACCGGAAAACTTGAAGCGGAGGAGGAGTTTGTGGCTGACTGCGTGTGCCAGGCCTCAGTGTTAGTTGCCTTGGCTGGAGAGAGCATTCAGCGAAGACACAGGATGGAAAAGGGCCCTGGGGATACAGGGTCCTGTGACTCTCATAGTGGTAATGGTCATGGCTGGAAGAATAACCACCTCACAGCCCAGAGACCACGGCCCTGGGAGGGAGCAGGGACGGTCCTTTGGCCACAAGCTTGGCGAACCTGGTTAGTATCAGTGATTTCTCTTAATGGAAACAGCCAGCAAGGGCCGGATGAACTGCACAGGCCGGAGGGGTGTCAGTGCAAACAGAGATTGTGCATAGGTGAGCAGGCAGGTAACAATCTTCCGCCCTTCCTAAGGGGAGTGGCCCCTGCTCTAGCTGCTTGGCCTTGCTGGCAGGGAGGGCTGCGTATGGCTGCTTGTTCCAGCTGTGTTCAGAGAGCTGGCTGTGGTTCCTGGCATCTATTCCTCACTAACACCTCCTGTCAGGATCCTGGCCTTGCTGCTCCGAGTATGGCATGAACATCATAAAACGGGTCAGAGGTGATTTGCCTGGGATTTCACCCTGCGTCAGGCCTTCACTGCTCTGTTTGCTCTGCAGGGCTGCATGGGGGCAGCTGTCATGCTCTGAAGGAAGGCAATTGGGTTGAATCTTCAGTGTCCTTTCCCCATTCACTAGTCAGTAGAGTTAACCAGTTGCTGGCGAAATGAGGGCTGCATAAGATTCGCCTTGCGCCTGGCTGCTTTCGGCTAGGGAGAGAGGCTTGATGGACACAGAGTATGTCTAGATCAGTGGTTCCCAACCTTTTCAGTAACACGGCACACTTCAGTGAGATAGACCATTCCACAGCACACCCACTTTTCTCAGCTGCGTTGATTGCTCATAAACGTCACATTTACTATGGTTACGGTCTTACTAGAGAGGTTTGCAACACAGTGCCTACAACAAGCTAAAGAAGGAACAAATGCATTGTTTCAAATCCACCAGAAAAAAAACCACATCTGAATTTTGCCCATTGGCCACCTGCGTTTAGAATGTCCATGTTTGAGGATCAAAAGACGATACCTCGCTTTTCACTAACTGGTGACTGCAATGAAATAGGTTGCTGGCTGCCTTAGGCCTGGGCCACGCGACAGAGCTAGATCAACAGAAGCCTCCTTGCGTCAGTTTAGCTGTGTGAAGGATCTTGACTTAAAATTTGGCCTGAACTTTTAAAATGTGACTGAATAGTGAGAGCTTTTTTTTAATTGACTCCCTCCCGCAGCTGCCTGCCGATGATGAGAGCCGTGCAGTGGGTGGCAATTGCTTTGCCATAGGGGAACAGCTAGGAAGGTCACATGTGTTTTCTCTCCCCCAGCAGCAAGTGCAGAAGCCGCTGAGGAGCCTTCAGACAAAGAGCTGGAGCCAGAGGAGGTCCAGGACAAAGTGAAAGCACAGGGGCCGCCCAAAGCAGAGGAAGAGGAGCAGGACCTGAAGGTGGGTGGTGGGGAGGGAAGAATTCAGTGTTGGCAAGTGTTTGGGTCTCAACTGAATGTTTTGGGCAGGTGTGTGAGGGTCCTTGATCCCTCCCCATTCTCAGCCCTGGGAGGGGCCATGTGGCAGCTTCCTTAGCTATGGAGTGTTCCCTAGGGTTGGTCCTCTGGCCTCAGCCCCAGTAAAAGTGGGACCTATGAGGCTTGGGGAAACCTGTGGAGCTGGGTGTGGATTATGTGACTTGTGGCTCGACTCTGCACCTGAGAAGCAGCGATGAGGGCGGAGGGGGGTTGTGGTGTGTGTGGTTTGCCTGCCACTCGAGTGTAACTCACTGAAGTCAGAGAGGGAAGAAGCCTCCTCGCTCATCGCAGCGCAGGCTTGTTCCCTGAATGGCTGGGAGTGCGGAAAGTGCCTTCAGAGCCAGGCAGGCCTCCCGGCCCTCTTACACCGTCTCACTACCTCCCTGGCCAGCTTTTAGCTACCCTTGGGAGCAGAGCACGGCTACACGTGTCCTGCCTCAGGGCCTGCAGTCCATCTGTGAGCCAAACCTCGTAACTTATGTCCCCTGTCTTTTGGCAGTTTCAGATTGGAGAGCTGGCGAACACTCTGACTAGTAAACTGGAGTTCCTGGGCATCAGCCGACAGTCCATGTCCAACTTCCACATGCTGCTGTTGCAGACTGAGGTAACTGAAGCCTTCGTCCGCCTTGGTAGCCTGCGTGTGCCCAAGGGAATCAAACACCCTTCCCTGAGTGCTGGGACTCCTCTGAGCCCACTGCTCTAGCATTAGGCAGCCCACCATTGGGTCCCAATCTCAGCCGAGCCTTCCTCAGCACACTGGGATAGGACAGATTCGTGCCCTTGTCCATAGGCTTGCTGATCAGTGCTTTCTGCTCCCTGCCGTCAGAAGTCAGGAACTCATCCCCCGGTCCTGTCCTCCGAGGCTGGCCTGGTTTTGAAGGAGCTCTGGGGGGCTATCGCTGGTGCCTCTCTTCAGTACCAACGCATGACAGTACCTCTGCTTCCTTGCTCTAGACCCGTATTGCGGACTGGCGTGAAGGAGCTCTCAATGGAAACTACCTCAAACGCAAACTGCAAGACGCAGCTGAACAGCTAAAACAGTATGAAATAAACGCCACCCCTAAAGGCTGGTCCTGCCACTGGGACAGGTACGCACGCTTCTCCCCCTTTCACCTTTGACCTTTGACCTCTCAGACATGATTTGTGACCATCACCACCCGACGACGTGGCACCATCCTGTCCGGAGACGGAGAGCAGCTGCAGTTAGCGGAGCAGGGCAGGCAGACAACCTCCGGCACTCACAGAGTTTGGGCCAGCCTCCAAATTGGAGAGATAAAAAGTCACTGTTAAAAGTGTTTGGAATGGCTTTGGGTCGCTGATTGGACAGAGCTGGTTTTTACTCTCCCGAGTGTGACTGCGCTGAGGAGGGCGGGCACGGGGGGTCGCGCATGCGAGAGCTCTGTGCACTTTGCAGGATCTCTGGATTTCTGCTTCGACTAACAGCGCTGACCCTAAGGAGAGCCCCCTGGCTGCGGATGGGAACCAAGCACAAGAGCACTGTCTCCTACCGGCAGGTCAGACCCAAACATTTCTTCTTCTATTTGGCTTTTCTGGATTATTTTGGCTTTGTTTGAAATGTTTGCTCTTTTGTTTTTCAGCTCCCAGAGCCTCACCCCTCTCTCTAGCATTCACTGTATGTTTCACACCGAGTATCATGCATGGGACCTCGCCAGCCCATGGGGGGCGGGGGCAGCCGCCTTGCCTAAATTGAGCTGCTCCCTCTTTGTTCTCCGGAGGCGGCTCCTAATGGTCCTGTTCCTAGAGAGAGCTCGTCCCCCGCCCCGGTGAACGTTAGCCTGCTTTCCCAGGCCTTCTCTCGTGGAGGGAGGGCTCAGGGCTGGATTCACAGAGCCAGCAGTGCAAACAGCTCTGAGTGAGCCACCTCCAACCTCCTGCCTCCTCAGAGTTGTTTGTTGCCTTTGTGAATGGCAGCCCTGCTAGAAGAGGGTGTTCCCGATGAGAGCGCAGCGCTGTCACGGGAAAGGCCCGCGTCTGAGTGTCGCTGCAGGGAAGGGAATGTAAAGCCACCTGTTCTTTCTTGTGATCTAGGGACCACAGGCGCTATTTCTATGTTAATGAGCAGACAGGAGAGTCCCAGTGGGAATTCCCGGATGGGGAAGAGGAAGAGGACGGGCAGGCACTGGACAGGAAAGCAGAGGCTGCTCCCAAACCAGCCGTGAAGGAAAAAGCAGAGTCCAGTGGTGACTCCCCGATGGAGAACTCCACAGGTACTCTAGGGTGGGGAAAGCAGCGTGCACTGGCTAGAGGATTGGCGAGTGTGACTGGCAGATGCTGGAGAGTGGATGGTACTGAGGATGGAGGCAGGCCAGTCCAGTGGTTAGAGCTCTACCACTAGTGAGATCTGTCGTCAGTTCCCTGCTCCACCATGGATTTACTGTCTGTCTCTTGGTGCCATGGTGCCCACCTGTAACAGGGCGTGCAGGCCGACCTGCAAGCCGGCAGAGGGCCCGGTGGTGGGTGCTGGCGCCGGAACAGTGTTCTCTGATACAGAGAAAGGGAAGAGGGACCCTCGGCAGCTGGTAAGTGGTAGCTCGACATGCTGCCGGGCTCCAGTTAGCAGAGGAGGGCAGTCAAGCCAGGGAGGCGTTTTGACCAGGACAGCTGGGGTCGCAGTGCCACGTCTCCCCAGGAGCCCTGGTGCTCTGCACAGGTCAGGGTGTGGAGCCCTACGGCCGTGGGCCCACGATGTCTGCATTGTGCATATCTGCCACTGAAGTCCCAGCAAACGAGCCACCTCGTGGGGGGTGGGATTGGCCTGGATGGGCAAGGGCCTTTCCAAGGGGGCCTTGTTGGTCATGTGTCGACCTGTCTCCTCAGGTCCTCTCAGCAAAGAGTCCTTCTCTGACCAAGCACCTGCTGCATCTCTCGTGCCGCTCTCTCCCTTTTGGACCCTGCTTCAGTCCTCCGTCCCCGTGCTCCAGCCCCCTCTGCCCTTGGAGGTGCCCCCGCCGCCCCCACCTCCACCAGAGTCGCCTCCGCCACCGCCGCCGCCACCGCCACCTCCTGGGGAGGACGGAGAGATCCAGGAGGTTGAGATGGAGGATGAAGAAAGTGAGGAACCACCAGCCCCAGGGACAGAGGAAGATGCTCCTTTGAAACCTCTTCCCCGCCCAGCTGTCCCCAGCAGCCAGGTGAGGGCAGGGAGCAGCTGCTGCCCAGGCCCAGAATCTGTTGCGTTTACAAGCAGCTCGGCCTGCAGTGTTTCCCAGGGGCGCTTCTTTGTGTCCTTCCTGGGGAAAGTTCCTGTTAAGGGCCAGCTCCCTGGATAACTCTGCCTCCACCCCTCTAAGTCCTGGGAGAGAAAGGTTAATATTCCCTCTCCAAAAGCCTTTGCCAGCATCCCTCCCAAGAGTCAGTGGAAAGAAGGTGATCCTGGCGCAAGAAGCATTGCTCAGCCTTGGATCTGGGAGGGGAGAAAAGGCCAGTCTTTAACATGCAGAGAGGTCACAGCACAGAACCAGGTCTGCCTGATGAACCAGCAAAGCAGAGCCTGGGAGAGCAATGGGGGGAGTTATAGTGAATCAGTGTCATTCCCTCTCCCAGCAAAGCCTTCGAGTCAGCTGTCCGGCTGCTGTCTGGAGCTGGCTATAGTAGCGTCCTGGGGGGTTTCATTCATTTTGAAAGGGTTCATCTGCCAGGAGTGCAAAATATTTCCCCCACGCAAGGCGGAGAAGCGTGTTAAACTGCAGACTCAAGCAAGACCTGAGGCCTGTTTTAGGTGAAGACCTCCCCCTGGTGCACCAAAGGCCCCTCTGTGTTGGCTCGCTCGGCCGCACTGCCCCCCCCCCCCCCAGTGTTTGGGAATAGCCTGATTGGGTGGGGGCAGCAGCCAAAGCCGGACCTGGCTAGGCAGGAACTGCCAATGGCTAGGAATTTAGAGGAGGCAATGGGAACCAGCTGCAGCAGGACGCTGGGTGGGGAGGAAGAGCCACAGAGGGCAGTGAGGTCTCCAAGACAGACCAGAGACGTGGGGTGTCAAGGACAGGCCGAGCGTGATGGGCTCCTTCCTTTGCTAGGTCACCCAGGTCCAGTCTGGCCGTGAGCACAGCTCAGCACAGTCTGGGGCTGTCGGAACAGTCCTGGCTCGAGTGGGACGTGTCCCCTTGCGGGAGAGAGCCCTGACCAAGGGGCACGGGAGCCACAGAGACGTTGTCTTTGACAAGGCTGCCCATGCAGTCATCCAGCCCCTGACGACGCCCCTCTCTTCTTGCAGAGTAACTCCGAAGGCAGCGCCGCCGCTAAACCGCAGAAGAGGAAAGCCGGCGAAATGAGTGCGGGGCAGGTGCAGCGAGCAGCGACCATCGGCAGCTGTCCCGTTCTCTACAGCCAGCGTGTCATGGCTGCCGGTGAGTACCAGCTGCGGGGCGGCCTCTGAGGCCAGGGCCGCGTCTGCCGCGATCTGGGACATACCAACCTTCCTCTTTCTGCTGTGCCTGCAGGCCCTCGACCTGCAGGGCCGAGTCTCCAGCCGAATTACCTGGGTATGACTGTGCCAGGCATCATGAGCTATTCGGAGTGCACCCTGCCCATTAGGCTGGCGGCCGCCGCTGCGCAGCCAGCCCTGCCACGAGGAGCCCTGCCCACCAAGGGGGCCGTGGAGCAGCCGCCTCCCCCTCCTCCACCGCAGCCACCACCACCGCCGCCACCCCCTGTGCCCAAGGCACCACCTCCCGAGAAGCCTCGCAAGGGAAGGAGGGACAAGGTAGGGGCGAGCCTACTGCTGTCTTTTGGGGAGACGCTGGCAGGAAGAGATGTCTGGACACTGGTTCCATCCCTGGAGCTTTGTGGCCTTGGGGGACCAGTCGCTTCCTTCTGATTGTGTGTGAAATGGGGGCTGGCTTGCTCCTGGGCCAGTGACACTCTTTCGTGTGGGGCAGCTTGGCCCTCTGAGGGCCATCACGATGGGGCCGGCGCACGGCTAGCAGGGGCTGCTGCTAATCAGTACTGGAGTGGTTGGCCAAGCTATGTTGGGGGCAAGCTTTGTTCTCTCCCTGGCAATAACTAGAGATGCCAGCTCCCTGGAATTCTTGGGGCTCATCCAGCATCACAGGGGGTGTCTGTCCATCCTGGCCGGGGCTTGTAAGCACTACTATAATATACCCAGTGAATAATGTTCCACGCCCAGCAGAGTGAGATCCTGGTCTGTGGCATGCAGGCGCTACAATTATATAGTGATCAGTGTGTGGCAGGGTTTGGGCCTGTGGAAGAGGCCTTGCCCACCTCTTGATTCTTGCCAGTTAGTCCCCCCTGTCTCCCAGCTGGCCGCTGGGGCAGACTAATGTGCCTCCCTGGGAGCTCTGATCTGACATCCCCAAATGCACTCTGCCTCCATCCTTGTGGCTGGGTCTGGGTTGCCTTCCTCTCTCCCCGTGCCTTTGCTCTGTGGGGGAGGGCCGCTCCTCCATGCCCCCGGTGCTGCATGTGTGGTTCCACCCTTCCCCTTCTCCATGCGCAGGGTAAGAAGGGGAAAGCGAAGATGCCGTCTCTGGTGAAGAAGTGGCAGAGCATCCAGCGGGAGCTGGACGAGGAGGAGAACTCAAGCTCCAGCGACGAGGACCGAGAGCTCACCTCACAGAAGCGCATCGAGGAGTGGAAGCAACAGCAGCTAGTGAGGTAGGGAGTGGGGCTGGGGGTAACTGGAAAGGGCCAGGGGCCCAAAGCCTGCACCTCATGAGGCCTTTATACCTACTCATCATCCAGTTCCTGCTACATTCCCAGCCAGGGCACCAGCCAGCCCCCCGGGGACAGTATCGGCACAGGGGTCCCAGCCCAGACAGGACAACACAGCTGTGCTGTGCCTCCTCTGGGGCCGAAGAGCTGTCAGGCCAGGACCTTCTGCCGGTACCAGACTCGCCCCCTTTCTCTGTGCTGCAGTCCCCAGGAGAGCCTCTCGCTGGGCCCAGCCTCGCAGATGCTGGCTGTGGCTGTGCCCAGGCCCTGAAGGGAGGCTCTTTCCTGTGGATATCCCAACGGCTGTGACCGGTTAGTGCTGTCACCTTAGTGAGGCACTTCCTGGTGTCTTCCACTATCTCTGAGCCACTGTAGGGAATAGCCGCCAGTCTCAGCCCTCTGTAGTCTGGCTGTGCCAGCGGTGCACTCGGTCTGGTCGTTGGAAATCTGGCAGGAAAGGACCTCGGCTCCTTTAGCAGATCCCCCTCTCCCAGGACACTCGGCCCCACCTCTAGGTCGGGCCACTTGCTGTGAGTTGTGCCGAGCTGGGATTCTCCACCAGTCACAGACCCACAATGACACCTGCTTAACTACAGCCCTCAGATCCCCTTCCAGTACGCAGGGCCAGCTGTGCACGGCCACTGGCCAGCACCTCTGGGCTCGCAGTCTCTAAAGCAGGGACCATGGGGAACACGAAGGCAGGGAGAGAAGAGAGAAGGGCACGAAGAGAGAAGACCCTGCTAGGTGTGTAGCCAGCTACTATCCTGCAGCGGGCTGAGCGGGGATGGCATGGACTAGGTCTCACCCGTCAGATCTTGCAGCTGCGGTATTTACCGCACTCTCATTGGTTGAGTTTTGTGGTCATTTCAGCTCTTCCCGAGGTCCTTCCAGGGGCCCCTGAACACCCTGCCCTGAAGAGGCGAATGAGATCTGCCCGTCCCTGGGTGGGGTGAAAGCTGGAGTGGGGGTGGGAGTTAGCTGCACCCTCTCATCAGATCTGCTGCTGGGGAAGCCTATCAGCTGGACTGTCGTGTATTGAGGATGAGAGGCTGGGTGGGCCTCTAGTGGTCCTGGGAGACTACAGGCAATGGACCAGTATCCAGCCAGCATGCTCTCCAGTGGAGTGATTTGGCTATTCTGTTATGGTGAGGCGCACCTCTGAATTTGGTGTGGCATTTGCTTCATGAGTTCTGTGCTGCTTCCTCCGCACGTGCAGTGCTCCGCACCCCCAGCCTCTCAACAGTGCCGGCATCTGGTTCTTAGCACCAGAGCGGGTCACTTTCAAATCTCGCCTGTAGAGGCCTTTGTAAGGCTTTCTGTCCCATGGACACCAGCTAGGTGCTCTGGCTGAGACAGGCCCTCTGGCCAGGGCAGAGCCGGCCCCTTAGAGTGGGCTGCGTGCTCTCTGCTCGGACCCTCTTCCCTGAGGTGCTCTTTGTCCCCACAGTGGCAGAGCGGAGAGGAATGCCAATTTCGAGGCCCTGCCGGAGGACTGGCGAGCACGGCTCAAGCGGAGGAAAACCACTTCGAGCACATGAAGCAGTGGCTTTATTCTTTTCTTTTAATTATTATTTTTTTTACATCTTACCGATAAGACTGTTGTCAATAAATCGTAACTCTTTGGGGCTTCCTGTTTCACTTGAATGGGCTGAGGCAGAGATCCCCAGACTGGGAAGTCTCCAGGGTGGGTTGGGCATATGTGCTAAAGGCCTTTTAGATTGTGGGCAGCCTTGACCAGCCCTCTGCTCACCATTTGGCTCCTGCCACAGCAGGTGTGCTGGGCATGAATTGTCCAGTTCAGGGTTGGGCTCTCGCAGCAATTGCACCAGGCCGTGGCCACCCAGGTGGGCCTCCCTCCTGGATAAAGCTTTGCCTGGCAAGTGGAGTGGAGCCAAGCTTGAAAGCTTTTCTCATCCATCTCTTTGAGGTTTAAGGAGAAGGCAATGCTGCGTTTCTCTCAGAGGCCTCCTGCCCCTTAAGGTGCTTGCAGCCACATTCTACACCAAAAAGGAAGCCGTGCGCACACTTCTCCCATCAGATCCAGCCAGTGGCCCAGACATCCCTGAGATCTGGACGAGCCCTTCTCTCATTTCTAAGGCTGTGTATGCAGCACAGGTTCTTATGCCTGTTGGGTGTCCATTTTGCTTGGGCCATAAAACCTTCAGTCAGCCCTTGGCCATGTTTAGTGGGCCAGGCCCTGGCCCCTAGAAAGGCCTGGAAAAGCATTTCTGTTTGCTCTCTAGTTTTCCCCATTCTAGGCCTGCCACCTCTTGTTAGTCTCCTGGCTTCAAGCGAACATAGCATTTTGTCCATTGTAAGACCCCATTCTTCCTTGCCTTCTTTTTTTGGAGCAGAAAAAGTAAGTCACTTACTTCCCCCTGAAGGGAACGCGACTTGGGTTCTCCAACAGTTTGTATTTCTCCAGTTTTTGGCTTTGTAAATTTGTACATAAGACATGAATAAAATCCCTTTTTATACTTCAGAACCTGTCTCTCCTTGTACTTCGGCACAGGGCAGATGTGGCACTCATGTGCAGGGCAGTGCCTGTGAAATGGGCCAGGGGATGTGGTGGAACTGCATTTGGGGGGACTTCAGCTCCTCCAGCTATAACCCCTCCTGACTCGCCAGCAAAGTGGGGGATCTGTCTGACTTGAGCAGGCAGGCACCCTGGATCCTGGGTGAAGGACTCACTGGGTACTAGAGTACACTAAAGCAGGTGGCCACGGGCCAGCCATGCTGGGGAATCCTTCATCAAGGTGGCTAGTTCTGATGCCCAACACTCAAGCCTCTTGCCTGTTCGGTGGGCCTATAACACAGTGGGTGCTGATAACAGGATTTTTTTTTTTTCCAGCTTCATTCATTGCAGTGGCCCTTCAGTCCTGCCCGTGTCCTCTGCTCTATGAGTAGAGCCCTGCAAATCCCCGGATATCCCCATCCATGGATACAGTGCGGATATCCGCAGACCATTTCTTGCAGATGCAGATTGGATACAGATCCACATATTTTTATCTGTTCCTGGGAGGGTTGAAAGATTGTAGGTTTTTACCAAGTCACAATCCTAATGCAGGGGTTCTTGGCTGTGGGATGTAGAAAAAGGCCCTGTCCTTACTTAAGGTAAGTGAGGGAAAGGGGAGAACCACTGTTCCCATGAATCCTGAAGATGAAATTGAATTGGCATGATCAAAAGCAACCCCCCTCTTCCAGGTAGTGGGGATCTGGTGGCTAACGTATAACATTGGCAGGACTGTGCCAGCAGGGGAATAGGCTGGGCCCAGTCATAGCCCAAGACTGCTCCATGGGGAGGGAGATGAGAAGCAGCCGGTTCTCCAGTACCAGCCATTCCCTGTAGTTGCACATAATGTGACTTTAGGGGCAGGACCAGAGGAAGCCCCTTGGGCATCTGCTGGAGTGGCTGGCACACTCAGGATGGGCAGGCAGTAGGGTCTGGTCCATACACGTGTGCAGGACCATGGGGGTAGCTGGCAGACCTGGTCTGTACATGTGCGGGTTCATGGTGCAATAGGGCCCGATCCATCCACGCGCACTGGATGCGGCAATTCCGCCTTGCGCGCCCAACACTGCGGCGCCGCCTACCGGTCGATCAGGGGAAGCGCTCCAGCTCGCTCCCTCGCCCCCCTCCCCCCCAGCGTGGGGTGGGGGCGGTGCTGAATAAGCCCGGAAGGCTTCGATTTCGCCCGGCTCCGCCATTGGCTCCCACCAGGGCCGCCCCTGAAGGACGGACCAATGAAGAGTGAGCTCTCCCCAGGAGCCGCGCCCACTGCCGGTTGCTGGGATACCGCGTCCCGGCGCGAGGAGAAGACAGGAGCGGGGTGGGAGGCTGCGGTGAGGGGCGCAGGGGGCGGGGCTGGGTCCCCTGGAGCACATGGCCCCGTGGGGCAGCCCATGGCTGTGTGACGTGCGGGGGGCGATGTGGCTGGAGTGTCTTGATAAGTTGGCAGATGCCCCCACGGCCGGGGAAGAAGCCCTGCGCTCTGAGACACAGGCCCTGGCTCAGGGTGGTATCTTGGGGCCTTGCAAGCAGGTGATGGAGCAGGATGCAGGGGGTGCAGAGCTGGGAGCTGCCGTCTCACGGCTTGTGGGGGAGAGCGTAGCGTGGAGGTCGGGTTGTATCTCGTCGGGGGCTGTCGTGTCCCTTCTAGTTCTCTTGGTGACTGGTTTCTCCGTTTCCCCCAGTGTCTGTCAGAGCTGCTACCGCTGCCCATCATGTGCCCAGCCCACGAGCCAACCCCTGAGGTTAGTGCAGAGCAGGGTCTGGGGGTGATGGGAGCCATTCAGCCGCTGATTTCAGCCTGTAGGGCCATGCCATGGGTGACTGCAGCAGGAATGGGTGGGTGCGTGGGCACAGGTGGAGGGTGGCATGGGAAGAGCCATGGCTAGAGGAGATTGGCCCTCTGCACTCTGACCCATTTGTTCATTACATTCCTGTGGACTGGTATCTGGGTCTCACTTACCCTTCCCTTCACCAGCTGCTTGCTGACCCCTATGAGAACTTCATGCACCACCACCTCCAGTACTATGGCTACTTCAGAGGTAAGAGCACCCGCGGCAGCTTCTTCAGTGCGGGACTTTTCACCGGTTGGCCAACAGTGACTCAGTGTCACAGAGATGCCTCTGGGTTTTCCTCTAGATTTCCGCCTTTAACCTCTCTGGTAGGCTGGCGCAGGCAGACCTGTGCGTCTGTGGCATGGGCTGCATCCCGCTTGAAGGCTGGCAGCTTTGCAAAGTCTGCATCCTGGTGGGATTTGAACCCGGTACCGTGCTCCTAAAACTGAGTCTCTGATCACACAGCTTCCTGTAGAGCCAGAAGCCTTGCTAGCATTCAAGCACCTAGTAACTACAAGCCCTTTCTGTGCCTATAGGGAGCCGTGCAACCAGGGACTTGTTCGTGTGTCCCCTCCAGCACCCAGAGCTGGCCAACCTTTTCATGTTAGATGACTCAGATCCTGGCAGGATCCTACAGCCAATAACCCTTCTCTCTCTCTCTAGCGCTCACACAAAGTAGCTGGAAGACTTGCTGGGTTCAGTCAGGTCCACCCCCCAGAAGCTGTGATGGATCATTCCCCCCAGCACATTGGCCAGGCTAGCTTTAAATGTCCCAAGAAATGTAGCTTCCCCAGCACTGACTGCAACATCCCTTCCTAGATGAGGAAAAAGCCATGCAGAGCAACTCCCGTGTGCCACGGGAGCACAGGCCACAGAGCTCAGACTGTCTGCTGGAGCAGGGGACCCTCCGGGAGAGTGGAGGATCAGACTGTAATTCCCTTCAGGACAACAGGAAGAAGCTGATCTGTGAGTGAGCAATTCAGTGCGAGGAGCTGGGTTTCCTCTGACCACAACAGCCAGTGGCCTGATTCAGCAACTGTCTGCACCTCAGAGCTTGTGTTAAGTTGGGGAGAGACGGCTGGGGGAGGGTTGGGTCCATGGCCAGGGGTTGAGTTTTAAGCACCCATGTTAGTTGGTCCACTCCTGGAGGAGTGGGGACAAGCTTAGCCTTGGGTTCACCAGACGGCAGGTTAATCACCATCTCGGCAAGTCCCGGTGCTCCCACAAAGGCAGCCTCCAGCCCTTCTCTGGGGAAATGGTCAGAGGGTTGCAGCTGGGTCTCTGGCCACGCCCCCCCCCCAGGCATGACTTGAGGCCATTGCCTTTGCGCTGATAACAGTGTCACTGTCCCTGGCTCACTCCCATCTCTCATGCTCGCACTCCCTCTGTACTAGTGAGGGCCTCCCAGCACACAGGGCGAACTGACACTCGTCGCCCTGTGGCTGGATGGGTGAAAGGCCGTGTGGCTTAAAGCCACAAGGCAAAGCTGCTGTTGAGATCCCATTGAAACAAATACAGTAGACTAAAGTTAATGCTCAATGGCATGAGAGCGTACGGCCTATAGTGTGGCAGTGCGCCTATGCAGCTCTGTGGCATAGGGACTGCTCTATGTCTGCCCAGCACCCAGCACAAGGGGGTCCCGGGCCATGCCTGGGGGTCCTGGGAGCTATTGCCACACAAACCACAGATCACAGTTGCTTGGTGGGGATGGAGAATAAGGTGTGAACCTGTTAAAGGTAAATCCATCTAGAAATGGACACAGAATGGGCACTCCAGTGGCAAAGTCCAGCCTTCACCACTAGGAGAGTCAGAAATAAAGCTTCCTGAGCAAGCTGAACTCTGCCCCCTTGAGCATATGCCAAGGAACTGGCTGGTGCAGGTGGGCCCGTTGCCTCACAACAGCCAACATTCCCAAGTCCTGGAAAGGTGTCCCTGGGAGAGCAGGCCGTGGCAGGAGGCATGGCAGTGCTCTTGATCCTCCATTGGAATCTGCTCTCCGAGGGTGCGTCTACACTTGTGAATTGTCGACTTAAGCCTGCTTAAATCGACTTCATTTAATCTGCGTTTACTCTACAATTTCCTTAAGTCGACTTAAGGAAATTCTAAGTCAACTTTATTAAACCTACTTTAAAGTTGACTTAGCCAGTGTAGACGCAGATTAGCCCTAAGTCGACTTTAAGTCGACTTAAAGGGCTTCAGGGCTTCCCCTCTGCCCTCCCTGCCAGGGTGGCTGACACAGCCAGAGCCTGGCGTGCCCACCCACAGGGCAGGACTCAGCCCTGCCCACCCTGCTCCTATAACCTGCCCCTGTCCCTGTCCTGCTCAGCCCCCATTGTACCAGGGTACAATGGGGCAAATGCTGAGCCGCCTGGCACTTTGCAACTTTCCATCACCATGGACCTGTCCCAGGTCCACCTAGCCCCTACAAGTCGACCTAGGTGTCCAGTGTGGACGCTCTAAGTCGATTTGACAGGGTACCCTTTAAGTTGATTTAATTTTATAGTGTAGACAGGCTAAGTCGACTTATTTTGACAAGTGTAGACATAGCCCGAGAGATCTTCCGCAATTAGTTGAGCTAGCGCTGCCCCCATGCAGCCCTGGCTTGTGCTCTGGCCAGGTGGCCCTGAATCATGGAGCCACAGCCTGGCCTTCTCCACTAAATCAACTGAAGAGCAGCTGGTATCAGTTCTCCTAGCCCAATGGTTATATCAACCTGGACACTGCATGTCTCCGGAAATGCGGGCGGTGTCTATTCCTATAGCCCGCTGGCTGTGGCAGGTGCTGTGCCTCCTCCTGGTTGGCCGTGCCTGCTGACAGTGGGGCCAGGTGTCTTTGTGCCCCACGGCTCGAGCGGTTTCCTAGCTTGCCAGAGTTGGCTCTGCTGGAGGCAGGAGCCAGGAAATTGAGGCATTAGTCTGTGCAGTGTATTGTGAAGGCGTCCCCAGCGCCTGCTCCTCTTCTCTTTGCAGGTTCTCTCATGCTTAAGGCGGCTCTTTTCAAGAGCAAACAGCTTCTGTTCAATCACCTCGAGGGCCCTGGGGTCCCACGCCTGCGGGAGCCGCGGGGTCTCTTTGCTGTGCCCACTTCGAGAGATTCCTTGCCAGCCCCACGCTGGCCAGTGGAGTGCGAAGTCATCGAGGAGCAAATCCAGCACATTGGTAACCGAAGCCTCCCATGTGGGGCTGCCAGTGGGGACTAATCGGGTCACTAGAAACCAGACTATTTCTCCCCCTGGCTGATCAATAGCTTCACGTTGGGCTGATCGCTGGCACAGGGAGGCTGCTCAGCGCTTGGGAGAGATGTGACTGAGACCCAGCATTAGTTTACCCACAATCCTTTGCCTCTGCAGCGGCCCAAAAGGCACTGTCTCTGCACAGAATTTGCCAGCCAGTATTTTTTGTCTCCCATTCTTGCCAGGGGAAGGTGAGGGGGACTTGAAATGGGCATTTTCTGTTTTCCTATATGTGAATTTGGGGGATGAAATGCAGGAAAGGCGCGAGTGGAAGGGCAAGGCAGCATGGCTGCCCCTTTGACTCCATGCATTTGCATTAAAACCCTGTGGAGGATGACTCACTGGCACATCTTCAAGAGAGGCCTGGCTGGCTCTGAGACCAGGGAGCTCTGTCATTGCACAGATGCTTCCCCTCCGAAGCAGGTTTACTCCACCCAGTCAGCCAACAGGACCCCCACTAGACTATTCGAAATCACAGAGCGAGTAGGTCTTTTTGGAAGCGAGGACACTGGCTGTGAACATGTGGGGAGGACCGTACCTTTCCCTCTATTATTATGTGGCACGGGGGGTCAAGAGCTCTTTCTGGAAGAATGCTTTTCTTTACTCTGTGGGACGGGTTCCCCTGTGAAACACCTGGAACCATTGCTCCTGTCTCCTCAGAGTGGGTGCCGTCTGAACCAGAGCTGTTCTACCAGCCCACAGGAAACGAGCTGGCACCACCAATTGTTGGGGAGGAGAAAGGAACCATTGTCTATCACATAAACCCAGGTATTTGTTCATGCGGTGGCACTAACAGTACCGACTAGTAACCCGGGTGACAGGCATGGAATCCGGGAGTTGGTGCAGCCTCTTTAGGGCCTGCTGTGGGGCAGGGCTGAGATACTCTCCACAGGTGTCTGAGAACATTGGCTGCAAGCTGGAATTTCCTTTCTGGCCTGATAGGGAGCAGGATGAGCTCTCCCTGCTTTCACAGAGACGGTCGGGGGTTCTGGCCGCACACGTGAAGGTGTGTTCCACCCTTCAAGTGATGGATCTGCAAAATTCTCATCTCCAGCTCGTGAGCCGGTAAGATAACCCTGGGCTGGATCCAAAGCCCAGTGAAGCCAATGGAAGGACGTCTGTTGACCTGCCCAGGTGTTAATTGGAAAGTCATTGGTCAAACTGTAAAACTTTAACAGGCTGGATCTCAGTGACTGAGGTCTCTATAAGTGACTGAAGCTGGCGTTTCTATAGCGCTTCTCCTCCTCTGGTCACCAATGGAGTGGGAAGGACCCAGAGGTCCCAGTACAGGAATGTTCCCTGTGCTATGTTTTCTAGCTGTAAATGTCCCTGACCATGTGGTTCTCATTCCCTTTCCCTGGAGCAGCAACCCTACAGTCTGAGATATCTCTGTCGAGGACCTGGGTTCTGATCTGTTATCCTGCAGTGGGAGGCAGAGTCTGGAAATCTCAGCCCATACATGGCTTGCTGGATCTCTGAGGTGGGAAACGGCCACCAGTCACTGCCCAACAGCTTCCTGTTAGCAGGCCCCAATTCTCTTACTGGTTTTCTGGCCAAGTGGATGCTGACCATTCTCTAGGAGAGAGGCTGAGATTGGGCAGCAGCCAGGTATCCTCAGTCTAAGACACTCAAGATGGCTGCCAAGGGAACCTAGGGTATTCTTTACCCCTTCTGCTCCTTCAGGAAGCACTGTTCTTGGATGCCCAGTTCTCTTGACCCGGCCCTGCCCTCCCAGCGAATTCTCCTTTACCCTTCTGTGCCCAGGTTAGACCTGACCTGCGCAACATGGCTGCTCTAACAGTGGGCACTCCGGGCTTACTGAGTGTACATCTGCTCTGCAGCTGAAGGTGGAATTTCCAGCCTGATCCGCACCAGTGTGGGTACCCCTATCTGAGATGGAAATTACCCCTCCAGCTCTAGGCTATGCGTCCATACCCTTTGGCTATATCTACACCACAGCACCTATGCTGGCCTAGCTTTACCAACGTAGAACTCCAGTGGAGAGCCCACACCGACAGGAGTCTTTCTGTCAGGGTGAGAACACCACCTCTCCACAGAAGCCCTCTTCCATCGCAGCAGCGCAGCATCCGCATGAGTGTGTTGGCAGCAGAGCCATGTCAGTCAAGCCGGTGGGATTTTCACACCACTGATGGCCACAGCTATGCCCGCCTAACTTTTATGTGCAGAGACCCAGTCTAAGAGTCGCCACCTTTGGGGGTTTGCCAGTAGGTCTGGCAGCTGCCCACCGTTGAATCTAGTGCTCCAGTGAGTCGTGTCCACAAACAACTCTTCACAGAGCATCACCGTCCCCGGGTTCTGGGTTCTTGGGATACATCTAACCAGGGAAAAGACCCCCGTAGAACCTGGCTTACCTCGGGGGCTCAGCCTTTGGGCCTAAACCAAGTAGTGTAGACACTCCTGCTTGGGCTGGAACTGGGCTGTGAAATCTGGTGAGGGGGGAGATCTCGAAGCCCAGGTACAGCCTGAGTGGGAACATCTCTGTGCTGTTACTTTTAGAAGCATGGCGTGAGCCCAGATCAAATGACCCAGGCTCTGTGACTTGCTGCCATGGGTGTCTTTTGCTGTGTAGATGTTCCCATGTTCCAGACACATTGTAACAGGACGTTGATGTGCCTGGAATGGAAGTCCCATCTCCTGCAGCCCAGGAGCACATGCTCAGACCAGGGTCCTGATCCCGCCCTGCGGGGAGCACCGCAGCAGGCCCTCGCTCTATCTCCATCTCTGATCCTCCTGAGAGAGGTGGCCAACGTGATACTGGCACATGCCATCCACTTTCATCCCACCAGTGCCTATCAACTGGAGAAGTGCATCTCATAGTCGATAGCGCACTGGCCTGGGACTCAGGAGACCTGGGTTCTGTTTCTGTTGTGTCAAGGCCCCGTGTCTCAGTTTCCCCATCTGTGAAATGGGGATGATGATGCAGCCCTGCTTTGTGAAGGGCTTTGAGATCTACGAATGGAAAGTGTTGGATAATCATGGTAGGGGGATTCCATGCTGTCCTTCACGGAGCCCAGAGGAGGCAGTGAGGGGGCTGTCTCATGGGTGCAGGGAAGAATGGCTGAGGGCGAGGGGGCATGAAGCGGAGGCTGAAGCAGAGAATTGGGGGAGTGATGGGTTCAGGTGCATCGGGAAGTTGGCTCGGAGGCGGGGATTGCTTTGGGCACCTGACGCACAGAAGTTCCCTGCCTTGGACTGGCATCGGGTCTGAGTCTCCTCCGTGCATTGGAGGACAGTGGACCCCACCAAAGGGTCATACCGCGAGGGGCAGGGAGCTCATTCCAGCACAGGCTATAGATGTGACAAGCGCATCTCCTTTCCTGCTAGTGGCCAAAGGCTCCTATTTCACCTGCTCCCGCGTTGGAGGCACGCGTGGGCCCCTCACGTCACCCACCATCAGCTTGGAAGGTCCAGAGGACACCACCCTGCTCTTTGAATCCAGGTTCGAGAGCGGGAACCTCCAGAAGGCTGTCCGAGTGTGAGTGAAATGACAGGGGGCAGAGAATTTGGGGCTGTGCTTGGCAGGCAGGGGAGGTGTGGGGGAGCTTTCCACCCAAGGCAGGGTGCCCGGTTGAGGAGTGGGGTCCTCCTTGGAAGGCAGACAAAGGGGGAGCTGCTCAGCTAGGCCAGGATAGCCCTGGGGCCCAGGGTGGCTGCATTAAGTAGGGCAGGACATTAGGAGAAGAAGGACTGAAGATATGTCTCATTCATGGTGTCCCTGAAGTGTTTGGATCAGCCCCGTCCCAGGGAGCAGGTAGGGGGCACTGATGAGCCAGGAGTGCACTGAGCAGTAGCTGTCCCTTCTCTACTGCAGCCCCCCTGCCCCCCCGTGGTTTCCTTCTGCATTGCATGGGAGGAGCTTTGAGTCCCCCATTGCTCACCTCTCTGTGATGCTGCGGGAACAGGAACAGGGCTTGACTGGCCACGCCAGAGCCGAGGGGCTGCCCTCTCGCACAACCTCTTGGGGTGGGGTGGGGGAAGAGAAGCTGCCCTGTGATGGCTGCCAGATTCTCTGCACCATCCAAGTTATGGCAGCCTAGGAGTTGCTCTATTTTGTGCCAGCCAGCAATAGTCCCACAACCTCTGCCCCATGTCCTGTGCACCAGGGGCTGTGGGAAAGGAAGCTTAGGAACCATCCTACACATTGCCGGAGGCAGGCATCATCCAGTGGGGAAAAATAGCAGGTGCTCACGTCTTTACAGGCTGTGCCATAATGGGGCCAGAGTTCAGACTGCCCGGGCCCGTATGAAGCTGGCATTTTCTAACCATCTAGTGCTGGACTTGCCCTCTGTAGAACAGCCTTTTAGTGTAGCTCTTTGCATGACATGGCCTGTAACCAATGCCAAGAACAAAGACCTGTTCCCCAGCGCACTGCTGAGAGACGAGAACTCCAATCTTTGTTCACCGCCTACGCAAGAGAAGCGAGATAGAAACATAGGCGCTCTTGCTGGAAAGTTGCAATGTGACAGGACTTTATTGCTTAGAATCCAGAACATTAAACCCACCAGAGAGAGACAAAGGAGGCTGCTCTCAAACGCAGAGAGTCCCAAATCATCGCAACTATACTAGGCTGGCTCTGTATTGACGATTGAAAGACCAGGAACGTTTCTCTCTCGAGTCCCCTGGCCTGCAACCGGGACCAAGCAACCCCCTGAAATGTAGAGTGGTGGCTGTAATTTTAACACCGTTTTCAGAACACCACCTGTCTAACTAGAGAATGCTGTTTGAATCAAATTATGTAACACCCCAATAGCCTGGCTGCTGCTGTACACAGAGAAGGTCTGTCTGTGGCCTTTCCTGTCCTCCACCTAGAGAGATGCTCCTCTGGGGGTCTCAAAGCTTTTTTTCCTTGCTTGCAGAGGCCCATACGAGTATGAGCTGACGCTGCGCACCGACCTGTACACGAGCAAACACACCCAGTGGTTCTACTTCCGGGTCCAGAACACCAGGAAAGGCACCACCTACCGCTTCACCATCGTCAACCTGATGAAGCCCAAAAGCCTGTACAGCCTGGGGATGAAGCCGCTCTTGTACTCTCAGAGGGACGCGCAGACGCATGGCGTGGGCTGGCGGAGAGAGGGGGCCAACATCCGGTACTACCGGGGCAGCTCCGAGGAGGGCCAGGCAATGTATTGCCTGACGTGGACGGCGTGTTTTCCCCATGACCACGACACCTGCTACTTTGCCCACTTTTACCCCTATACCTTCTCAGATCTGCAACGCTACCTGCTGGTGGTGGCCAACGACCCGGTCCGCTCCCAGTACTGCAAACTGCGGGCCCTGTGCAGCAGCCTGGCGGGTAATACCGTCTACCTTCTCACCATCACCAGCCCCTCCCGAAACCCTGCCACCACTGCTGCCAAGAAGGCTGTAGTGCTGAGCGCCCGGGTGCACCCTGGAGAGACCAACGGTTCCTGGGTGATGAGAGGCTTCCTAGACTTCATTCTGAGTGACTCCCCTGATGCCCAGCTCCTCCGCGAGCTCTTCATCTTCAAGGTGGTGCCCATGCTCAATCCAGACGGGGTGATTGTGGGGAACTACCGCTGCTCGCTGGCCGGGAGAGATCTCAACCGGAACTATCGGACCGTCCTCAAGGAGTCTTTCCCCTGCATCTGGCACACCCGGAGCATGATCAAGAGGTGAGAACAGGGCATCGCACTCAGTCTGTTGCAGCTGTAGTAACCCTCCACATGGCGGGTTAGCCGAGTGTGAACCATCACTGATGGCAGTCGTGCTATGTGGATCTGCCAATTTTTAACTGAATTTGACTTTTCAGAGAGACAGGGCTGCCTAGTGGCTAAAGTCCTGGACTGGGACTCAGGAGACATGGGAGCTATTTCTGCCTCTGCTATTGGCCTTCTAGGTGACCCTGGGCAAGTCACTGCTCCTCTCTGTGCCTCAGTTTCCTCATCTGGAAAAATGCACTTTGAGATCTACTCATAAAAAGTGCTGGCTAAAAGTTAGTTATTATTATTGTATTTCCTCATTGCCACTCTAGCCCAAAAGTTTTTCCTCTCCTCTGCCCCTCAGAGGTGACTTGATAACAGGGTCCACGTGCTTGCAAAGGAGAAAGGGGCTCTTAGATCTATCAGGGAAAGGCGGGGCAGGACCCAATGGCTGGGGCTGAGAGCTGATGCCAGGCACATCCCAGCTAGAAAGGAGCAGGAAGGTCTAACAGTGCGGGGGACAAACCCCTGGAGCAAACTCCTGAGGGATGGAGTGGAGGCTCCATCGCTGCTGTCTGGAGAGCTAGAGAGGAGCCGTTTGGGAGTCAGAGAGGGCAAGCTAATGGGGCCCTCAGCCTTGAGCTCTCTGAGTCTCTGATCTTGGTCACGCCGAGAAGGAGGCCAACTCCGTGAGCATGTGACTGTTCTCTAGGCCAGGGACAATGGGGATTCACCCATCCCCTTGCACAAACTTCCCCTATAGGGCAGGTTGTTCCGTAAGGGCCCATGATTGTGTTTTTTACCCCATCCCATGATGCACCAGGTGCTGGCCACTGTTGGAGGCAGAATACTGAGCTGGATGGAGCGTGGGCGTGTTTGGCACGGGTGCTGCCATTCCCAGATATGGGAGGCAGTGCCCTTTGTTGTATCTTACCCAGGTGTCTCTTTGCCCCACTGAGAATCACAGCACCTGTCTGGACCTGCCCTCCCCCTTCCCCAAGGCAAGCCAGGCACAGTGACTCTGAGAAAGGTTCGGGAGTCATGGTGGATGAATCAGCTGAACATGGGCTCCCTGGACACAGCTGAGACCAAAGGGAATTTGATATGGCTGCAACCACCACTGGTGTCCTATGTCCAGTTCTGGTGCCCACAATTCAAGAAGGATTGGAGAGGGGTGAGGGAAGAGCCACAAGAACGGGTAAAGGGTTAGAAAACCTGCCTTACAATGACAGACTCCAGGACCTCTGTCTAGACTCAATGCAGCGTAAGAAAGAGGAGGTGAAAGTGAGCTGTTGAATCTAGCAGAAAAAGAGCTAAAGTGGCTAGGAAATGAAGATGGACAGATTCAGAATGGAAATAAGTGTACATTTTTAACAGAGAGAGCAGTTAACTGTGGATACAGGTTACCCAGGGCTGGGAAGGATTCTCCTTCACTGGCAATGTTTAAATCAAGATCAGGGGGTTGTCTCAAAGCTTTGCTCTAAGCAGGACTTGGGGGCAGGTCTCTGGCCTGTGTTAGGCAGGAGGTCAGACAAGATGATCACAGTGGTTCCTGCTGGATTTGCAATCTATGGAGCAAGGTGCGCTGGTGTTAAGCAGGAAGGACTTTGTTCTTCGAACCTCTATGCAATAGAAATCCAGATTCCCCGTGGCTGACTCCAGGCAGGCCAGAAAGGTCACAAAGCACAAAAACGTCAGTTAAACGGGCCCACGAGCCAGGGTTAGCTGGCACAGGCCAGCCACAGGTGTCTAGCTGCCGTGTACACATACTCTAAATGACTTCTGAAGCAGAACTCTCCCCTCCACATGTTTCTGCAGCTCAAAACTAGCTATGTAGAAACTTTACCAGACTAATCGGTCTCTGGGCAGAGCTGAGGCCTGAGAAACGTCATGCCCACCCGACCGATTTCAGATAGCTCACTGTGGCATTCAGAATGGAATGTTAATTCCCCCCTCCGCGGAGCAGGAGTCGGTGATACGGCCGGCGTGTGGTTCTATACACGCGCGTCATTGGTTCGGGATTTCTTTCTTTGTGCAGGGTCCTGGAGGAGCGGGAGGTTCTGCTGTATTGCGACTTCCATGGGCACAGCCGCAAGAACAACGTCTTCATGTATGGTTGCAACAACAAGAGTGCTCCCGCACAGCAGCTCCATGAGCGCGTCTTCCCACTCATGCTCAGCAAGAACGCCCCTGACAAGGTGGGTGTGGGAGCAGCCCACTGGAAGGGAAGGGGCACCCCGCAGCTCTTTTCTCCATGCACCCAGCCCAGAGGAGAAGCATCGTCTTCGCTCGTGGAGCCCCTCACTGGCCCGCCTGGGCTGCAGGGGGTCCTGGCTGCACGATCTGGCCAGCTCTGCATATGATTGCCAGAGTTTTGTGTGGACTCTGCCTGGACCAGGCCAGCCAGCTGCTCACGTGTCAGCTGTTGGAGTGGGGGGTAATCACATCACAGAGCCAGGAAGGTGATGGTACTTTGTTCTGGGAGTTACACCTAGGCTCCAGCATGCAGATTCGCCCAGAGTGCCCCCGTGGTGCAGAGGACAGGTTCCCCAAGAATATGAGGGATCTAGGGCCAGGGCCCCTATTGATTAGTATGTGATCAGCCTGTTACCATGGTATATATAGTCAGGGACTGAATCTGCTCTGGGAGGCGGGGTTAAGGGTGCACAGCCCACAGTGAATCAAGCATTTCCTAGCTTTAGAGTTTGTCTTTGCAACCCTAAATCATCTTTGAGAGCCTCACACCCTGCCACCATTGATATCAGTGGCAAAACTCCCCTTGGCTTTGTAAAACCAGGATCCCCACCCCCACCGCAGTGTTGCTGTATGAAGTATTTTTGGGTATTTAGGTAAAGTCAAGGCTCCCTAACCCTTCCCATTCCAAGCCCCTGGTTTTCAGGTACATATAATTTTTTCCAAAGTTTAGCCATTGGAGCTGGGACTTGCTCTGGTAGGTCTTAGTCTCAAGCTGAATTTTTTTGGATTGTTTTAGTTACTGTTATTGGGCAACTTCCAAGAATGAAGTTACGGGCATAGTTCTGCTAAGACGATAGTGCTGGCAGGCTAATTACAACAACCTTAATGATGGTTTGCGTGGCCACAGGGTGCTGGAATTAGAAGAAAGAGGATGGTACTGACAAAGGAAAGAGGCAGACCGGTCTGTTAGACTGTGGAATAGTGTCCCTAAGGGAAATGGGAAAAGCCCCTGTGGTTGGGATGGGGGGAGCTCTGGAGAAGGGGTCATCTGTCAGGAGCAGCTTTGGGGTATGGCCAGGATCTCTTGCTGTTCCGTCACCAGACTGATCCTCCCCAACCCCCCTGGGCTGTTGTAGTTTTCTTTCCACAGCTGTAAGTTTAAGGTCCAGAAGAGTAAAGAAGGGACAGGCCGGATTGTGATGTGGAGGATGGGAATCCCCAACAGCTACACCATGGAGTCCACCTTCAGCGGCTCAACTCTGGGTAAAGACAGCGCTATCCCAGCAGGCAGCTGGACCGGGAGGGAGCTGGGGTGATGGGAAACAAGAGATCTACTGGAACAAGGCTGTCCACTGCCCTTCAGTGGATCCACCTGCTTCCCCTCCCCTCACCCAGCTGGGCCAGAGCTCCCCTGGATTGTTACTACCAGTTGTGCTGGGGTGGTACCAGCCTGCAGCGCAGCTGGCCTGAGTTGGGATGAGAGTGGGTGCCCACACCTCATAGCAGAAGGCAGAGAGATGAGCGAGGGCTGCTGTATAGTGCAGCCCTGGCTCCACAAACCCACAGGCGAGTTGCATCCATCCAGGGGGTGCCACCTCCTCTTGCCCCTCAGCTGGGTTTGGGCACAGTCTGGGAGGCAGGAGCCTCAAGAGAGCACCTGGAGAGGATGGGGCTGTCCAGCAGCACTCACGCATGGGGCAGTGCAGAGGGAGAAGCCTCTGGTCAGGGGAGACAACGCTGAGCACGAAGGTGAGAGCGAGATGCCTGTGGGGTGCTTGACAAGATGGTGGGGCTGCAGGTGAGCAGCTTGGCTGGGAAAGGATGAGTCTGTGGTCACCTGGAGAAAGGGGAAAAGAGGAGAGCCATGGACAATGTCCTGTGGGACCCTATGGAAAGAGATTGGGAGAGGGTGCCCCCAGCCGGTAGGGAGGGTAAGTAGCTGAAGGTTCATCTGGGAGACCTACCCTGCAGCCATGCAGCAGCCCCATGAGCACTTCCTGTCTCTGCTGGAGGAACCAGTGCACAGCCTCTGGACAGGGATCCCTGCACCCTGGCTGTGGTGCCCCAGCACTGACTCTGGGCTCTTAGTGTGTGGGGGTTGAGCTTCGACCATCTATGGCCTCAGTCTCCTGGCTGGGGCAGGCAATGACCACTCAGTCTCTGGGGCACCAGCCCCCATGGGGTGTGGGCTGAGCAACAAGCCAGTCACTGGCTCAGGTATCTTAGCCTAAGGTTTCATGCCTAACCAGCCCCTAAACAGGGTAGGGGGCATAGGGGAGATCCAGGCCGCCTCTGCTCCGTTGGTCACAGCCCCAGAGCACTAACTGTGACAGGAGATCCCACCATAGGGTCAGCAAGGATACTTTTAATTGCTCCCTTGTGTCCAAACAGCACAACCAGCCCAATGTCAAGTTTCCCTGGGTTACTTCCTACCCGTTCCTGCTGGTGCTGCTCTGTCACAGCTGGGCTCTGACTAGTGGCTGAGCAACTCGTCCACCAGTTTCTGCAGGGCCTTCCATCTCCTGGGGCAGTGGGTTGCTGGTCTTCTACACAATCAGTCCTGGGCCTTGCTGAGGGCTCATCTCCCTGGAAGGGCCATCTGCCTCCTTCCTGGCCCAGCTGCAACTGAGCTTTTGGGCCCTGCTTTTATTCTTTTGGCCCCACCTTGCCCTTCCTGTGATGGGGGCAGGATTGGGTCAGCTGAGCCTCCCAAAGGCAGTTAACCGCCTCTTCACTCTGTCTCACTAAGCACACCTCCCATTTAAGTCCATCTCTTTCAGGGCCTAGCCTTCATGGCCATATGGCCTAGGGGCCAGAGTCGATATGGCAACTCTTGCTTTCAGGGCTGTGTGGCCTTATGATTGAACAGGAACATGTGAAGGCCTTACCTATGTGTGAGCAGGGGAGAGGGACCCAGGTCCTCCCTATGGCACCAGGTCCCAGCCCAGGGAGTGGCAGAAGGTTCCACCACTGGGTCTTCAGGAATCCAACTACAACATGTTGATGTCTCACCATGCAAAAGACAGTCTCCACCCGGGAGGGCTTGGGCCTTCTGCTTCTGTAGTCTAGGGCTGTAGCAGCTCCTGGGATGGAGCCTGCAATGAGTGTTCTTCCTCCATGGCTCTCCACACCACTGAGCTGTACTCCCCCCCCGTTATACTGGTGCAACAGTTGGCCATGTCCCATAGAAGCGAGGGGGCATAGTTTCCTCAGCCCAGAGAGTGGGGTTAACAACCCCCATCACAGTAGTTTTGATTCCTTTAAGGGGAGCAGAAGCAGGTCTTTCTCACTGGGCTACAAGAGTCTCTCCTGGGCTCCTGTATTGTAAGTCTGCTCCTAGGCCTTCCATACACTTCTAGGGCCTCTACTCTCTCCAGTCACTCTCACAGCTTCAAGACATATTGCAGGAGGCCCTGCAATGGGTGATTCATGTTCCCAGCTATCCTGCATGAGGTTCCGAAGTCTCCGTGGTTGCTGGCTCAAAAGCGAAAGAACTGTCTCGATGATTGGGGAACCATCTGGATAGCAAGCTGTAGTGATGGGTTGAGTTGTTCCCAATATTGGCGTTCCTCTGGGCAGGGGCAGAAGCACTCCATTAAGTTGTTGCTCTGTAGATGATAGATGGAAGTCTGAAGTTTTTTAATCCCTAGTAAGTCACAGATCTGGTGGAGCAGCTTCAATATAAAATTCACCTCCCCTGGTCCAGCAAGGTTTCCTGGGGAACACCTATTCAGGCAAAGAGCTTGAGCAGCCCTGAGACAACAGTTTGTGCTTTAGGGTTCCTGAGGGCACTAGTGATGGACTCCAGGTGGCGTAGTCCAGGTCCATCAAGATGTACTTGAACTTGGTGATGCATTTCATGAGGGGCCTCACCAGGTCCATGGTGACCTTCTCAAAGGGGCACCCTTTACTGGCAGTGGATGAGGGGTCCTTTGGTACGCCTCGCAGGGCAGCGAGCTGGCACTCTGGACAGGAATTACAGAAGTCTAACCTCTTGATGCATCCCCCGCCAGAAAAACTGGGCCAGAACTCAGGCCAGTGTTGCCTCATGGCCCAGATGTCTTGTGGTGGGGAACATTGTGGATGAACCACAGGATGGCACATTAGTGGCACTTGGGGACCACCAACTGAACTCAGATATCTTGACTCTGCGGATTCCAGTCAATGAAGTAGAGGCAGTCACCCATCAACTTGAACTGCCCTGCCCAGTGAGTTTCTGTGACTTTCCCAGCAATGCTGTCTGTCTGTTCATAAGCTCGACTGAGCATGGGAGTCTTCACACTGATCTCAGGTGAAGTCGGTCCCCAAATTCAGCATCTCTTTGCCTCGAGTCTACGAGTGCAGAGACTTGCATCCCATCAATATCCACTGTGACTGTCAGCTTGCCAGAGGCTTGTTTGCAGGCCTGAGCTTTGCCAGTCCAGACCTGCCTGGAGCTACAGTCCCATCCTCAGACAGTCTTGGCAGAGGTAGCCAAAATGGCCACAAGTGAAGCATGGGCTGATTTAAGAGTGCCGAGGTCTGCCGTTGGGTTTTGTTGAGCAGGTGTGCCCCCTTGGGGTTTGGGATTTCCCCGTTATGTCTTGAGGACCAGTGGTTGTCTTAGGTGCTTTGGGTGATGGCCAGATATTGGTGGTGTCTCTTCCATCAGGGCATTTTGGGTCAAAGCAGAGTCCATTCCTCTGACTTCGGGTCCCGTCCTCTTTTGTTATCAAGCTTGCCGATGTGAACGCCTGAGCTCTGGGGTCAACAGGGCTTTCAGCATCCAAAAAATTTTCCATAAGCAGGACTGCTTCATTCAGTGTTTCTGGCTGGTGGTGAAGGACCCAGGCCCTACCTTGGGATGGGAGGATGTGCATAAATTGCTCAAGTACTACCTGTTCAGCAACCTCCACTCCGGTGTGTCGCTCAGGCTGTAGCCACCGCCAGCATGCATCCTTTAGCTGCTGTGCCACCATTTTTGGTCTGGCTCCTGGTGGATATGTCATTCCCCGAAATCGTTGCCGAAATGTCTTGGGTGTGAAGGCGAGGGCATCAAGGATGGCACTTTTCAGGCGCCCATAGTCTTGAGCATCAGCTGCTGAAAGCCTGCAGTACAGGGCTTGGGCCGGGCCCGTTAAGCATGGGGCCAGAAGGGTGGCCCAGTGCTCAGGGGGCCACTTGGCTGCTGAGGCGACCCGCTCAAATGTGGCCAGAAAGGCCTCCGGATCATCATCGGCCTCCATCTTAGCCAGCTGCACAGGCACCGTGGGGCTGGCTGCAGTCGCTTCTCTACTGAGGCTTGGGCCCGCAGGGGTCAGGAGCAGAGCAGCAAGCTGTTGCAGCTGCTCTTGGTGCTGGGCCCTCAGCTCTCGGATTAGTTGTTGATGCTGATGGCCCAGCTGTTGAAGGAGCTGCTGCTGGTGCTGGTTCTGGGCTGTGAGTTGCTGCTGCTGGCTCTCCGTGAGCCACTTTATCAGCTTTTCCATATCCATCATGTGGCGGTTGGGTAGCTGCTCCTTCCAGCCTGCTTCCGTGGGAGCCTTGGAGTTCACCCAGGGCTTCTCCTGCACCTGAGTTGAGGGGACATCACCTGTGTTCTCCACCACGTTGTAAGGTTCCTCCCTCTCAGAGTCAGGGTGTCTCCATCCAGCAGCAGAAGTGGCAAGTAGGTGGCTGGAGGTCTGTCAGGGCATCAGCTCAGTGAGCACTTCCCAACTGCGCTAGGGCACCCAGCACACAGCCCATGGGCAGAGATTCTCACTCTCTGCCTGGGGTGCACCAGCACTGACTCTCGCCCTTCAGGGTGTGGGGACAGACTGTTTCAGTGCTCAATAGCCTCAGCCTTCTGGCTGGGGCAGGCAATAGTCATTCAGCCCCTGGGGCAGCAGCCCTTGTGGGATGTGGGCTCAGAAGCAAGTCAGTCTTTGACTCAGATCTCTCAGCCTAAGGTTTTGTGCCCAGCCAGCCCCCTAGTATGGGGAGGAGTAGGAAGATCCAGGCCTACACAGCTACATCAGGTCCCAGACTGTGGCAACCCATCCCACCACTGGTGCAATTCCTAACTTGTGTCCCATCAGCTCAACCAGACCAATGTGAAGTTTCCCAGGGGCTACTTTTTACCCATACCTGCTGGTGTTGCTCTGTGATAGCTGGGCTCTGGCTCACAGCTGGGCAACTCTTCCACCAGTCTCTCCCTGAGATCTTCCCTCTGCTGAGGCAGTGGGTTGCTGGTCTTCTCCACCCTTGGTCCTGGGCTGTACTTAGGGATCAGCCCCACAAAAGCACTATCTACCTCCTTCCCTGGTCCAGCAGCAACTGAGCTGCAGGGCCAGGCTTTTATTCTTCTGGCCCCACCCTGCCCTTCCGGTGAGGGGGCGGGGCAGGATCAGCTGTGCCTCCCAAGGGAAGTTAACCCTCTCTGCAGTGGAAGGAGGGCAGCTACTCTGCCTTGCTGCAGGCAGGGGGTGCCAAGGGGCAGCCAGAGAACACTATGTGGGGCAAGATGTGCAGAGGGTGGGGTGCCCCCGTGTGGAGCCCTGGAGACAGAGGGGGAGGAGGCTGGAGCTGCGCCCTGAGACTAGTGGGAGCAGAGTGGGGAGGGCGAGATGGGGTGGAGCGGGAGAAGAGGAACAGAGGGCAGTTTGAACTGTGAGCTCAGGTGGGCTGAGAGCAAAGTGTAGGGGGCCAAGGGCTGGCTTTCTAGGGTTGGGGGAAGCAGTGTGTATGAACAGGGAGGGGAAGCAGTGTGTGGGGGGTGGAAGGGCAGGATGAAAATATAGTACAGGGAGGTTACCAGGGGGAGGGGATGGTGAGGTTTTGGGTGGGGATCTGACAAGAGCAATCTCTTCTAATGACCAAGGAGATGGAGGAGAGGCAGGGCAGGCCGTAGCACAGTCTGTCTCTCTTTTCTTGAAAGCTGGCGAGGTGCTGTCCAAAAGTGGGGGGAGTGGGGGCGCCGGGGTGAGAGCTGAAGGCTGCAGTTCAGCAAGGGGGTTCTGGGGAGGTGGGGAGGGGTCCTGGGGGTGCAGAAGGTGAGGAACGTGACAGTGCTGAAGGGGGAGAGAAAGGATGTGGAAGAAGGAGGCTGGAAATGGCTGGATGTTGAAGCTAGATAGATTCAAACTGGAAATAAGACGTCAGTTGGATTCCAGTGATTGGAATAGCTTACCGATGAGAGCCACGGTGGAGTTTCCAGTAGGGGCAATTCTCAAATCCAGACAGAATGAGCTTCTAAAACCAGGAATGATCCAGGGCAGGTCCCTGGCCAGCGTTGCCCAGTGCACATCGCCGTGGGCTGAGACAAGCCCAGCGGTTCTGGGGCTGTGGGAACAGCAGGCCAGGGTGAGGGCTGAGCTGTGTGCAGAGGACAGGCCGGGCGCTGAGCTCAGTACTGTCCTGCCCTTTCAATGCCAATGGCAGCCGTGATGCACGTCATGGGTCCACAGATCTGGTGCTTCAGAGCAGCCCTGGGATAGACCCTGGGAAGACCCCTTCAGAGTGCCAGATCCCCTGAGGGTCTCACTCTGTCACTAGTATAAGCCATTTACCTCCTGTTAGCAAACCTCTAAGCCTCCAGCATCCCTGCTTCACATCCTGAGCTCCCCTCAGAGAGTCCACCTGTGAGGAGCACCTGACAGAGGCTTGTACCAAAGTCCACAGCACCCACCTCCCCGACAGTTAACCAGGCAACTTATGGGGGAAACTGAGGTGCACACAGCAATACAAATTGTCTCAGAAAATTCCTGCTTGGTCACACAGCTCTAGTCAGGAGCCAAAGGGAGTCGCTGTGCAGCCTGGGGAAGGTAGATAGCACTGCTGGATCAGTGTACCCTCTGCTGGGCAAACCCACGGACTGTGTTGAGGTGGGAGGGAGCACCCGGCCCAGGCCAGTGTGCTGTGAATCCAGCCTGTGTCTCTGCCCCTCTTTCAGGTGGGAAGAGCGACTCCCACTTCACCTCGGAGGACCTCAAATCTCTGGGCTATCACGTCTGCGACACGCTGCTGGATTTTTGTGACCCCGATCGCTCCAAGGTGAGAGCCAGCTCCAGTCAGCACAGCTGCAGGGGCTGGGGTGCGCAGGGCCGGGACTGGGGGCGTGAATGGGGCTGATATCTAGGGGGCTCTGCGCTGGCTGGACTCCATGGTGTCTGCTCCTGCCCAGATCCTGGCAGAGGGAAATGAGATCTAAAGCTCTGAGTGCTGCGGCCAGTGAATTTATACCATCGGCCTCATAGCTCCTTCCAAGAGTCCCTCCCTTATCCCAGCCATCTCCCTGGCCTCAGTCACCCTGTCTGGGATCCTGCCAAGGCCAGAGCAGCCCAGCCCTGTCACTTCTCTGAGCAGTCAGCCTGTCTCATGCCCACAGGCTGCGCCATAGGAACATACACAAAGGGATGAGCCCTGGGCCTCTCGTGACTACAGTAGTGAGTGGCTGGCACCATAGGTGTCCCAGCTGTGGGCATGCTGCAGGCATGAGGATGGACTCAGGGCATGGGCGAGCCCAGGCAGGGTGGGATTACACCAAGAAAATGCACATTGGGCTGAAGGAGTGCGTGGTATTCGGTACTGCACAGTGCAGGCAGGAGGACACATGGAGACACTTGGATCTGCACCAGCCGTGCCACACCAAAGCTGTAGGGAGGCACCAGAGGAGTGGAGACGGCTCCTTTAAGCTATGGATTTTCAATCACCGGGTTCCTTCGTGCACTCTGCTATTACTCTGCGTTCCAGGGATGCTGGCGCTCCTTGTGCGTTGCCCCGGCCACTTGCCAGCCACTGCGAAGGGAACGTCTGTTGTCTGTCTGTACTGGCCGTCCCAGCCGTGGGATCTCTGTCAGCTCATCCAAATGTCTCAGCCCTGTCCGCCATGTTCCAGGGCTTTGTGACTGCGCCTGGGAGCCCAGCCGGGCCGTCCCCATGGCCCAAGCAGCTTGTTGGTATTCTCAGGGCCTAGCAGTTTGTTTCTGTTAGGAGGAGAAATGGATGCTGTTATTTAGGGATGTTCTCGGCACAATGCTGTTCAGCTGCAGAGTATGCACGCAGAGTCCTGTTCCCCTGAACACAGCAGGGACAAAGCAGCCGGTAGTGTCCTTCCTCAGAAATCCCCCAGAGGCCTCTGTGCCCAAAGAGCTGACTCTGCTGCCTACCAGGGCCTCGGCTGCTTGTCTTGCTCTCTTCTGGCTTTTCCTTCTCTCCCGCACAGCTTGCCAATACGGCCCCTAGCCCGTGTGTTTGCAGCCGGCCCTCAGACCACACAGTGTAACTCTTTGCCTTGTGGTCGAGCTCCTTGGGTGGTGGCTTTTATTGTCTCCGGCTCTCTCCATAAAGAGGCTTAATTGCTCCCTCCCTTTAACCTGTCTGTGCTGCAGAGGATGGGGGGCTAAGCAAAGACTCAAGGAGAGTTTTCCGAAGTGAAACTCCATCCAGCTGAGGTGTCGGTGCCTCTGCCCTTAGTTCCTGCAGTGTCTGGCCGAGCTCCGGGTGCTGCTGCAGCAGCAAATCCATCGAAAGCTCCAGGAGGGCGGGCGTGGCCAGGACTCAGACAGCCCCTGGAGCAACATCTCCCTGTCAGACATTGAATCCAGGTACCTTTGCCCTACAGCCCTCCAGGAAGCATCCTCCTGAGCCTTGCGGCCCCAAGGACACCTGGTGGGGCTGGCTATGCCCACCTCTGAGGGAGGAGAGTGGGTTGCACTCATTGCACTGATGGCTGAAGATGTGCTGTGTGTGACTGGGCCCCTATGAAATCCTTTCAGCGCCTGGCCCCCCACCCTGCATTAAAATGCCTGGAGGAGTGGGAACCCAGACACCCCCAGCGCTGTGTGGCTCTGCTTCTGTGCAGCCTTGGGGAATCCCTGAGTGAAATCTGCCCCCGTCTCATTCTCTGCCTAATCCGCTCAGGCCTTGGCTGTGCCCAACCCCTTGGGACCTGCCAGGCTCGTGGTAGGCAGAAGATATCCGCGAGCAGGGGCTCTGAATGAAGCAGACACGGGCGGAGGGAGATCTGGTGGCTGGGAGCTGGAATGACACATCCAGACTAGAGATAAGGGGTTAGCAGGGAGAGGAATGATCATGGGAACAGCTGCCCAGGGCCCGGTAAACTTCCACCATTTGGCGTCCGTCTGTAGATCCAGCCTGGGAAGTTTTGGTTTGTGGGTTCTGGGCTGGCCGCAGGGATGGCTGGGGGAGGCTCTTTCTCTCTCGTTGGCAGAGCGGGCCCTTTTGGCCTGGGGAACCTGGGCAAACTGCTAAGGGACCCTCTCTGCCTGGTACAGCACAAGCGGCTCCAACAGCTCCCAGTCCGATGGCCTCCCTGCTCATTTACTCAGCGTGGCGGAGAAGGTGAGATCCATGTGGCTCGTGAGGGAGTTAACAACAGGTAGCAGCACTTAGGCGGGAGGAGCTCACTGGGCCACTGTGAATGTCTTGCCACCCATCCGACGCCCCATGCCCAACCCCTGAAGGAGAGGCCATTATGCATCTCATGGGGGGGACCATTCTCCTGGCAGCTCCCAGGCACCCCCCTGCCGTTCTAGAAGGGGCTGTGCCGTGTGGTGGGTGGAAGTAGGGGGAACGAAGCTCTCTCACGGGCGGAGGCGGGGTGCCAATACAAACATCTGTAGCAAGCTGGAAATGGCAGGACAGCATAGTCTGGCTGGGGTCCTCAATTTGCCAGCGGCCCGGTTGCACGGCTCACCCTTCCTCATCTGCTGCCAGAGCATTGGGAATCAAGAGCCCCACTACCTGCAGTGCCCAGCATGGGAGGGTTAACATGGCCTGCTCCAGGGCTGAGCTGGGCCCAGGACAGGGCAAATATTGTCTCATTGGCCACAGCATGGGGAGGGCTGGGGTCTGTCTGTGGTGCTTCCGCTACTGTCCGTCAGGCGCTTGCTGCTTTTGACAAATGCTGGAGAACTGCATTCTCGAAGCACTGACGGCGAGCGGGGTGCTCCACGGGCCAGGCCTAGCAGACGAGGGTAGCGGGATGGGATGGATCAGGGCCAGTTTTGCGTGTGACGCTGTTGTCCAATGGCCTCAGTTTCTTTCAATGGATTGAGGGCTGGGGCTGGTGGGTGGCGAGGAGTGGTGTTGGGGAGCAGTGCCATCTCCTGGGGGTGCTGCGCTGAGCGCGGGGTCCTGGATCTCCCCACCAGTTCCATCAAAAGAAGAAGAAGAAGAAGAAGCGGCTGCGGACGAGGAAGGAGAGGAATGAATTGCGGCAGAAGTACGCCTCGCACCAGAGGCTGACCAGCCAAGACAAGGCCCCGGTAAGAAAGGTGTGCCACGGAGCTGCCTCCTCCTGGGTAGAGCAATGCAGGGGCCTGCAGAGGGCTCCCAAGGAATGAGTCCTCCATGGCGGTGACTGGGTCACTGACTGAAGGGTGTTGTCTGGATGTGCCGCTGTTTGCTGCCTGCTCTGTGGGGAGACCGAGGCCTTTTCCTCACATGCGCACTGCAGAGCGACTCACACACGACAAACATTGGGTTTTAAATTCCTCAGCGGGCTCGGTGCTGCAGGGACCTTCCCGTGAACGAGTGCAGTTCCTCCCTTGGCGGAGTGCTGGGCGCACACTTGGAGTGACGCAGGGTCGCTCTGACAGCGGCTGGCTGGGGGAGCTGAGGGAGGAAAGGTTTGCTTTGCTCGCTTTAGGAAATGCCTCTCCGGGTCTTGTTGCAGGCAGCGGGAGAAAGAACCCTGGGGAGCCCCGCCTGTCAGACCCACCAACCTGTCAACGCAGCGGTTCCATGCACAGAGGACAGCCCTGGCAAACAGGTGCAGTGGAGTCTGTCCGTCGTCCCTCCCCTCCATGCCGCTCACGCCCCAGCTCCATTGCTAATAGCACCTGCATAGCCAGAGCTGGGTAGTGCTTCCAGCGATTGCAATAGAATCTGTGCCTGTGACCCCCGAAAGGAGGTGTTGGCTCATGGGGGAGCCCCAGCTGGGGAGGGTCCAACTCTTGCCACAGTATGGAGTCTGTAACACACTCTTTGGTCTTTAATCCCGCCTGCCACCGCAAGTGTGCAGATCTGGCACAAGGCAGTTCCATTTTTGCTCCTTCTTTTTACATTTGTTTGCCAACTGCCCCTGCTCTGCCTGACTTCCACTTGTTCCTCTCAGTCACCTGCTGGGTCTGCTCTGGATCACATGTTCATACAGCTCCCATCACAGTGAGGCTTGGCCTGGCTGCTATGGAGGTAGGAATGTTTGATCCCAGTAGCCAGTGGCCACCGTGGATGAGGGGAGCATGGAGGAACAGCAGGTCCTTCCCAGTGCCCATTGCTGCAGTGTCCCTATTTTCATTCTGACAGGGTGGGAAGAGGGAGCAGGGACGTAGCCACAGGTGGGCCACAGCGCCCATGAGCAGCGTGAACTTTGCGGCTGCGACTGCAGGGCCACTGAGCAGCCGGTGGTCCCGCAGACACGGCAGCAAAGTTTACAGTGCCGCCGGTCGCTGTGGAGGGTGGGCCTCACCACGTCCGCCTCTTCCCCTCCCTCCTCCTCCTCCAGCTCCACTTGTTACCTAACAACTGGAGCATCTTGGGAGCAGCTTCTGGTCATGTGACCTGCAGATTCAGGGGCCCAGCCAGAAAACGGGGGCTGGCTACGCCTCTGAAAAGGAGGGATATATGGTCCTCCCAGCATGACAGAACTTCTGTATGTAGCGAAAGGGGTTGGAGCAGAGCTGCGGCTCTGTAGGAGAACATGTCTTATTGAAGGAGATTCACTGCTATAGAACCTGTGCATATAGCACAGTAAAGTCCAAGGAGATCGGGCAGGAGGCCCAGGGCAAGGACCAGGTTACCTCCTAGATGAGGAATTTTCATTAAAAAAAAAAGCAGCTGTTGGAGCATCCCATTCTTGCTAGAATAATAACCAAGGTCCAAGGGCTGGACTTTCAGAAAAGCTGCGCATGCTGGTGCACGCTGGCACTGAGCTGTTTGGAAATCTGCATCACGTGGGAGACGCAGAGCCCTTCCAGGTGTGGCCCAGATCACTTTGTTCCAGTGATGGGGCTGCCATGTGCACAGGCTGGCACCTTGTCTCCCGACCCATAGCAGGGGCAGTGGGCATGGAGAAAGGCTGAATGTTTCAATGTTTTCCTGAACAGGGCAGGACTCTGGAAGCTGTCCTCAGTTCAGATCTGCAGAGGAGAGAACCTAACACCAGCCAGGAGGAGCTACCAGGTCTGGGACCAAGAGGCTCTTGGCACACATTGTGTTGTAGAAAGGGTGTGTGTGTGCATCTGTGTGTAATTATGGAGTAACAGCAGTGGGTTGTAGTTAAAGTTGCTACCAAGTTTCCATTAGAAATTCCCTGTTGGCACCCCACCTAAAATCCACAAGCCAAAGGAATGGCAGGCTGGTTCTGGGGCAGAGGTCGAATTTTTCTCCCACTTCTGAAGGCAATTGACCAACCGGCTCGTTAATTAGAAATGCTCCAAAACAGCATTCTGCATAGCCCCCAAACTCTTCACTTGCTGGCTTGCCCTTCATAGCAACCAAGCCCAGAAGGCAGGAGGAAGATCAAATGTAGCGCTCAGCCCCAGGTTTGTTCAGTCCAGACCCTTTAAGAAGGGTCTAGGGCCTGATCCAGCTCCCATTGGCTTGGAGAGCACCAGATGCCTGCTGGAGACCTTCGCTTAAGAGCCTGGGTTTGTCAACACCGTGGAGACATAGCTACGTCGGCGTCGCCCCCTCGGGTAGATGCAGCCTGCCTGATGGAAGGGATTTCCCTGTTGCTGTAGGAACTCCAGTTCCCTGAACGACACCAGTTATGTTGATGGAAGCCCTTGTGGCATAGCTGCATCTACACTGCGGGCTTGTCAGCATAGATACATTGGTCGGGGCCGAGGTTTCTTCACATTCCCCCTCCCTGAGCAAGAAAAGCACTTTCACCCCAATTCCATATGGTCTGCTGGGTCCCTCCTGAGCCCCACCCCTTGACAGATCCCTCTGAAGCTTTGTAGGCTGGCTGGGGCAGCCCCCAGTTGTGGCTTGCTAAGAACATGAGGGATGGCCTGCCCATGGCTGCCAGGCACTGGGTAGCGCCCTTGGGATCGAACCCTCGCTCCCGCTGTTTGTCTGCTCCCAGAGCATCCATGGGCGAGTAAACTCTGCCTCCAGCACAGCCCTGGGCCCCAGCGCCTGTGGAAGGCCCGGCAGCCCCAGCCCCTGCTCATCACCCCGCTGCCCCCGCTGCAGCCCCAGGGACCCGCCAGCACATCGCCCATCAGGGAGCACCCCCCGCCCTTCCACGCTCAGCTGGACGCAGTGCCCCGTGCCACGCGGCGTGCAGGTGAGGGCAGGGAGCGTGCTGTGCTGCAGGCCAGCAATGTGGGAATGGTGTCCTCCCGTGAGGGACAGGGCGCACAGGGTAAGGGAAAAGGCCAGGCTCAGCCCCCAGCCTGGCAGAGTTGGGCTGTTCCAGGGAAATTCCTCTCCCCCAGTGCCTGGCTGAGCTGGGCTGTTCCAGGGATATTCTCCCCCTCCCCTACACCCCCCCCCAGCCTGGCAGAGGTGGGCTTTTCCAAGGAAATTCCGCTCTCCCCTGTAGTGCTTGGTAGACGTAGGCTGTTCCAGGGAATTGTCCTGCTCTGGAGATCCCCCAGTGCCTGGCAGAGCTGGGCTGTTCCAGGGAAATCCCCCAGCCCCACCCATGAGGATGGTGGCATAGTATTCAGGCTCCATCCCTGCTGCCAGGTAAACACAGAAACCTCACACCCCATGGGTTCAGCCACACCCACTAGGGGTGAGCAGTGGGTGTGAAGGATGGAAAAGGAGCCGGTCTCCCACCAGGGAGGGAGGTGATGATCTGTGGTGGGGGAAGGGATAAGAATCTCTCCAGTCATGGCTGTAGCCTAGAGGGACATGGGAGTCTCCTCCCCCCCCACATCATGGCTTCTCAGGTCCTGCTGCCTTGGAGCCACACTGAGAGCCAGGCCTGGGTCCTATTGCTTCTTCGTGCTCTGACCTTTGTCTCCCTTCTGTCCCTAGGCAGCTCGGTGCTGGCACGCTCTGCATCCGCTGTTGGAGCTGGCCCATGCAGGTACTGTGTTACCCCTCCCTGGCCAGGGCTCTGGTTCTATACATGTGCAGAATGGAGTGGACGGGGTAGCTGAGGCTGAGCCCAGCTGTGGCCCCAAGGGGGTTTGGTTTGACTGCTCAGAAGCCCCACTAATGCCCTCGGCTTCCCCAGCCCTAGTGAGCAATCCCTGCTGGCTTCGCTCTGCTGGGACCCAGCTCCAGCATGATTCTTTCTGCTCTGCGGCCGAAGAAGTGGGACCGGAGCAGTCAGTTGCCAGGCAGTGGGGCACTCAAAGCCTTCGACTGGCATGGAGGGACCAGAAAGAAACAGCCTGTGATCTCCGCAGGCATGCACGCCTGAGCACAACGGGGAGTGGGGCAGGTAGATGGCAGGGTGGAGAGGTTGGCCCAGCTAGAGATCCTTCAGGAAAAGGAAATCCAGGCCGAGCAAAGTCAGCGATTACAGCCGGTGCCATGTGAAGGGAATTTAGCTCATGGGCATAAAAGCTTCTTCTTCACATGGCTGCAGATGTGTTTCCACTCAGATGTGTGAGCACCCAGCACCCTGAGTGAAGCCAGAGAACTTTGTGTAGCAGCATGCCTTGGGGCAGCTCATGAGCCATACCTCTTCATGGCCACTCCTCAGGTTATATAAGGGCAGCGCCCTGTTCCCCCCTTTCCCCATCCCTGCACTCCCTTTCTTCTCACTGCCCTCAGCCTGACTCAGAGACCCTCAGGTTATTGCGCCCCAGCGCGATTACTCTGTGCGCTGGGTTACTAGGTTGCATCAGCCCTGTTAGCTATTTAGGGTTAGTGGTTGGATGCATGGTTGGCTAGTTAGCAAGCCTGGTGTGGTGCCTTCACCAAGTTTTAAGCACTGTTCATGTTTGGTGGCCATCCTGACTGGTGAACACCACGCTGGATGCTTGCTATGCCTGGAAGAGGGGCACATTAAAGAAAAGGACTCTGGCGCCTGCTCATTCAGAAAGAGAACGCACATTGCCAGAGACACTCGCCTGGAGCTACACCTCAAGGAACAATTGCAGAAGTATCTGGGACCTGGCACAGCTCACTTGGCCCCTGACCGCCAGGCTCAGATTCTTCTCCACAGAGAAGAAGGGACTATTCTCATTCCTTTGGTCCTCCAAGGAGGAGAGCTCGTAAAAGTAATCAGAGCCATTCCAAGGCTCAGAAAGTCTCTTCCTTCTCTTCTAGAAGGAGCGTGGGGCTTTAGCAAGAGCAGAACTATCTACGCAGTCCCTAGTATGGAGGAGAGAACAGACTGGTCACTTACTGTTGACTCTGGTAACCTCTTCAGGATGTCTGTGGAGTCTGGTACCAGCAACGTTGGCTTTGGCACTGACAATATTGGCCAGATGCTTCTCAGGCAGCAACTGATTTACTCTGCCTCTCTGAACCAGATTCTCTTCTGACACAGGAGTCCTCAGCTGTGGTGATGCCTTGTAGTCTTGAGCCAGTCTGGGTTGGTTGCTTCAGACTATAAACTGTTAGTGGCATCTCCTTTGTTACCAGCACCAAGACATCCTGCTTTGGTACTGTGTGATAGGGCGGTTGCCCCGCACTGGCCTTTATGGAGTTAAGAAGGGGCAGGGAGCTGCAGCCAGTGGGCTGCAAGCAGGAAAGAGCCAATCAGGGTGCAGCAGCCAGTATAAGAAGGGAGCCGCAGGGACCAGGCATTCAGTTAGCCTTGAAGCTCAGAGCAAAGGTAGTCCCTCTAGCTGGCTGGCTGAGGAAATCAGCACTCTGACCAGAAGCCCAGAGGTCCTGAAGGTACAGAAGGCAGCAGAGGTTCAGGGAGCAGTCCAGAGATGAGGGGCCGGCGTGGGACAGAAGGCTGCGGAGGTGCTGGCGGGACGACAGGACCAGAAGGCTGGAGTGGCCCTGAGCACGGACTGGACTGGGGCTGTGAGAAAAGCAGCCCAGGGAGATTGGCAGCGACTGTGAGAGACGAAGGAGGCGGCAGCGATAGCGTTGAGGTCGTGGCACTTAGGATCCCTGGGCTGGGGCCTGAAGAAGTGGGTGGGCCCGGGGCCCTCTCCGCTCCCCCAGAGAGCCAGAAGTGGCACAGCACTTGTGGCCATTTAGGTCAAGTGGCCAGGACCTACGAGTGAGACTATGGGGGCAGCAAGGATTAGGTACTCAGCCGGAGGGCCGAGCAGCCGGTCGAGTGGCGGAGCACAAGCTGAGGACAGGGACCACTTGAGCTACATTCCCCAGTAACACCTCGCCAGGAGGCACCCATCCAGCAGTGGAGCGTGGAACCCGTCACATACCGATACCATTTTGGGCCCAATGATGGCACTAATCCCAGCCTCCACACCTTCGGTACCGAGCCCTTCTTCGGATAGGGTACCGACCTCTGCACCAGTACTGGCAACCTTTCCAGCATTTAATTTTAGTGCAGCCTGCATTTCCCAAGCAGTACTCAGGGCACTGACTACTGTTCCATCCTTGGTACCAGTCCAGTCTTCTCACTGGACCTCAAACAGATTGGAGAATTTGGTAGTCCTAGCAGGTTTCGCTCATCTATTGCCTGCAAACTATTTGGAGGTTGTGACTGGGGCCTCTTGGGATACCCTCCTGAACATGCAAAAATCAGGGCAAGCTGCAAAACCGGGAGCCAAACTCCCCAAACACTGATGGGTGGTACTTAAACCAGTCTCCCTATCAGTCACAACGAAGGCTTCTAGTTCCCCACACCAGTTACCATGAAGTCTGCCAAAATAGAAACAGCCCCCTTTATTACACTCCAGCTCCTCTGGCTCCCACCTAGCCACACAGTCCCCTAAAGAAATAGGTTCTCCTGACCCCCAAGGGCCAGTCACATTACACAGAACAATATAGGTTTGGATCTTACCCAAAATACCACACTGGTAGCCAATCCTTTAGTAACTACAACTAAAGGTTTAATATAAAAAGAAAAGAAGCAAAATATGAGAGACGTTAAAGGGTCAAAGTGAATCACATACCTACAAATGATTTAAAGTCCATGTAAAGCAATTTGCAGGCTTGTTCCTCTGGTAAACACCCAGCTCCTGGGTGAGTCTCAGGCCTTTATCCAATCGCAGATGAATAGTTCCAGAGGTGGGTGTTGGCTGGAGACTGGGAACTTGAGACAAGATGGAGTCGGGGCTGCTGCCTTTTATCACCTCTGGCCTTCTTCATGCTGTTTGGAGCTTTTGCAAATCAAAATGGAGTTGTCACATGTTCAAGTTCTAGTGGCTCAACAGGTTTCTCCCTGGGCCCATTGTACCTGGGAGCTTTCTTAATGGGCCATTAAGGAAACAATGGCTGTAGACATCCTGTCTGGGGAGTTTCCCAGAATCACATAGGTTGAAATACAGATATAACAAACATATTCCTAACTTCTATGGCCATGTACACACTACAGACTTGTCCCGCAATAAAAGTTATTGCGGGACAAGCAAGTGTTATAATTATAATGCTTTACTGTGTCCACACAGCACTCCTTTTAGCGAAAGGAGCATTCACACGCTCCTTTCAATTTTTGCTAGAAGGAGCTGTGCATGGTAGATACCTATCCCACCATGCACTGCCCTGCCAGCCGAAAGGCTGGCAGTAGTGCTGGCTTGAGCCCCAGTCCTGCGGCTGGGGCTCAGCTGGACTGGGGCTCAGCTGCTGCGGCCAGCTGAGCAGCAGCTGAGCCTTGGCTCAGCCAAGCCCGGCTGCGGCAGCTGAGCCCAGGCTACAGGGGTTCCAGATCCCCTGGTGGGGCTCCAGCCCCGGGGCAGCCGAGCCAGGCATGGTGGGGCTCCAGCCACCAAGCAGCTGAGCCCCGCCGGGGGGCTTAAGACCCCTGCCGGGGCGGCTGCTTCCACTGCCGGGCAGCTGAGCCCCACAGCTGGGCCGCGGCGGGGGGCTTGAGAGCCCCGCCATGGCCGCGGCTGCAGTGTGGCTCCAGGCGCTGGCCACCTGAGCTCCACTGGAGTCTGGTGGGTGGAGGGGTCCACCCTAACCTGCTGATCTCGCTGGTTCCAGCCCCCTAGCTCAGCCCCAGGGCTTCGGGTGGCGGTGGAGCTGCGTGCTTAAGCGCCGCAGCCCCTGTCACCACCCGAACCCCTTCAGCTGGACTAGGGGGCTGGCCTGAACCGGCTGCCCTTGCTGGTCCAGGGGGCCAATCCCCCAAGCTTCCGAACCTGGCAGCTCCAATAAAAGTCAGTTTCACTGCTCTGCTAGAGCAGTGAAATTGACATATATGTCAATTTCACTGCTCAGCTAGAGCAGTGAAATTGACATATTTGACAGCTCCAATGTCCCAGAGTCACCTGGATTGGCACTCTGGGACATTTCCGGAGGCTGTCAATGCAACAAGTGTCCACACAGGTTGCACCATGGAACAACTGTTCCATGGTAAGCTTTACCACCCTCATTTGGGTGGTTTATGTGTTGCGTGGCAAGAGGGCTGTTGCAACAAGAAGCTTTGGTGTGTGGACGCTTTGATTGTTATCGCGCAGTAAGGAGCCTTACCGCTCGATAACTTTGTAATGTGTACAAGGCCTAATACAGATACAATTTCCAACACATAAACCATATAATAATTCCCAGCAAATTACAACCTTTCTATTGGTACCAAAGATGGCATAGTTCCTATGGATGACTGCAATTATGAAATATTAATATGAAATAGTATCATAAATGGTCACCTAAATCCAGACAACTTCACAGAGGTGTCCCTTGTGGTCAGGTTCAGAATCGTTCTCTAACTCTCTGTCCTCTTCCAGATACTGATCGCAGAAGTGCTCTTGACTTTCTCCAGAGGAGCAGCAGCATTACCAAGACAATACTAGCTTTGCAGGGACAGGAGTTCTTGGCCTGTTACATACTAGGTTCCTGTACCACATTAATTTCCTCACTGGCCTCCTTAGAGTTCCCCTGTACTTCAAGGTCTTGATCATCAGCTCATGTTCGAGCTAGGTTGTCAAATCTTTCTGTTGTTTGTCTCACATCGTGACCCACCTAGAGTGGAGACAGAAACTGAGATGGCTGCCATTGCATGTTCTATAGCAGCACAACCCCTCATCACAGGGACAAACCATATCATAGGAGAGTCCATCTCTTCCTCTTCTTGTCATCCTCATCACCAGATGATTCTACCATGCCATATTCATCTGCACTTGTTTAGGAAGACTTTGTCTCACCAAGATCCCTTAAGGATGGCTACAGCCTCGGGTATCTAGGCTGACTTTCTCCAAGGGAATACCAATAAATTAGTGGACATTCTTCAACTTCAGCTGCCGCTGAAACCTTGTGACATATACCAGTTTTCCTACCTCCTACCTGAAAGCCTACAGACAAATGGTACTATGTCTCCAAGCAAGGAATTGAATGTTTATACTCATATCCAGCCTCAAACTTCTGTGGGGTAACTGCTGCAAATGAGAGGTTCTTGAAGGGAGATCCAAGTCAACACTCAAAGAAAAGGAGATGAAGAGAGTAGATTTAATGGGAAGATTTATTCTGCTGCATTGCTACACATGCCCATTGCTAACCAGCAGGCACTTTTTTCTAAATATGATTTTGTAAACTGGGATGCACTATCCAAATTGATGGATAAGTTGCTGGAGGATGCCATGGAGGAGTTAAAGGCATTCCTGGCAGAAGATCGATCAGTTGCTAAAATGTCATTACAATCAACACTCAAAACCAGCAAATGTTTTCTCCGGAATTATGGCTGCAGCTGTAAGAATGAGAAGAGCTTCTTAGCTACAGAGCTCTAGGGTAGCTCCCAACATCCAGTAGAATACAGAAAATGTCCCTTTTGATGAGCGGTTCCTCTTTCCTGAAAAAAAAAAAAAATAACCAGTGAAACCCCTACATTCTTGTTAGGTCTCTCGAGCAACAGTGTGTTCACTGGGAGTCTACACCCCAGCTATTAAGGAACAGGGAATAGCAACAATACCGCCAGTATTCCCAATGGTATTTGAGGCAGCCAACATATTCTTCCAGGCAACAAGACTTTTCCAAGAGGAGGCACAAATCACAGAGAAGAAGGTCCTCTGGTTTTGCCTGTAGCCAGCCAGGTGAGCCAGCTCATCCCCCATCAACTTTGAGCCAACAGACCACTTGACTCGTGTCCCTAAGACACCACTGCAGCCATCACTGGTGTGCCAGTCATATCTCCCTTCACCTGCACCTTTTCGGTGACAGACTGTCCTACTGAAACAACAATCACAGACAGAGGGGGTGTGACTGGGGCCTCCTGGGATAACCTCCTGAATGTGCAAAAATCAGGGCAAAAGTGGGAGCCAAACTCCCTAAACACTGAAGGGTGGTACTTAAACCAGTCTCCCTGGCTATGTCTACACTTGCACTTTTAAGTCGACTTAAAGGGGAACTTACAAAGTTGACCTAGAGCATCCACACTGGACGCTCTAGGTCAACTTCTAGGGGCTAGGGGGACCTTGGGCAGGTCCATGGTGGTGGGGGGGGCACCCCCTGTGTGCAATGGGGCAAAGGGGAACAGGGACCCTGGCAGGGCATGTGGGCAGGGTGTGATGCTGTCTGGATTTAGGGAAGCATTTATGATATTATTTTCTATTCATATATCCTAAATGCTCTATAATCCATAGGAGCTATGTCATGTTTGATATCAATAGAAAGGTAGTAATTTGCTGGGAATGATTATATAGTTTATGTCTAGGAATTCTATTTGGATTAGAAATTAGTTTAGATAGGAATTTGGTGTTCTATCTGTACTTTAACTTGTGTGATTTTATGGAAATGTCTGAGAGGGGCAGGGGTGTCAAACCATTGTGTCCTTAATGTTTAGGAATTTTCCAGCTACAATGTGCCCAGGGAGTAAACTGATGAGCCATTAAGGACTCAATGGGCCCATATCACCTGGCACATTCCTTAACATTAAGGAGACAGTGGTTTGACACAAATTTCAGTGTGAAGGCATTTGGGGGGGTGGGGGGGAGGGAGGGGAGGAGAGGGTGCTGCTCTTAAATAGCCTTTGGAGGGGCTGAGAGGGCATGTTCACCACCCCAAGGGACACTGCTACACAACGTTCTCTGGCTTCGGTGACTGTGCCTGCACACCTGTATGGCATACACATCTGCATCCACCCCCTGGAGAACAATGGTTATGGTACAGGTCAGGAACCCTTTCTCCAGCAATCCAGCCTGTGAGAGGAACAGGGGTATTGTGGATCCTGGGCTTCTGTTTTCCATGCCCACATGCGAAACCGTAAGAACCAGCTTTAAGGTCATTTGCGGGAGCCGTCTCCTAGGAGCACCTGGACCCAATGACCCCAAACTTGCACCACAGACTCTACCCCAGCTCCGCAGCTGGTGCGGCAGCTTTTCAGGACAATATGTGGAGGCTGTAAAGCGCATGGATAAAGTGAGCAGTGCTTTTAAAGCCAACTCTAATGTGAGAGGCCCTCCAGCGACTCCTAGCCCAGGCTCACTATGGCTGTGGGGCTGAGCTTGCTGCACTACCTCCTGAGTTGAGCTCAGAGCAGGTGAAATCTGGCAGAGCTCTGCCTGAGGCTACTCCCTGGGGAGTCTCCTGGGAAGGGGGGCTGAGCCCTACCACTGTGACTTGTGGCTCTGATCTGCACTCTATCTCTGCCATGCAGAGGAAACCCCACAACAGGAAGTGGGGGGGGGGGCCTGGCTCCTGGGAACAGATGCCCCCCAGTGCACCTGTGTAAGGAGGGAAGGAGTAGCATTTCATGGTCTGAGGACAAAAGAGCTCATTACACTGCCCCACAGCTCCCCAGGCCTGGCCCTGATCCTTGGAAGTCACATTCCAGGGGGACAGGGATGGTCTGGCTTGAGGCAATTCCCCTCTATGGTCTGTCTCCTGCTCTGTGAAGTGCCCATTCCATCCTCCCCTTCCTCCCCTCCCAGCTCTCTGCTATCTCCAGAGGCATGGGGCTCTCCCCAGAAAAGCCCTTTCCCCTCAGCTCAGCAGCTTTGCTAGGGAATCTCTGGACAGAGCTTGGAAGGTGCAGAATCCAAGGGCTTGGGAATCCATGGGCTGGATCCCTGCTGAGCTGGGGCATGTAACAGTGAGACTGACACAGCAAGGACTTTCTGGAAGGGATGGAGTTTTGAGAAGGGTATTGACCATGGGGTGGGGGCTGTGGGAAGAGCAGGGGAGGGGACATGATGGAGACATAATGATCCAGGGTGTCAAGGCAGAGCCCCTTGAGTGGGCCGGGAAATGGAGGCAAGGCATGGGGAGGAGGGAGCTTGTGGGCAGACCCTAGGGAATGGGGGACAGCTTCCTTGGAGCAAAGGAAGTACGGCAAGATGAAGCTGGAGGTGATGGAGTTGGGGAAGGGCCCAGTGTGAGCACCCGGCTGGGAGGGGCACAAGGGACTGGAATAGAGCAGCCAGCTGGGGGAAGGAGAAAGGGGCTAGAAGGTAAGAGGCTAATGGGGTGGGCTGGAGGTGGGGGATATGGCTGGAGGGGATGGGCTGAAGCCCCCACTGAGGTAGCCTCAAAGCCTGAGCAAGCCCGCCTGTGTTTGTCCCTCAGGTCCATGTTGTGGAGCCCCGATCTGCCAGCTGTGACTCTACTGCTGAGCAGAAACCTCTTCCCAAGACCCCAGCTCCCCAGCCAGAGAGCGCCTTGTGGACCCCCCAAGCTGAACCAGAGCCAATCACAGCACCTGCTGCCTCCCCGACGAGTGACATGGAGCCTCCTGGACCTCCAGCCACTCCACATAGAGCCAGAGAGACGCAAGAGCCCCTCCTGGCCCCAGTGAGGGGCTGAGGCTTTCCCTGCCACAGCCCCCTCCTCCCTGCTCGGCTGCCTTCATGGGCTCATTAAAGGATTTTGGAACAGAATCATGGGGCTTCCTAAGGGAAAGACACTGTGAAGAGTACAGGGGGGCAGCTTGAGCTCCAAACTGCTGGAGGTGGGCAGGGAGCCCGACAGGCTGCTCAGGGGCCCAATGGCTGGGGTTCAGAGTACTGGGTGAGTATTGCACTGGGGCTTTCCTTGAATGGGCCCCAAATACCAGCCAGCTGATGTGTACAGGTAACATAGTGCACGTGTCTGGTAACAGTCCACCAGCAGGGAGCATGGCTGTCCGCCTGCGGCCTCAGTGCTGACTCACTGTGTTAGTCTGTCCCTGTTTTCTGCAGGGCTGGCTCCAAGAGGATCATGGCCTTGGTCCCCCCCTCCTTGTTCTTCCTTTATCCTTGTCCACCTCCCGGGTCAGGTATCCCACATCTGGTTCTCCCTCGCCACTCCCACCCACTACACTGGAAACAGTTCCGCACAGACAATAAGGCACATGACATAGTGCTAAAGAAGTGTCCTCTTTATTAAAAATATTTCCCCTGCTTTCTCAAAAAGATGATGGACCAAGGCAGCCACGGGCAGCTCGGCTCAGAGACACAGCCTCCCCAGAGAAACCGGGAGTGGAGCATTATTTCAGTGGGTCTGACAGCAGGCCAGGGCATGCCTAGCTACTGGCTGTACTTTCTCGAGGTGCAATCACGGAAGAGTCTGCCTGAGTCTGCAGACCACTTCTTGCAATAGCCTCAAGTTGCACCCTCCTCAGGACTGCACGGAGGAAGGGTGGTTGACCACCAAACCGCTCTGAAGGTACATGGATGGGGGCCCCACAGCCCTCCTGCTGCCTGTGGGGGCACTGTAGGGCCCACATGGGGCTCACAAGGAGTAGGACTGTGCCTCTCCTCAGGTGGAGGAAAGGGGAGTACCCCAGGAAGAGCCCCCTTCTCCCATACATCTAAGGACCATTGAAAGGGCTGCCGGCTTGCAGATGGGGAGACTCTCCCCTCCTGCACAACTTGAGGAGGGGAAGCTTCCAAATTTGAGCTCTTAAAAACCCAAGGAAATCCCCTGACACAACTGTGAGGTGCAGTCACAGCTGACCTGAGTGCAGTAGCACAGGGTCCGTCTCCCAGCGGAGGCATCTACTCTGAGCCTCCCGGGAACCTCAGCACTGCTGTGATGGACAGAACCTGCCACATGGCAACTCAGGCGGCTTGGGGCTGTTGCTGAGCACAGCCAGGGGTAGGCTGGCAGCGTGTGGGAGCCAGGGTGCGTCAGTCATGGAGGCAGTGAAGGGGTCGCCTGTGCTCCTGTGTTGCCAATGTCTGGGGTGAGGGGCTCTGTACCCCTGAAGGAAGCCGGGGGTTTCCACACCCCTCAAGCACTAGAAGGCGCGTGGGAGCCAGGCAATGCTGAGAGCCCAGGCCAGGCATGGGGTTGCACATGGAGAGGGCTGGGAGGCTGAAGTGGAAGCAGGCGAGGTGGGTCCCGGTGGCTGTGATGAGCCCTCGGTGCTCGGGGAGGAGCTGCAGGAACCGGAGCAGCGCTCAGGTGAACAGACATTCTTGGGTGGAAGGGACTGGCTGCATGGTCAGCCCTGGTCCCCCCGATCCACCCAGCCCCGCCCCCTTCACTCTTCCCCACCATTCAGCGCCGTCCATACCACTCGACCAATCAGATTCAAGCCCGACCCGCAATCGGAAAAAGCAAACAAGCCAACCGGATTGCCCCCGCCCACTGACGTCATTCGTCGACGGAGGCGCACGTGATTTCCCCCTACGTCGTTCAGACGCTTCCGCCCCGCCTCCGAAGCTTGCAATTGGACCATTGGCCACAACCGGAAATGACGTTTTCGGAGGGGTGGGCGGAAGCAGAGGCGTTGACGCGGCACCAGCGCCGGAAGCGCAAGGCAGCTTCCGGAAGTGCCGGTCGGGTGGTGGCGGTCCTCTCCTTGCCCTTTGGCCCGTCACGTGGGGGCGGCGGCGAGGAGGCGCCCGGCATGGCTGACACGGCCTCGCAGGTGCTGCTGGGCTCCGGCCTCACCGCGCTCTCGCAGCCGCTCATGTACGTCAAGGTGCTGGTGCAGGTGAGAGCGGCCGGGACCCCCGGGACCCTCCCTGCAGCGAGCCCCGCACAGCGCCCGGCCCTCCTCGCCCGCCCCGCCCCGCTCCCACCGCCCGTGTAGCCGAGTCACCCTCCGGCCCGGGGACCCGCTCAGCCGCGGGCGGGCTTTCCGTGCCCGGGGCCCAGGCGGGTGGGGGCGGCGTCTTCCCCCCCGAGCGGGAAGGCGGCGGGACAGGGGCCCCGGGGGCCGGTGCACATCTCCCCCCGTTTGTAGAAGAAATGTCTCCTCCGGGGCCTGGCGGCCGTGAGACACTCGGCGAAGCGCCGGTCGCACTCGCAGGCCGCCCGGCCGCAGACGCTCCGAGAGCGGCACTCGGTCCCCGAGGGGCCACAGGCAAACTCGTAGGGCTGCCACTTCACTCTGCCCCGGCACTCCAAGGAGACCCTGGCGTGGCGGTAGCAGCAGTCGTGGAGGAAGCAGCACTGGTCCACTGCATCCAGGGGCGGCCCGGAGCCCCCACTCCCGCAGTGGCATCCGTACAGGTTGAGGGCGAACAGCGGGGTCTGCAGTCTGTGCCGGTAACACCACAGGGTGAGGCCCATCTCCAGGAGGCTGCGTCTCCCTCGCCTGCTGCTCTGAGCCTTGTGGGCGGACTGAGACAACAAAGTCACCAGCAGTAGCCACACGGCGACCTTCATTGGGTCAGTGGCCATCTGTCTTGGGTGAGCTTGAAGGGCTGGGATGCCCAGCTGGTTCCTCAAAGCAAACAAGGAGTCCTGTTGCTCAGCTGGTTCCTGTACCTCTCCTCTGGTCCTCAGAGCTCCCCTGCTGCACAGCCCCTTTTGTTTTACCTGGTGTCACTGGCTGGCTGTCAAGGCTCAGCCCAGCGAAGGAGCCGTTTTGTGCCATCCCTGGCTGGAAAGATGCCACGTTCCAGTGCATGAGAGCATTTAACCATTGAGCCGCCAGGGCGGTCCCCTGTGTTCCCTGACTGGGGCCTCACGGAGGCACCGTAGTCTAGGGTTGCAGGGCACGTGAGTGTCTGTGGAGAAACGCTTTGAAATCGTTGCAAAGCCAAATCCATTTGCAACCTGAAGGAGCAGCTGGGAGGTTAGCAGAACTGCCTACAAAGTGGATTGCTTGGAAAGACCCAAGTTTGTTGGGGTCGGGCACTGAATCATGCTGTGTCTGACAGGTGCCCCTTGCCCAGCAGCTTTGTATCTAATCCTGTGTCTGGAGCGTATGGATGCAAAGGACCATACATGAGGGCTGCAGAAGTGTGCAAGGCCCTTCACAGATATCGGGCTTCTGGCTTGAGGTCCTTGCCACCTTAACTGGGGCTCTTGTACACAAGAGGGTGATATGCTGTGCACTGGAGGAAATGGGGCATGGAGGGGTGTTTGGGGAAAGGTGTCATCTGAAGATGGGAGATTTTTAATTCAGGTGTGGCCGTTAATTTTCTTTGGAGGGGCAAGTCCATGTCTTTGTCACTCTCCTGTGCAATTCCATAGGGCAGAAGCTGGGGCTTACGGTCTCTCTCTGTTTTGCTGGCAATGGGTTAAACCCCAGGCTGCTCTGAATGCCTCCCACAGGCAGACTGTGGAGGCGTTTGGGCCCACTACTAAATATAGTGGATTTGGCTTCTGAACCCTTCAATTAGCTGAAAGGCACTGACAGTCCTGGACTGGAAGGAGGCACCGGAAAATAACCAAGCTTTATTATGGCCCTTAGGCAGATTGCTGCAGCCTTTCTGTTTGTTTTGAAGGTGGGATATGAACCACTTCCTCCGACCCTGGGCAGGAATATATTTGGGCGACAGGTTTACCAGCTGCCGGGGCTCTTTGCATATGGTGAGTCCCTGTCTGTGATGTGCCCATGGATTAGGGGACAGGGCAGGAAGAGATGTTTCAGGGGATGGGAGTCTGACTTTATCCTCGGATACCCTGTGGCCCTGGAAAAAGTGCACTAAGCTGAGAACCAGGGGTTCAGGAGTTCAGTGTCACCGGCTGTCTCTGTTTCCATGCACTTCACACTCCTTGTTGCTGGCCACAATCTCGTACCCCATCCATGACAGACGGACAAGCCTTAGCCCCATCTCCAGCAAAGGCATTGCTCACAAAGCTGCACAAAGTCATGTCAGGAAGCGCTGAGACTAGAGTCCTGGTCTCTAACATCGCAGACTGACTGCCTCTCAGATTGAATGTGTCAAACATAAGTGCCTTGGTTAGTCTGCTGCTGAGGCCTACGCTCCCCTCCCCTCCCGTGCTCAGGGACACAACCCAGGATTCCTGATCTCCAGGGTTCTGCTGTCTTGCCCCCTGGTGGCAAAGCATGTGTCAAGTCCCCTGTGAGGCTGGCCTGCAGAGGTTATGACTGTGATGCCTATAGCCCCATTGCTGGAAGTCTCTCTGAGGACTCCCAGGGAGGGCGAGGTCCTGGCAATTACACGTGAAGGAACACCTCCTGTTTCTTTAATCAGAGAGTGAGGAAAACATCCTTTAAAACAGGCTCTGTGGTTTAACCACCCAGGTTTGTCAGTTGTGGGGCGGCATGCAAAAAGATATCGGGGTTCCCCAGGTCGGCCATCTGCCCCGCGTTTGGGTTGTGGGATTGGGGGCCTGGCGGGCTGGGGCAGTGGGGAAGTGGCCCACGGCAAACCCTCATGCCCATGTTGTTTCACAGCTAAGCACATTATGAAGGTAGATGGAAGAGCCGGACTCTTCAAAGGTTTGACTCCCAGACTCTGCTCGGGTGCCATTGGCACCATTGTGCACAGCAAGGTGTTACAGGTATGATGGGCTGGGCAGGCGTAGCAAACCCCTGTGAGCTGCTGCCGACCAAGGCTGTCCGTTTGGCTGACCCACCCTGAAGGCCTAGGAAAATTCCTAAGTGGTGGCTGGACTGGTCCAGGCCCCAGCTCCAAAGGGGATCCCTTGTGCTTTTGCTCCACACAGAGGGGGTGTCCAGTGGGCTCTTCTGGCCCAGCAGGGTACTGGCTCCTCTTGATTTCTATCAACGTCCTGGTGTCCCGAGACTGTCTCCCCTGTGGGAGTGCTGGAGGGGAGCTAGCCAACAGGAGGGCCGCTTGTTATTTGTCTCCATGGCATCCCACCCACCCCAGCCTTCCCAGCCAGCTGCACCCTTGCCAGCAGCCTGCATGTGGAGGCAATGATGCCCTGGTGTTTGTGTCCCCCTCTGGCTGCCCCGGCCCAGCTAGGCCTCTATACTCCAGTGCTCTGGCTGTATTAACCCTGTCTCTTTGCTCTCTAGCGGTACCAAGAAGCTGACCAGGAGGAGGTGCGTTGGAGCAGGTTTCTGGGTCCTTTCCCTTGCAGGTTCCTCTCTCAGGTCTGCCCTGCCCTGGAGAGATGGTAGGAATGTGCCAAAAGGAGGGCAGAGGGTGGGGAGATATCTACTCATGCAGCACCTGGTGCGTTAAGGGAAATGGGGCAGTGGTCTGGAGGACGGGCCCAGCAGGCTGTGGGGTGGCCCTGCCCTAGCTGGCTTCTGGATACTACGGCACTGGGAATGTTGAATAACAAAGGGGACCAGGTAACTTTCCCAAAGGCAGGGCCTGCTGGTATCCATGTTGGCTTTGGGGGAGGGCGGAGAGTGGATGGGGTGAGCTCTCCTGCCTGAATCTCTTGCTCCCTCTCCGCAGGCGCCCGGAGCCAGCCCCAAGGAGCCCGTGTCCTCGCTGGAGCAGGTCATTAAGGAGGTGAGCAAAGGCCTCGCCCAAGGGAGGTTAGTGCCCAGGGCAGTGGGGGGCTCACGGATCCTCAATTGAAGGAGCTGGTTACAAGTGCGTGTCGTGCTGCCTGGAGTGTCTCATGCTTGTCAGAAACAGGGCATCCACTCGAGGCAGGTGATGTGTCCATCATTGGGTTTCACCACGCTAGTGACACATGTGAACTCCTGGATCACTGGTTGCAGTTTTCCCACTGAGGTACAGACAGTCTCTTAGACTCTCCTGTCTGTCTTATCCTCCAGACAAACTGGACTGAGGGAGAATCACACCAGAAATCACACCATGTTCTGGTTGCTTCCAGTCCCAAGGGGCCAGTGACTTGCCCCAGTTCAATAGGTACCCTAATTCTTGCACCAAAGACAATGCCCCTGTAATCCTGTAATAATCTTTATACATATTTATTAACCAGGAAAAAAGGAATAAGACAGTTCTTCACGAGTTAAAGCAAGCAGTACACTCCAGTCAGTTCCTGTCTAAATGCTAAGGGGACAGAGTTGTAGTGATTGAAAATTCCCAGCCTCTTTCAGGGCAGACCTGTGGGGCTCTCTGGCCTCAGTTTAGAGTCCCTGACCCTTCAGAGCTCAAACAGCCAGAAAGGTGGCAAATTTTCCTGTGGCTTTGTCTTATTTCTTTCCTTCTGCTTTCATGCCCACAGGACAAGATTCCTTGCCCATAGACTTTCCCAGGTGTCATGGGGCAATTTACCAATTCCTGTGTAAAGCGATAATCATTGATGGCCTATCTGATTTTGATAGCCCTTCTGGGTGGGTCAGGGGGATGATTGCTGTGTCCGAGTTTACAAGCCCAGGGCAAACATTTCAAAGTTATCAAGCAAAACTTCGTATTTTCTTGTAGCTTGAAAGGCAGACATTACAAGCAAGATAAACGCAGGCTGTTACGTACAGGCGTTCCGCAGAGTCCAAACTAAATATGTTCTTAGGAGACCAATCCCTCTTTTGAGCAAAACTAACATACAGGTGACTCAGTCTGGTCTCCCTCTACGAAGTTGTCACTTCTTAGCTAACACCTGCAGGAGCTGGTGTCTGGCACCAACTTTTCTGGAGCCCTCTCTTCTCGTGGCCCAGTGACTTGTCTTCTAATACTGCCCCCTTAGCAGTGCCCAGGTTGATCCCCCACTACACTCCACCAGGGTGCCCCTTGTTCTGCCTCCTGCCAGACTCTAGGCCTGGCTATATGGGGCTGAGGCCTGGGCCGGCCCCCCAGTGTGAGGCTTCCTGTTGGTGAGGGGCCAAGACGCCGGCAGAACAGCGCATGCTCTGTGGGGATTTGGCTTCCCCATACTGTGCAGCCCAGGAGTACTGAGATTCAGCTGCCACCAAGTGGCTGGGTGGAAATTCCCTCTTCCCCCCCCCTCCCCCCAGTGTTTCCACCTGCCCCTGCGCTTCCCTTGCTGCCCTCCGCTCTGTGTCTCTCTCCCACCCCTGCCACTCCCTGTTTGCTCTCAGTGGCACCCCTGCCCTGGCCGCGCCCTGATGGCCTGTTTCTCTTCCAGACCTCCCGGGAGATGGTTGCTCGTTCTGCCGCAACACTAGTCACCCATCCCTTCCACGGTAGGTGCCTAGCACCGTGGGGGTGGGGCTCATGCCAGCCCAGCACCAGGGGATCCACCCACAGAGGCCTGTGCTAGGATAGTGGGCGTGGTACAGATCAGGGCCCAGACTGTCCTTAGCAGAGCTCTGCCTGCAGCCAGGAGGGGCCTGGTGGAATCAGCCCGTTAACTCTTGGCTGCTGGGGCCCATGCCCCGAGTTCAGAGGCTCCCAGTGTTGCCGTGTCTGGTGCTGTGGGGCAGGGGTGCACTGGTGATGGGGAGGGGTGCAGCCTGGCTCCTCCACGCTGACCCTGCGATGTCTGGTTCTGCCCGCAGTGATCACGCTGAGATGCATGGTGCAGTTTATTGGCAAGGAGACCAAGTACAGGTAAGGGCACAGTGGGAGGGGTGGGGCTGGGGCTGCCAGGGCCCTGGGTAGCCGTGGCGGTCCCTGGGGCTCAGCTGGGGATACCAGTGGGCGGGAAGATACCAGCTGGGGATACCGGTGGGCCGGCAATTGATCCACGTGACATTCTGAGCCGTGGCCCCTTCCCTTGTGAGCCCTTATGATGGCTTGTCTCTCCTCTCTTTCTCGTCGGCCCAGTGGCATCTTCAGCCCCTTCGTCACCATCTACCGGGAAGAGGGCATCCTGGGCTTCTTTGCGTGAGTCCTGCGGCCAGGAGACAGTGGGAGCCCCTGGGAGGCGGGTGTGTGCACCCTGCGGGGCGGGATCGGGGCTGGGGTGGGGTCAATGTGAGGGAGGGCAGCAGGGACTTCCCTAGAGGATCCTCGGCTTCTCTGACCATGAATTGCAGTCCCAGCTTCTCCACTGGCTGCTGTCTGTTTCCGTGCCCTTTGTCTCAGCGCTGAACAAGGCCTGTGCTGGAAGGGGGTGGGGTGGGCACCCCTCGGATACCCTCCCTGTGAGTGAGCTTGGTTGAGTCCTGCACCACGATCCTTGCCAGTAACTCGGGGATAACCCTAGCTGTGCTGCTCCAGGGGAGACTTGCTGTGGGATGTGCAGGTGGGGAAGGACCTGCTCATCCCTGCAAGAGAGTCCCTTGTCGTAGAGGGCTCCTGCCGGGCTGGGCCAGGGCAGCCCACTTACCTGCCGCATTTCTTTCAGGGGGCTCATTCCCCGGCTGCTGGGGGACGTGCTGTCTCTGTGGCTCTGTAACATGCTGGCATACCTCATCAATACCTATGCACTGGAGAATGGGGTAGGCCCTGCAGCATTGCGCTAGTGGCTTCTTGGGGGAAAAGGGAGTTTGGGGGCGGCCGGGGTGACCTGCTCAGCCCAGGAAGGTCCCGTCTCTGTGTTGGGTCTGACCTGGCGCTCCTCTTGGTGTGCTGCTCTCCCGCAGCGCCTGGCCAGGGAGCCTGTCCTAGCTATGGCTACTTGGGTTTCAGTCTCCAGCAGGCATCTGTGGACTTGGCGCTGGGAATTGGGGCAGAGGCAGCCCCCTGTGTGTGGTGGGGGGGTGAGGGGCCAGGCTGCAGCAGGGCATGGGGTCTCCTTGTTCAATATGTTTCCCTGCTCCTCTAGGTCTCCACCATGAATGAGATGAAGAGCTACTCGCAGGCTGTCACTGGAGTGCGTGTGTAACCCCCTCCTCTCTTCGCTGGGCGGGTGGGGAGCATCTGCAAGGGGCAGCCCTACAGCACTGCTCCACGGTTTGCGGGTGGGCAGCAGCCCCAGGCTGGGGCGGGATGACAATTTGAGAGAGCCATGGGGAGCTGGTGCCCTATAGTGAGTCCTAAATCACTAGCTGGTACTGTACCTTGGGTGAGCTTTCCACGCTCTAGGGCACCTTGACCCAGCCCCATCCTCTGCCCAGATGGCCTCTGCCCTTGGGCATGCTGTGCTCACTGCCCCATCTGTTCCATGTCTGCCCCCCTACCTCCCAGTGACCAGCGGGGACAAAGACCCTCTCACCCAGATGTGAGTCAGTGCCAGTGAGTTCCTGCTGTGCTGGGCATTGCACAGATGATCCCTGCCTCACTGAGCATCCTCCTACCCACCCTCCCTATGCCTTGTGCTCCAGAGTGCTTGGAGGGATGACGGGGGTGATGGGAGGCGTTGCCGAGCTGGCGCCTGGCCCTGCTAACTGTGGCGTGTCTCTCGTGCTTGCAGTTCTTCGCCAGTATGCTTACGTACCCCTTCGTTCTTGTCTCCAACCTGATGGCCATTAACAACTGCGGGTGAGTGCCCCGCACGCTATCCTGAGCCAGCGGTGCCTTCCCCCTGGCACACGAGAAGCTCCCGGCTCAGCATCGGCTCCTGTATGGAAAGCCTGCAGGGAGACCCAGGTTTCCAGGCTGCTCTCCTCTTTACGATGATCCGGGCTGGCATTGTTGCATGTTGATGTGCAGGGGAAACAGCTGGCACAGGCAGGCTGGAGCCCTTTTCCCAGCCCGGACTTGGCACCAGGGAGGGCGTGTGGGGGTGTGCCACGCTGAGTTACAAGGAGGTGACTTTTCACTCGCTGTGTGAGGGGCCTGTAGAACTTGCTGCCACAGGAGGGTTCCAAGCCCATGACCTGAGTGAGGCTCAGAGAGGGCCAGGACTATTTGAGGAAGAACAAGATTAGCCAGCGTTGAGGGTCCTGAACCTCCTTTGAGCTGGAGCCGTCCTCCACGGAGCAAGCAGCGAGAGAAAGTGGCAAAAGCCATCCGACCCCCCGCGTGTGGTTTCAGCCAGAGCCGGGTAAAGGTGCGTCCATGGGCGCACCAGGGACAGTTACCTTCCCCCAGTATAGCTGCATCCATGTGCAGGCTGGCACTGGGCTCAGACTGGAAGTGGAGCCGGGGAGGCTGGGGATGGCTCTGGGAACGGGTAGTGGCTGCTGCTGTGGTACCGGCCAAGGGGGGGTGACTGGCTGTTGCTGGAGGCCATGGGTTGTGTTTGCAGGCTCCGCGCAGGGCTGTGGCCGTGCTGGCCAGCCTGGGACATGGTGGGTTCATGGCCCAGTCCCTGTACGAGCGGCTACCGTGGGATGTGGCTCATCACCACTCACTCCTCCCTCTCCTCTCTTGCAGGCTGGCTGGTGGCCTTCCCCCTTATGCACCCACCTATTCCTCCTGGTTAGACTGCTGGGGCCAGCTGCTCAAGGAGGTTTGTTGTCCTTGCCCTGGCCCCAAAGCATAGAGACAGGCCTGGCACTCGCCTCAGGGCGGGGGTGTTATCAAAGGGCTAAGCAGCCTGGAACGGGCGGGTCCCTGAGTTCACTTGCTGTGTGGATAGCAGGGCAGGGGGTGAAGAAGAGCTAGGTGGGCCGGGGTCAGGCACCCTGTCTGGTGGGCTGGCAGAGGAACTCAGCAAGGGGCAGGGCAGGCTGCCATGACAGCCGTTTCCTCTCCATTGCAGGGGAACATGAGCCGAGGGAACAGCCTGTTTTTCCGGAAGGTGCCTGCTGGGAAGCTGTACGTTTGGGAGGAGAAGAGGTTCCGTTGAAGCTGGAGCCGGGCGAGGGGGCCCGGGGCCAGGGCGGGGCCCAATGCACTGAATGATGGGAGTGTGGTGATTTCTATACAGTTTTTTAAAATAATGATTTAATCTTGGGAAATGGAGGCGACCGTGTGCGAGTCTGAGAGTGGGTCACGGAGAACGGTGGGCAGCTTTCTGGCTGGGGTGGCCGTGGCCTGGCCTCTGGAGATGTGCCCACCCTTCTCTGCTGTTGGTTCTGGCTCTGAGGGGGCACTGCGCGCTGGCCTGGCGGCTCTGGCTGGGAACCCCCAGCATTGATCATTCTCACTGCCCTACAGGACTGATGTTATGCCTGAGATGTCCCAGCCCCCCAAGGGTCCCACTCTTCCCTCCCAGGGCCGGCCACATGGAACGGAGTCTCTTGTCTCCAGCCTCCCACTTTACCCCTCAGCTCTGCCCAGCCTGACTCCCTCGTCCCCTTCAGGGACTCAGGCCCCACAGCGGGTGTTTGCAGTGATACGCCCAGCCTTTCCCACACACATTGGGGTTTATTTGTCCCTTGAACCCAGGCTGGGGAGGTCCTTTGTGCAGCAGGGAGAAGTGAAGGTGAAGAAACCATCCATCATGTCAGGCTAGGGCCACACCCAGCCAAGCTGCTGTGGGATCCTTACTGGCTCTTTTCTCTGAGCTGTCTGTTGCTAGGTATGAATGTCCTACCCACTTGCATTCCCCTTGTCTTTATGGAGCCTCCTGTTGACTCATTCCTGCCCCCTAGACAGTCATGTGACACCCCCCTAATCCCTGCTGTGCCCCAGCAGCAGCTTTTTAACCCTTTTGCACCCAGCGTGTAACAATGCAAAGTACAGGGGAAACTGAGGCGCACAGACATCCTAGAAATATTACAGACAGTTCTCATCTCCCACCCTCTGAGACTGTGTGTGGGAGAGGTCCCTGCCTTCCTGGGCATGCTACTGGCCCTATGTGCTGCATGTGGGGCCTGCAAGAAGCCGGAGCATCCCATCCCCTCTTCACACTGCCACCAGCCAGGAAGGGGAAAGCCAGGACAGGTCTGCTGAGAGGGGGAGGAAAGGATCTAGTGGCACCAGGGATGTGTGGGCTTGAGGTCAAAGGATATGGCTCTAAAGCTTTGGAAAGACCATTCCCACCTCCTGTAAAGAGGCCTCCCCGTCCCCTGTGGGGAACAGGGCTGGGGACTCAGCAGTGGGCCATAGGTGTGAGGAGCAAAACCAAGGGCTTGTAGCTGTACCCCATCCCCCTTATGTTCTTTCTCCTCCACTCCCCCTGTCCTGGGGGCTGGAGGATCATGGTTGTCCCCCAGAGTGGGCTGTGGGGCCCTGGGCTGACTCCAGGGCAATGGCTGGGTGGGTTTGGGTGTCACCACCAGCTGGTAGAGCAGCCCAGGCTGGGTGTGGAAGCCGGGGCAGTGCAGGGCGTGCAGTGAGGGTTCATTCTCGGGCAGCACCAGGCATACACAGGGAAGCTGCAGGCATGCAGCTGTGCCGCCAGCGCCCCGCCCCCCTGACTCCCACGCAGCCCTGGCTGTGCCGCCCAGGGAAGGTGTAGCCATGTGTCCCACAGGCCAGGGGGTCACTGAGGACCCAGGAGACAGGGTGTCTGTCCCTCAGAGTCCAGCAGGCAGGCAGTAGGGAAGTTGCGGATGAGGATGTCCTCCCCCACCAAACTCCAGGTGTCATTGAGCAGCACGGCCTGCGTGGGGGACACAGAGGCCAGCATGAGCCCTTTTCCTGGCCTGTAACACAAGGGAGGGTGAGAGAGAGCTGGCGGGGGGGAGGAATGGTTCTGCCTGGGGAGTGAAAATATAACCAGCCTGCGCAGAGTGAGCATGAGAGAGCTGGGAGTAGAGCCTCAAAGGAGAGCAGCTTCCCTAGAGCGGGGAGTGAGCCAGGGGTGGGGAATCAACCTGGTATAAAGGGAAATGGGTCTGGCAGGACCTAGCATATGAGGGGAGGGACTGGAGGGGCACTGATGTGGCACAGAGGATGGGGGTGAATCTGAGGGGGGACAGCCCCATCAGTGAGAAGAGGGAGCCCTGGGGCGGGGGGGGGGAATGAACCCACGCCCTGGCATATGGGGGGAGGGTGGCTGAGGGAGCAGGGATCCACACGCTGCCTAGGTCTCGGCACAGGGACTGTCAAACAAAGGGGGGGGGCCCAAGCATGCTGTGCTGGGAGCCTCCCACCCCACAGAGTGGACAGCACTGGGGTCAGGGCAGCGCTCGGATATGGAAGGGTTACAGGCAGCTCTTCCTGCTGCTGTCCCCTTTGGTCTGGGGGCTGAGACCTGGATGCCTCTGCCCTGTGGAGAACCTCAGCTCTGCCCCCGAGCATGTTGGGAAATCCTTGTCAGCGTGTGCCAGAGCCCTGGGGCTGCACGGCAGGCCGTGGTGATTCCCCCAACTCTTCAGCACCGTTAGCCCAAAGAACTTGCTGCTGCCCGATCTGGGGTGGAACCCGGGGGTCCTTCCCTGCACCTCTCCATCTAACTCTGGCTGCTTGTGTTCCATTCTTCCTTCCTAGGCCAGGGGCCACCTACCGGTGCTGGGGCCTGGCAGGTGGGTCTGGATGCAGCAGGATACTTACACATCTTGGTATTGAGCCCCCTGTCCCTGACTGCCTCACCCAGTCTGTGCTGCAGCCCTGCAGGGCCAGCCACGCACTGTGAGCGGAGACCTTGACAGGTGCCCATGGATGTGGGAGAAGGGCAGCCCCATGATGGAGAGCATCGGGGAGGGGCTGAGGGACACGGAGCCTGCATGACCCACTGGGGGGTTCCAAACGTGGCTCATTCAGGATCCTGGAGTGTGGACACGATCCTAGGGCTGGATGGAGCGGGGGCCCAGGTGGGTTTCTTGTGGCTACTGGCCACGGGGGGAGGAGGGGCTCTGTGGTACTACCCATATGTGGGCAGGGCTGGAGGGCTCACCCTGTATCTGGAAGGCCTGGCTCCAGGCCATGGCATGGCTGTTCTCCAGCAGGGCCCGGCCGGCGCCCTCGTCCTGGTAGAAGGCCAAGGATAAATTGGTGCAGTAATTGCCAGGGCGCACACCACCTGCAGAGGGGACACTGCTTGAGGTGAGTGCAACTGCTGAGCCCCTCCCACATGACTCAGGAATGACATCCAGAGCTGTTGTGGGAACCCTGAGGGCTAGGGGGAGTAGGGCAGCAGGAAGGGGGGGCAGGATGTGGGCAGAGAGAAGGGGCTGGAGTAGAGATGATACCAGGCAGGGAGAGAGCCAAGGGGGTGGGGCAGAGATGGCATCAGGTGAGGGGGGAGGAGGGGCAGAGATGATGCCAGGCAGGGGAGGGTCCCAGTGAACTGTGGCTGTGGGAGGGGCAGCACCTCTCTGGTCGGGTGAGGACAGTTTTCAACTTTCGCCCTGAATACACCAGCACCTCGTGGCCACCTGGGTTCCCACGGTTCCCGTGGTTTGCAGCGCCATAGACCTGCCAAGAGAAGGGGGTCAGAACCATGAGAGGATTGGGGATGGGGATTGGGGAGAGGCGGGGATGATGTCAGCATCAGTGCTAGGCCCCCACTGTTGACTCAGTCCCTTGGGGAGCCCTCTTCAGGGACACAGGCCTCCAGCCCAGTTTTGCAGGGACACACACAGCGTTGTCAAACCAGGCAGGTTTCCCCTTTGCACTGTGTGGGGCAGTAGTGAAAACTGAGGGTTAAAGTTGCCTCTGTTGTGGTCAGCTGGAGTCTGCAGCTCAGCTGTGCTGGAGTGAAAGACTCTGACTCTTTCCGGCTGAACTCCTCCGTCAGTTCCTAGGTGATCCCTGGCTTCTTCCAGCAGCCAGCCCTTACACCCACCTATCCTCTGCCCCCAGTGCTTTGTTGTCCGGTGGGGAGGTCTCTGCTCATCCTCTCTGCTGCAGGGTGGGGAAATCCAGGAGTCACGTGTGTTTTCTCTCTCTCTGGACCTCTTGCTGGTTTCAACAAGTTTCTTAAAGACTTTTCATTCCATACCAAGGTGACGCCCAACCTATGTCTTTGAGACTGTACTGACTAACCCTACTCCTTCCCTAGCAAGCACGGGGATCTGGGCACAGCGAGGCAGGACTCTAGTGCTCCAGAGTCTACCCCCTGGGGTGTCCTTGTATCCGTGTCCCATCTCTGAAATATATGAGTAACATATGGGGAAACAGAGGCATACACAGCATCCAGAAGAAAACCCCAAGAATATCTCCATTTTGTCATAGTAGAATTGAAATGTATGGGGGAAACTGAAGCACAAATGGTGTGATAGCATTACAGAAAAATCTCACTTCGTCACATCTCTGCCCTCTGTGACACCAAACTGAGCAGGGTCACTTTAAGCAGTGACCCTGGTAAGTTTGAACCCACAAATGCTCTCTGTAGAATGGACAGCACCTTTCTCGCTCATCAGGCGCTGTCCTACTGGGCACTGTCAGGTTCTTACAGCTCAGTTTCTAGTCAAACTTGCACTGTCCATGCACAGCTCAGAGCTATCTCACGTCCTCCCGCATGGCTGGGCTCTTCCATGACACTGGGGGGGGGGGAAATTTGGGGGGTTTTCATGCCGCTCCCAGCTCAACTCTGCCTCTGTTTCCCCAGGGAGGGAGGCTGTGTGCTGGGTCCCTTGGCCGCAGCCTTCGGAAAGTTCTTCCTGAGCCTCTGGCACTTACATGTCCCATGTGAAGATGGGTGGGGGCTGCTTCTCTGCCCCACTCAGTTTCAGTGCGTGGCTTCCAGACAGTCACACAGATAGACAGCTGTCCTGAACCTAACAACCAGTCCTCAGTATTACAGACGGGGTAAGCCCGTCTCCCTGCCAGCTGAGCTATTTACACTTTCACTTGCCTCTCCAGTCTGAAGCTCTGGCTCCTGCAGTTCACACACATGGCTGGCACAGGAAGGGGGACAGGATTTTGTCTGGTGATACAGTCACTCCCAGCAGAAGGTCACAGCTGACGTCCTGGAGATCTTGACTACCAGCCCCCCACTCTGTCCTGTGTCTGCGCTGGGCTCTGAGTTGTAACTAGGGCATCCGGCGCCACACGTGGACCAGTCTCCCAGGTGGCTCAGCCTGTCAGCATTTGCTGGGGCTGTACTGCACATGGTGTGGCAAGGGGTGAGAGGGGCTTGGAGGGCCAGGTGGCCTAGGGGTTAGTGCATGTGATATCTAGCCTTTTGTGCATCTCTTGGGCCATTGAGGGGCCTGTTCCTGTACCTAACCCGGTCATCTGCTCTCCGCTTGCACTTGGGCCTTGGCCCATGAGGGGCTGTCTGTGTGCTCAGGAAGTGCACCCTCTCTCTGTCCAAAGTCTGTGGGTAGCAACACTGGCAGATTCCTCCCCGCAGCGAGGCCAAGTCGGCAGCCTTTGGCTGCTTTTCACCTGGATGTGAGGGACCTGTTTGCCGTTTGCTGAAACTTAATGGGCCTTTTTGGCTGGACATCTTCTCCCAGCACCAAAGGACAGGCAAAGGGTCACTGAGGAATCAGGTTGCAGAGACAGCCCCCAGAGCCAGTGGGGAGAGGCCAATGCTCCAGGCAAACCTGATTGACAGGGTGAACAGGCTTATAGGGGGAAAGGGGGGGCCAGGAGGTTGGGGGTCCCATCCTTTGTGAGCTGGTGCAGGGAGCTGCTAGCTGAGCTAAGGACAAGAAAGCACCCTGAGCCAGGTGTTGGCCGGTCTGTGGGGCACAAGAAGGAGCTCAGGGAGCCAAGCTGTACCAAGCTAAGATGAGCAGAGGAGAGCCACATGGAGGCATGTAGCCAGCCCACAGCAGAGAAGCTGTCCCGGTAGCAGAAAGCAGCAACCATGCTGGCGCTGGAGCCACCTGGAACTGGGAGCAGTGAGCAGCTGGGAAGAGCAAGGGGGAGCCCTGGGCAGGGCTCAATGCATGGAGATTCCACCAGCGAAGAGGCCTTACAGGCTGGAGTGGAAGGGAGAGTGATGTGGGGAAAAAGGATCCTGTTCTTTAGAGCTGGGGGTGTGTGGCCACCCCAGAGCAAGTGTCCCACTCGCAGTTCCTTCACGCAGCCAAGACCTGGGCAGGAGACTTGGGACACGTGGGAAAGAGACTGCAACCATAAAATCATAGAATAATAGGGATGGAAGAGACCTCATGAAGTCATCTAGTCCAACCCCCTGCTAAAAAGCAGGACCACTCCCAATAAATCACTCCAGCCAGGGTTTTGTCTAACGGGGCCTTAAAAATCTCCAAAGATGGAGATTCTACCACCTCCCTAGATAGCCCATTCCAATGCTTCACCACCCTCCTAGTGAGAAAGATTTTCCTAATATCCAACCTTGACCTCCCCAGCTGTCATTTGAAACCATTGCTCCTTGTTCTGTCCTCTGTTACCCTCGAGAACAGCCTAGCTCCCTCCTCTTTGGAGCACCCCTTCAAGTAGTTGAAGGTTGCTATCAAATCTCCCCTCAGTCTTCTCTTCTGTATACTAAATAAGCCTAGTTCCTTCAGTCTCTCCTCATAAGTCATGTGCCCCAACCCCATAATCATTTTTTGTTGCCCTCCGCTGGACTCTCTAATTTGTCCACATCTTTTCTGTAGTGGGGAGCCCAAAACTGGACACAGTATTCCAGATGTGGCCTCACCCAGTGCCGAATAGAAGGGAATTATCACATACCTTGATCTGCTGGCAACACTCCTACTGATGCAGCCTAGTATGGCATTGGCCTTCTTGGCAATAAGGGCACCCTCTTGGCTCATATTCATCTTCCCGTCCACCATAACCCCCAGGTCCTTTTCTACAGCGCTGCTACTTAGCCGATCGGTCCCCAGCCTGTAGCAGTGCATGGGATTTTTTCGTCCTAAATGTAGGACTTTGCACTTGTCTTTGTTGAACCTCATGAGGCTTCTTTCGGCCCAGTGTTCCAATTTGTCCAAGTCTCTCTGGATCCTGTCCCTGCCCTCCAGAGTATCTACCATTCCCCGCAGCTTGGTGTCATCCGCGAACTTACTAAGCACGCAGTCTATTCCATCATCAAGATCATTAATGAAGATGTTGAACAGAACCGGCCCCAGGACTGACTCCTGGGGCACTCCACTTGTTACCGGTTGCCAACCAGACATTGAGCCATTGATTCCTACCTGCTGAGCCCGTTGATCTAGCCAGTTTTCTATCCACCTTATGGTCCACTTGTCCAACCCATACTTCCTTAACTTGCCGACGAGAATGCTGTGGGAAACCGTATCAAAAGCCTTGCTAAAGTCTTTTGCAAGTGTGCCGTCTCTCTGCCCAGAGTCTGTGGGTAGTAACACTGGTAGTGCTTCACACTCCAGAGGTGCTGTATGTGGGGACCCCGGGTCAGGGGTGGCATTAGGTCTTTGCCTTTCACCTGTTCAAGTTTTTTCTTTTCTTGTTTAATTGGTTGCTGTTTAATGAATCGTGTTTGCTTTACACTATATGCACTGATGGGTGGGTCTGGGAAGTGTCCAGGGCAGAGAGAGCACCCCGGAGTGGGGACACCCCAGCCGTGTTCTAAGTCACCATGATAAATCTGGGAGCTTTGAGGTCAGGCCGGCCTCTGAGTGCAGGGAAGGAAGCGAGGACTCAGATCCTTTCACTAAGCAACTCCACGGGGCTAGTGGATGAGTCAGGTAAGTTCCCCACAATAGCAAGACCATTTCCCCAGTTATCTATAGGTCCCTCCAGTTTGGGGCATGGCCCCCAGACTGTGTCCAGTCTATTACTGAACATACAGAGCCCAGAGGAGCGGGGACCTGGCTGGACCCGCTGGCTCTCAAAGCAGGAGTGGTTGGAGAAGGGTCTGCCCTGGACAACCTGCTATGTGGCTCCACACTCCATCTAGCTCCCAGGAGAAGGGTTCGTGTCTCTTGCAGTTCTCCACCCCCTTTGCCTGGGCCTCTGAGCCCTTTTTACCTGTTCCTCCAGGTGGCATGTGCTTGGCCAGACCGAGATACTACCTGATCCCAGCACTGCCTTTTAAACCCACCTGTGTCTTCCCAGTAACTACCAGCTTCTGCCCCCCTGGGATCAGAGGAGTACAAGAGGAGATGTGGATGGGTGCCTAGAGGGGGAGCCCATCTGCCAGTGCGGCCTGTGCCCCAGAGGAGCTGACAGGGCAGCTGCTTTCCCTTGTCAGTTCAGTTTTATCGGCCACTGTCTGATCCTCAGCTTCCCAGAGGAGAAGTTAGCTCCTTGGTGGGGCCTCACACCCCCTCCTCCATGTCCTGCGTCACCGCTTTTCTACATGGTTTTGCTGATTCCTCTCACCGCCTGCTAGCTCCTTGGCTTTCAACACTAATTCTTCCCACTTCAAATCTAGTGGAGGGGAACCAGGTCATGAGGACACCCAGCTGGGGGGAAGCAGGTCAGGACAATTCCCTGCACGTGCTTCTGTTACTCTTGGACCTTTGTCAAACCTTTCCTGGGTCTGGAACATGTTTCTGGGTCCCTCCATCCTTCTCCAGCCTGCAATCAGCTACGCCTCGTAGAATTTCCCTACGCTGACCCCTCTCTCCCTGCCCAGGTTTGCCGTGTGCGTCTCAGGGCCATGGTTATACACCCTCTTCTTGCCGTTTCCTTTGACAAACCTTGTTTTACTGCTTGTGCGTTGAGTATCCTGCCTCTGCCACCAGCTGAAAGCAAACCACCTGTGTCTCTTAGCACTGAGCAAAAGTAACCTGCTTCCCGCACAGGACAGCCATGCAGTGTATGACTGGGGAACGTCAGGTATGCGGAGGGAGATGGGGTCTGACTCCAATAGCAGCCTGACTGGAGACCAGAGTGGGTAACAAAGGGAACTATACCCACAACTATGAAAGGAGGGTCCCCAGCTGGAGACTAACAGCCGAGAGGGATCAGGAGGTGGTGCTGAGAGCTGGCTTTTGGAGGGGCTGTCATTGGGCACTAAGGATAAAAGGAGGGAGCTGGAGCCGGACATGAGGCCAGGATGGGAGGGGGTTTCACCTATGGCTGTTCTAACCTGATGTCTTTCTGATGCTGGAGCCAGGGAACTAAATGAAAAGCTACTGGGGTGTGACAAGGCAGCTGGTGTTTCTGCAAACAACCACAAACAAGGGTCTGGAACCAGCCTCCCGCAGGTTCTGGCTCAGCTAGATCTGCTGCAGAAGGAGACCTATCACTGGTATCGAAGGCCCAGGCATGATGGAGGCTGTGCATCTGCTCCTGTGGTGCTGTGTGGGTGAAAGCCTGTCCCAGCACTGCTAGTCCCTGATCCAGGGGAGAGACCTGTGCTCCCAGCTAGATCTGTGCCCCATCTCCCAGGCACACAGAAGGACCTCCCCCTGCTCTCAGCCAAGCCCAAGGGTGGGGGATTATTGTCACCGGCAGTGTCTGATTGCTGTAGCATCCCCTCCAGCAGCCGCTGCTTGGAAGAGCAGCTCAAGAGCAGCATGCTGGCCAGGAAGAGTCTTCACAGCTTCCAGGGGGACAGAATGGGGGGGCACCTGTGGGGTAGGAAACCCATCAGTGCCCTGTGACTGTCTCCCAACCTGAGACTAGCTGACAGACACCAGCCCTGCCAAAATAGCAAACACTGTGTGTAGATCCTACAATAACAAACAAGTATGTGTACAGTCCTTGTGCTGACCAGTCTAACCAGTCTATGAGCAGCCCCTATGATCAGCAGAAACCCTACCATAACTAACCAGGCTATGTGCAGTCCCTGTGTTCACCAGAGACCCTGTAATAACCAATGAGTCCCAGGGCCGAATCAAAGCCAGGGGGAAGCAGTGGCTGCTCACCTTTCTGGGGTCCGCCCATTGCAGTGGCACCCTGCCTGGGGGGTGGGACACCCCACCCCACTGGTGCTTTGGGGACATGGTCAGGGGCTCTGGGGCCTTGATCAGTGCTGCTGAGGGGATCTGGAGGGAGGGGGCCTATCAGCTGGTGCTGCTGGGGTGGTTCCAGAGACCATGCACCAGAGGCAGTGATGCATATTACTCCAGGGACCCTCAAGATGTGGGGATCTATGGGCATAGGCCCTGTAGGCCCATGGGGTAATCTGCCCCTGATGAGTCAGTCTATGGACAGCTGCCATGATCACCAACCAGTCTGTGCAAAACCTTGTAGAAGAATGCAGCTAGGGAGCATTGATAAGGACTGTTGCTGTTTCTAAGAACTACATAGCCTTGAAAGCTAGTCAGAACAAGTTGCCTGTTTCTGTGTCTGTTATTCTGCCCTTGCTCCTTCTAAATAAGGGTGGATCGTAGCTGAATCAATAAGAAGCTGTAGCTCTTTCCTGTCTAATGTATTGTGAAGGTCTATAAAGGATACTGCCCGATGTCACAGGGGTAGAGATTTCCTTTGTTCTCTCCCCATGAGCGCTTTCGTATTCCGAATAAAGTAACGTTTTGATGATCACACTTAAGTTTATTGACTCGGAGTATTCTTCGACAGTTTTTGGTGCAGTAACTTGGATCCAGCTCGCCGCTGCCTGTTCCTAGTCTCCCTCCCTCGCTCCATGCTGGTGTCCGGGAAGGCGCCTTCACTTGTGGCTGTTGATTGCAGACGGACAGCCGGATGAGCAGACGAGGGAAGAGGCAGTGGACGCTGGAGAGCCTGGATGCCATATTTGTCATATGAACATATTTGTCTGAGTGTGATCATCGAAACTTGGACCGGATGCCTTGGGCTCTGGAGTAGAATGCTGTGGGCTCCTTTGTAAGGTACCTATGAGATTTCTGTTTAGTCCTTGGACTCGGGGGGGGGGGGGGCGAGGGAGGAGGCAGTGTGAGTGAGTGAAAGTGTGCTGTGATTGTGTGACTGCTAAATCCACTTGTAAACCCTGCTGCTGACCAAGCCTGGCTGCTGTGAGTTCTAGCCGCTCCAAGCCCACTGCAAGCCTCATGGCTGTGACCGGTAGTGTCTTGAATGCAAGGGGGATGAAGCAGTGTGTCTGTGCCCCAGTGGGTCGTGCGAGTTGTGTGAGCCTGAGTCTGCTTGTTGTTTGGTGGGGAACAGAGAAATGGGGATGGGCAAGATGAAGGTTGCTGCTCCCCCCGTGGGCACCCCAGGTTATTTTATGTATGTTCACTATGGACCTGTAACTTGTATCCTTTTACCCTAATGGAACCGGTAGATGCAGAACAACCCAGTGCTGCAATTCCCCTTAGAAGGTAGTTTTGACAAGGAGAAAAATTTACACTTAAGGGGAGCTTTGGAAGCCCTGAGTTCCAAGATACCCTAGAAGCACTGGCAACTGTATTTTTTGTGGTTTAACGAGTCATTCAAGAGGGACAGGGAATCCCTAGTAAAAAGTTGGAAAGAAAATGTGTCTAAATTAAAAGATGATGTTGAAAAACTACAGGGTCAGTTAGAAAAAGCTAATGACAGGAAAATACAGGGTCTGTACCCACAGCTACCTGTCACACAGCCAGGGGGGAAGCAGATTAAGGAGGAGAAGGGGAGAGCTAGCCCAGATGTGCTGGATGCAGGGTGCCCTTTCCAATCCAATCCAATCCTCATCCTATCGCCTCTGCACCCCCACTTGAGCAGCAACAAAGACTACAACCGCTATGTGATGCTGGTGCTCAATCCATGCCAGAGACTGATTCTGTGATTCAGAAGGGTGAGGAAGCTCCAGAGCAGTTAGACCAGATAGCAGGAGAAACAAGCAGCCTAGTTCGCCAACGGCACACTGAAGCACAACGCTTAGCAGATGGGCTGTCATCTTATTTCCAGCCTAAACATCCTCTCCAGGGACAAAAGCAGGAAGTTAAGCAGGAGATTATACAGGCACCTTTATGGATGGTACCGGGACATACTGGCATGGAGCTGGTCCATGTCCCGTGGAGCCCCACAGACCTTAAAAAATGGTGGCTGGGTTTTCAAATATTCAGGAAGACCCTGAAAAATTTAAGGAACAGCTTCAAATCACTATGGAGTGTAATGATCCCAATCACGCTGATATGAATCAGATGCTCAGGCTGATTATGCCCTCAGCTTCGTCAGCGCCTAGTTACCAGGGCTCAGTGGCCGGCAACTGCCCCTGCAGTAATTGCAGATATGAGAACGTGCCGACAGACCCTAGTGGATTCCATCTTGGAGGTGTGCCTGAAGAACATAGATTGGGCTAAGATCAGTGCGTGTAAACAAAAGGAAGGGGAAAATCCAGCCGATTACATGGACCGCATGAAAAATACTTTCTTGAGATACTCTGGCATTCCTGATGCCACTGCAAGCCCCAGGGGCTGTAGCCTCTGCCTTTGTGCAAGGCCTGTTGCCTGTGGTTCAAGACCTGTTAAAAAGTATTTGTGTGGGATGGCGAAAGGAAAACCTGGAGAAGCTGATCGAAGATGACCTCGTGAGGTCCCTTCCAACCCTATTATTCTATGATTCTATGAAGTAGCCACCCACTGCCAGGAAAATCTAAAGAAGAAAAAAAAAGCTCTTAAAACTCGCCGAATGATGACTCAACTGAAACAAGCAGAAGATGGCCCCAGATCTGGAATCTATGAAAGAGGAAGGGGCTGGAATGGAGGACCCTCGCGAGGAGGCCAGCCAAATCAAGGGGTGACCAGAAATGATCTGTGTCATTACTGCAAGCAGCCTGGGCATTGGAAAGCACATTGCCCCAACAGACCTTTTAGTCCTCTGGGCCCAGAACAGCAGTTGGCATGGCCCCCTCCACCAGCAGCCTCTATCACCACAACCAATCAGCCAGCACTGCAGCCTGCAGCAGCTCAAGTATTCTACAGTGACACTTACTGACAAAGCCCAGAGGCAACTCATCAGTTCCATTGCAAATCCGCTACTAGTGCCCCTCTCCTTATTGACACCGGGGCTACTTGATCCACTCTCAGGGTACAGGACTTTCTATCACTACAGCCCACTGCAGTCACTGTAAAAGTTGTAAAAGTAAGCAACCAAGTGGAGCAATACTTGATCTCAGAGCCTGTTAAAGTTCAGATTGCTCCCCTGGAAGAACAGCATGCCTTCCTACTTAGCACCAGCTGTCCAGTGAATTTATTAGGACGCAACCTGCTCTGCAAGCTTGGTTGTATCATCTATTGCACCCCAGGTGGTATCTATTTAGAAGTCTCTGCACCCAAGGAGCCTAAAGTTTTGGCGGTCCTTCACAAAATGGACCTTGAACCAGACTACCTGGAAACTGCAAAGATGAGGCACACTGAACTAAAAGCAGTTTCATCCCAGTTGTGGGCGCAACATAAGAATGAAGTAGGAAGGATCCTAAGTGCCGCCCCCGTTAAGATTCAAGTAAACCCAACTAAGTGATAGCTGTAAGCAGCAATATCCACTAACTCCAAAGGCAGAGGAAGGAATTGCACCTGTGATGGAGGCTCTCCTACAGCAGGGGTTGATAGTCCCAACCAAGAGCCCATGCAACACAACCATCCTACCGGTGAAAGAAAGTCTGGAAAAGCTGTTTACAAATTTGTCCAAGATCCAAAAGCTGTGAATGCCATTGTACTGCCCTGTTGGTGAAACAATCTTCCTCTATGGTTTAGGAAACCTCCTAAATGTCAGAGTTTCTTATGCTGGAGCCACTTTGCTGCTCAATAACAGAACTCAGCATCTGTCGGTCTCTTGATGTACCTGGTATGAAGCCATTCTACTCTCCTCACCACATATCAAAATAGAAAAGGAAAATATCCTTAACCCGGCTACTTTCATGCCTATGATTGAAGATGATGAAGATCACTCCTGCAAAAAAGTCATTCAACAGTATGAAAGGCACTGAGCTAATCTGCAAGACGTGCCCCTGGCTAACCAAGACACAAAGTACTATACCGATGGCTCCTGTCAACAAGATGAGAAAGGAAAATTGGTTGCAAGCTATGCTGTTTGCACCCTACGTGAGGTGGTGAAAAGTGACCTGATAAAAAATGGAAAATCCGCTCAAATCACTGAACTAGTTGCTTTAGAAAGGACCAGCAGACTAGCTACGGAAAAGAGAGTAAACGTCTATACTGATTCTAGATATGCCTTTGGGTTAGTGCAAGATTTGGGCAGCTGTGGAAAGCGAGGAAGTTTCTAACCTCCACTGGAAAGGCCATTAAGAACAATCTAAATGTAGGTCACCTCTTAGAGGCACTCCAACTCCCCGGTGAGATAGCTGTCGTTCATTGTGCCACACTTACATATGAAAGTGATGAAACAAGTAAGGAAAATGCTTTAGCTGAGGGCTGACTAGGCTGCTTTATTAATGCAACAAAAGTGCCTCCTCCTGCCGAGACCTCTAAAAAAGACGTTGGCACTATGCAAGATTTGGCCCCTAAATCTAAAAAGTCTCAATGGAGGAAGGTAGGGTGCACCTTACACCCAGACAGCATATGGCGGGACAGGGATGGACGCCCTGTTGCGCCATCAAGCTTCCTGCCTAATTTACTAATCACTTATCATGGCCTAGCTCACGTAGGCAAGGAAGCAATGGCCACTTTGCTGGCCAAAGATTGGCTTGTTCTTAATTTGCACAGCTGAGTCAGTGCCTTCTGTTCCTCCTGCCCTATTTGCTTGGCCTACAATGTAGGTAAGCCTGTAAAGAGCAAGAGGGCAGCGCAGCCCCCACCATGGGGTCCCTTTGTAAATATGCAGTTTGATTTTATTCAGCTACCTAAGTGCAATGGCTTTCAGCATGTTTTAGTAGTTGTATGCATATTTTCGGGATGGATAGAGGCCTATCCCTGCCGCAGAGCTAATGTAGCTGCAGTAGTGAAATGCTTATTAAGGGAATTCGTACCTAGATTCGGAATACCTCTGGAACTGAATTCGGACGGGGTCCTCATTTCACGGGTAAGGTCCTTGCTAAAGTATGCCAAGTCCTTAAGATCCAATAGCACTTCTGTTCAGTATTGTTTAGATTTAACTAAAAGTCTCCGCAGAATATCTTTGCAGGTGAAGGAGGCATTGCCGGTCTCCCCGAATCAGAAGTGTCATACCCTAGAACCTGGAGATTGGGTATATCTGAAGAGTTATCAGAGGAAAAATGCCCTGAAACCCCGGTGAAAGGGGCCTTTCCAAGTTCTCCTCATGACCCATACTGCAGTGAAATTGGAAGGGAGGGCGACCTGGGTTCACTCGTCGCAGTGTAAAAAGACCACACCTCCACTGAAGGAGGTGTCCAGTTAAGAAGAAGGACCGACGACCATGCAGCCGGAGTAACCAACCCAGCAAGAATCCCTAAAACATCAAAAAATCCAAAACATTATAAATATAAACTTTTAAAGTAGTGAGACTCATAAAGTCTCAAATGGGGGGAGATTGTCAAGGAATGCAGCTAGGGAGCACTGATAAGGACTGTTGCTGTTTCTAAGAACTACATAGCCTTGAAAGCTAGTCAGAACTAGTTGCCTGTTTCTGTGTCTGTTATTCTGCCCTTGCTCTTTCTAAATAAGGGTGGATCGTAGCTGAATCAATGAGAAGCTGTAGCTCTTTCCTGTCTAATGTATTCTGAGGGTCTATAAAGGATACATCATGGGGGCGGAGATTTCCTTTGTTCGCTCCCCGTGAGCGCTCTTGTATTCTGAGTAAAGTAAAGTTTTGATGATCACGCTCAAGCTTATTGATTCGGAGTATTCTTCGATAACCTCAGTGATCAGCTGAGACCACACAGTAACTTACCCATCTCTGTGCAGCCCCTTTTGTAATCAGCCAAGATCCTGCAAGAACAAACTAGTCTCTCCTAGATCTGAGGATGTGGACCTGAGGCAGAAGAGGACCCTAACGGGCCTGGGAAAGACTCCTCTGATTGTCCTTCTTGTGGGCACAAATGATATAGCCAGTTTCTTGCTGGAATTTACCAAAGGAGACTATGTCAGGCTGGGGAAGAAGAGGCTCAGGAGATCTTCAGTGGGATTCTGCCTGTCCCTAGAGGAGGATGACAAAGGCGTGACAAGATTCTGACAATCAACACGTCTCAGGCAGTGGTGCTTTAAGGAGGGTTTGGGGATGTATGGCCACTGAGAGGCATTCATGGACAGAGGACTGTTCTCTTGGGATGAACTTCACCTGAGTAGGGAGGGATACAGATTTGTAGGATGGAGGCTGGCACCACTGATTAAGAGAGCTTTAAACAAGGGAGTTGGGGGAGATGGTTGGGAGATGTTCAAGTCATCTCCACGCCTGATTCTAGCACTGAGAGGGAGGCAAATGAATTAAGAAAGGACACAGCAGTGGGGAACAGAATGGACATTAAGAGGAAGGGTAGTGTAAATACCAGTCTAATAGGCGATGTTATCAATACAATGACTTTGCCAAATCAAGTAAGAAACATGAGTGAAGCCAAACTTTAATGTTTGTATATCAATGCGAGGAGCCCCTATTACAGCAAATCAAAGCAGTTGTTTAGAGTCAGTTGAGAACAGCATATAGAGGAGAATGGAGGTCGAAGCAGAAACCTACCAGGAGTGGAAGGTGGGAGGGATCAACAAGGAAAACTACCTCTTGGAGGTCAGAACACATAAAGTGAAAAAGGCCAAAAACCAAGTAGATTTGGACCGTGCAAAGGGAATTAAAACCATTAAGGTTCGTTAGTCATATAAATTCAAAGAAAACAAAGAAGTGGGACCGCTAAGCACTGAGGATGGGGTGGAGGTTAAGGATACTCTAGGCTTGGCAGACTATCTAAACCAATACTTTGTTTCTGTTTGTAATGAAGCTAATGATGAGCCTTTGGCTAATGGGAATAAGGATATGAAGGTAGAAATTTCCACATCCAAGGTAGATGTGAAACTTGAACTGTGCAATGGAACCAAATTGGGAGGCTCGGATAATCTCAGTTCAAGAATATTAAAGGAACTGGTTTATGAATTTGCAAGCCTGTTAGCAAGGATTTTTAATGAATCTGTAAACTTAGGGGGTGTACTGTATGACTGGAGAATTGCTAACGTAGATCCTATTTTTAAGAAAGGGAAAAACAAAGGTCTGGGTAAGTACAGGCCTGTTAGGGCAGGTCCACATTGCTTACCTTTTTTGACAGCAGTCAAACAGAGATATGCAAATTACCTTAAATGATTTGTATATCTGCTTTCAGCTTCCCTACTCTTGGTACATCCACAGTGGGGGTGCGGGGGTGCCTGGTGGCACCCTGAAACTGGGCAGCCAGGTTTGGGGCCCCTCTAATCCAGCCCTGGTGCAGCACCCCCCTGCAGCCAGTGCCCAGGATGCTGGCCCTCCTCTCGCTTCCCGTATGCTACTGATTATCAGGGAAGGAGAGGAATTATTTGAGTACAGCACAAATGTCAGTACGAGAACCAATGGTTACAAACTGTCCATCAGGAAGTTTAGACTTGAAGTTAGATGCAGGCTTCTATCCATTGGAGGAGTGAAGTTCTGGAATAGCCTTCCAATGGGAACCGTGGAGACAAAACACCTAGCTGGCTTCAAAACTGATCTTGATAAATTTGTGGAGGGGATGGTACGATGGGACAGCCTAGTTTGGCAATTGACTGATCTTTGACTACTGATGGTAGATATGCCAATAATCTGGGGGGGGAACTTTTGATGGGGAGGGATCTGAATTATTACAGAGAATTCTTCCTTTGGTGTCTGGCCACTTGAGTTATGCCCACATGCTCAGGGTTTAACTGATCATCAGATTTGGGGTCAGGAAGGAATTTTCCCCCAGGAGAGATTGGCAAAGGCTCTGTAGGTTTTTCGCCTTCCTTGGTTGCATGAGGCACAGCTCATGTGCTGGTGGATTCTCTGTATCTTAAAGTCCTTAAACCATGATTTGAGGACTCTAATATCTCAGTCCTTAGGTTAGAGGTTTATTTCAGGAGTGGGTGGATGCGGTTCAGAGGCCTCCATTGTGCAGGACGTCAGACTAGATGACCATATTGGTCCTTCTGACCTTACAGACTATGAGTTTCTGCAAAGCTGCTGTTCTCACCAGAGACCCTGCAACAACGAACCAGTCTCTGCGCAGCCCCTGGGCTCACGGGAGACCCTGCAGTAACTGACCCATCTATGAGGAGACCCCCTGCTCCCCAAACAGCCTGCAATGACTAGCCCGACTGTCCGCAGCCCCAGTGCTCATCAGACCTTGTAAAAACTGACTCTGTGCACAACCCCTGTGATTAGCAGAGATCCTACAATAATGATTGTGTGTGCAGCCCCTGTGTGCACCAAAGACCCTACCATAACTCACAGTCTGTGTACAGCCCACGTAACCAGGAGAGACCCTGCAATAACCAGCCAGTCTGTGTGTACCCATGTGCTCACCAGAGGCCCTAAATAACTCACCAGTCCATGTGCAGCCCATGTAATCAGCAGAGACACTTCAATAACTAACTGATCTCTGTGCAGCCCTGGAGTTTACCAGCTGCGGGCGTTCCTTGGCATGGCAGGGTTTTGCCGCATCTGGATCCCCGAGTTTGGACATATAGCAAAGCCCCTTTATGAATGCCTCCAGAGTATGGACCAGGAGCCATTCCACTGGCCCCCTGAGGCGGAAGCCGCCTTCAAGGCTCTGAAGCAAAAGCTGCTGGAGGCCCCAGCCCTTGGTCCCCCGGACTTGTCCAAGCCATTTCAGCTTTTCGTTCACAAGCGAAGGGGGTTGGCCCTTGGGGTTCTCACCCAATATTTGGGAACCTGGCGGCGTCCGGTGGCCTATTTCTCTAAGCAGCTGGATCAGGTGGCTACAGGATGGCCGGGATGCCTGCGGGCAGTAGCTGCTACAGCCTTGATTATTGAGGAGGCTGAGAAGTTAACCCTTGGGGATAGCATGATGGCTTATACTCCCCATATGATCCAGGCCCTCCTAGATAGCAAGGGGGGTCTGTGGCTAACTCAGGCTCGGTTAGCCCGATATCAGGCCAAGCTTATTGAAAACCCGGAGGTGCAACTGCGTACCTGCTCAACTCTTAATCCGGCCACCCTCCTTCCTGACTCTGAGGTTATAGAACATAATTGCCTGGAGACTGTGGATTCGCAACATTCCAGTAGGGCGGACCTTAAAGACTGGCCCCTGCCTAACCCAGATTTTGCATGGTATACTGATGGGAGTAGCATGGTGGCTGGCGGCCAGCGAAAGGCAGGATATGCTGTGGTTTCCCTCTTCGACCACTGAGGCACAGACCCTGCTGCCTGGGACCTCGGCACAGCTGGCGGAGCTGATCGCCCTCACCCGAGCACTCGAGCTGGCCGCCAATAAGTGGGTTAATATCTTCACCAATTTCAGGTATGCTTTTGGGGTACTGCATGCCCATGTAGTGCTATGGAAGCAGTGGGGAATGCTAACAGCCCAGGGAAACCCAGTGAAGTACGGCCCACAAATCCTCCATTTACTGGCAGCTGTTCAATTGCCTGCCAAGGTGGCTGTAGTACACTGCCGGGCCCACCAGAGGGAGGATCAGGACGTAACTCAGGGAAATGCCCGAGCTGACGGAGAAGCCAAATGTGCAGCCTCCAGCCCCCCCCGTAGAAGAAACTACCCTAGTGGGCGCTCTCATCCCAGCCCTAGAAGATCTCCCCCATCCGGTCTACTCACAGGGTGAGCGAGCTCTGGCGGCAAAGCTCCAGCTCCTGGAAACAGATGGGTAGTGGCATACATCGGACGGAAAAGTCCTTCTCCCGAGCACTCTTGTGCATAATGTCCTGAATCAGTTACACCTGGCAACCCATGCGGGGAGGGAAGCCCTAGTTCAGATGGTCACCAAGTATTTTCTTGCCAGTAGCCTCCGCCCCAGGCCTCCCGAATTGTGGCAGGGTGCCCCGTTTGCCAGAAGAACAACCCTCGTTCCAGAGGACCCCACCAGCCAGCATCGCTTGAACAGACACCCCCCCCCAGGCCTGGTGTTGTATGGCAAATTGACTTTACTGAGCTGCCACGGACCCAGGGGTATCGGTATTTACTGGTGATGGTGGATCGATTCACTGGATGGCCAGAGGCCTTCCCATGCCAAAATTGCACCGCTAGGACGATGGCTGTAAAATTGATGAAGAAATTGATCCCCAGGTTTGGACTGCCCCAATGGATTGAGTCCGACAATGGAACTCATTTTACTGCAAACATTGTAAAGATAGTCGCAGAGGCTCTGCAACTACAATGGAAGCTACACGCTCCCTGGAGACCCCAGGCCAGCGGGGTCGTTGAACGGACTAATCAGACTCTCAAGTAACATCTCTCCAAAATCTGCCAAGAAACCACCCTTAAGTGGCCGGATGCCTTGCCAATGGCCCTGTTGCGGGTTCGGGTACTGCCTAAGGGGAGGTTGGGTTTAAGCCCCTTTGAGATCCTTTTTGGACGGCCCTGGCCTCTGAATGGTGCCCTGGTTCTGCTAGGGGAGTGGGTCCTAGGAGAGTCAATGTTATTCAAATACTTGTCCTCGTTGGCTGCTGTTTTTTTCTTTTCTTCACAGGTTTGTGAAAGATGCTCAGCCTGTTCCACTAGAAACCCCGGCTCACTCCCTCCAGCCCGGAGACTCTGTCCTCGTCCGGAGCTGGAAAGACGAACCCCTCCAGGAGCAATGGAAAGGACCCTTTACAGTTCTCCTGGTTACCCACACCACGGCTAAAGTCGAGGGACACAAGAAGTGGATCCACTACGCCTGGCTAAAGCCAGCACCTCAGCCTCAGGATCAAGATACGTGGACTGTGCAACCCTCTAAGGACTTGGACAATTCGGACTATGGACTGAAATTATTGTTTAAATGCAATCCTCGCTGAGTGCAAGTATAACCCCTCCCCCCCCCGGTTTTACCCGGGATGACCACAAGCTTTCCTGGTTTCCCTGACCCACCTTTGTGCTTCCCCCACCCCCTCCATTCCAGCCTTGTATGCACAGACCGAACCTTCCTCTGAATTGAATTCATTGTTGTCACAGGAGTATGAGAGGACTCAGCTTTCTAGAATCTGGGGGGAATTGTTGATGCCCCTGGCTGCATCTGGGGTCGCGCACTGGGTAACTCGAAGGAGTGGAAGGCCATAGTGCGGATGAAGCTCCTTTGCTCCAGATTCAGTGGCAGCTGGGACACAATAACACCAACCATATAAGGATGTTCCCCCGGTTTCAGGAAGCAAAGTAGATAACAAGCCTTGAAAGTACCAGTGGGAATCGGTCAAAGTTTGCTCTCTAAGAGAAGGGGGAGAGTACTTCCACCGCTTACAAGGAGAATAGTATTGAAGTAAACAACCTGTCTATATAAGGGTCATTGCAACAGGGGTGGGGTGCGCATGATTTGAGACGTGCCTGTCTCCGTGTGCCTGCTTCAGATCTCAAATAAACCTTAGAGTGCTTCTCCGCCCTGGTGTGGTTATTGGTGCTGCGCACTCCGGGCAACGAACCTAAACGAACTGTTGCTAGCCCCAGCCCATCCTCGGGCGTCCCACCTGCAACAGATGTGTATCCTGAATTTTCTCCTCAGAGTACATTTTGTGTGGTACATGAGTACCTGGCTGTAGATAACAGATTTCTTGGTGTGGGGGCTGGTTGCTGGACCTGTGAAGGTGGGCATGGAGATCCGTGGGTTGCTTGTATACAGCTGTCTGCCAGCTTCCTCTGTGGAAGCTGATTGTGATGTTCAGGAAGGTGGTGCCAGTAGGGGCAGTGTCCCACAGAACGTGTATTGGCCATGTTGTAATTGCTGAGATTATGGTGGAAATCAGTGGGGGAGTTTAAGTCATCTGCCTAGACTTTGAAAGGATCATCAATGTATCTCAGGTAATCATTGCTTTCATGGTCCATTTCTGCAGACGTTCTCCCTCACAGTGGCCCATGAAGAGGTTGGCATGTTGGGGAGCCATCCTAGGACCAAGGGCTGTTCCCAGTGTTTGGAGAAAGTTTTGGTGAAATGTAAAATTGTGATGGGTGAGGATGAAATGGACGAGTTTAACAGTGAGTCTGGGGGTTGTCTGTTGTCTTATAAATATTTGAGGCAGGCAGTGATGGTGCCATGCTGAGGGTGGCGGCGTAGATGGACGTGGTGAGAAGGTTGGTCTAAGGGAGGATGTTAACGTTGCGTGGTGGAAGTCGGTGGTTCTGGTGGAAGCTGGCCATATGAGTCCTGAGTGGTGTGAGTGCAGCTACAGAGACACAGACAGAGCCTGGAAAGGGATTTTCACTGCAGGGTTGACAAGAAAAATGATGCGTTAATCTTCATTTCCCTCTGTGACAAAGGGGGGGTGCTCGTAATGTTTCCTCTGGGAACCGTCTGCACCTCAGTCTTCTCCATAAGTTCCTCATGTATTTCGGTGATGGGACGAGGTTGTGTGATCACTGCAGAGACCATTAGAGCAGTGGTTCTCAACCCTTTGCGGCAGTGTATTGTGACCATACAGGACACACTGGCCCACCCCCAAAAGCTGAATCCAGCCATCTCCCCAGCTCTCCGTGACACACTTAACACTGTGTTCCAACACAATGGTTGAGAACCACTGTACGAGAGGGTGGATGGACCTTCCCTTCTCTCATGGAAACAAATAATGGTCAGGAAAACTCTGGAACACTCAACCAGCTGTAACAGTTTGTAGGCAGATGTGGTGAAAAGAAGGTAGACTGATGGCCATCTTGCCTGGGAAAGAGACAAAGGGCAGGGAATGGGCAAGAGAGGTGTGGCTGGGAGTGTTTGGGTGAAAGGGAGTACCCCATGAGGAATCAGGGGAGCAGGGCCCAAGAGTTTGGGCTCTCTGTCTCTCCAATTGTTTGTTGCAGCCTCTAATTAATCTGCTTACATCTTTCTACACTGTGATCCTGAGAACTAATAAACCTGTCGACTTCCACGCTGGATGTGAATCACTTCCGACTGGAAGGCAACATGCATGGCCCTTTTGGAGGGGTGGGGTGTAGGTGCTCCTCAGGCTCCCACCCAGGGTGATTCACAGTGGGAGCTCATGCGGAGCAGGTGTGCAGAACTCTCCAAGGCCAGAATTAGGAGGAGGTTTTTGACATTCCCATCCCAGAATCTGGTCTGGTTTGCTGCTGTGCCTCCCCAGTCATGCATTCCTGGACACCGATTTACCCAGCTTTGCTAGGTGGGCTTCCACTGAATGTACTGCCCATGGATCCAAGCAGCTGCCTTGCCAGGTGTGCTGGCTGGGTTAGCACTGGATGCCACGGCAGGTAGGGCAGGGCAGACACAGCAAGAGCTGGTGGTGCCCAGCCATGGTGGCTGCCCTTGAGGAGGGGCTCTCTGATGGGGCAGTGATCATCTCCCTGCCCAGAACAGCCGAGGGCACATTGAGATCCACTGTGTGCATGTCCGAGGGGAGACAAAACTTGTGTGTGGCCCCCAGGGCTAGATTAAGGCAGGGGCTGTAGCCCAAAGGCCCCAGCCTAAAGGGGGGCAATGCAGCCCCCCCCAAAATCCAGTCCAGTTGGCTGGAATGGCTGGCTGCTGTCTCTCATCTTCAGCCTGCCTGCCCAGCCCATGGGCTGACTGGTTTGGTCACCAGCCAGCCCAGGGACAGGGCAGCAGTACCACGGCTTCTGGCCTACCTTCCCAGCCTGCAGCAGCAGCCCGGCGCATACCCCCCCACCCCCCAATCAGCCGTGGCCTACGGCGGTGCCAACTGTGGCACTACGAATCCCTTCTGCAGCACCAGCTGGGGCCCCACTGCCCAGCATGGGGGGCAATAGAGGGCCCACAAGTGTGGGCAGCACTGCCCTCCCCACAGGTCTTGACCCAGCACTGACGGTGATGCCTTTTTCCCCTGCTCCACTGAGGCCCCTGAGTGCAGCACACTGGGGATGTGGCCTGATGCTACAGACAGGTCGGGCAGGCACGTGGGCGTGCCACTCGTCAGAACCAGCCAGGCCTGTGCAGCGCGACTTTCCCTTACAAGAAGTGGTACCTTAAACCGATGGGTAGGGAGGAGTATAAATATATTGCTTGAGCATGGCAAGCGGGTCTGGGTACAACAGCGTCTGGTATTGTTACGACTCCATGTCGACACCTCTGTCCCTGGAGATGTCCCTGATGGACTCACACAGCCCGTCCTGGAGCCCTGTGGGAACAGCCATGCAACGTGAGCAGGTACTCTGAGAGGTTTCATGGGTGGGGGAGAGGGTCCCAAGCCAGTGGAGTCCATGGAATCGGAACAATAATGGCCTTCTGGGTCAAGTTCTGTAGGGGTTTAGCAGTCTGTACATAATTAATAATCCACTCTACAAAACCCCACAGTTCTCAGAAAGGCCCGAAGTTGTCTCTGAGTTGTAGGGCGAGGGAATTGAAGGACTACAGTCTTCTTGTGCGGTGTTATTGATTTTTGTCCATGTGAAATTAGATGTCCCAAATATTGCACCTCAGTTTGGCAGAACTGCAATTTTTGTTTGGATATCTTATGCCCTTTGAATGCCAATTGTTTTAACAAATATAAGGTGTCTGGTATACAGGATGTTAAATCTAGACTACATATAAGCAAATCATCCATATATTGGAGCATCACAGAATGACAAGGGGAATTTAAATTACTTAAATCATTATGCAAGGCTTTAGAAAACAAAGATGGACTTTCAAGAAATCCTTGAGGTAAGGAATTCCAACAAAATTGTTTAGAACCAAAAGTAAAGGCAAACAAATACCTACAGGAAAGGTAAATAGGCACACTAAAAAAAGCACTACATAAATCAATAACAGAAAAATAAGTAGCATCAGTTGGAATATGGTTTAAAATAACAGCAGGGTTAGCTACAACAGGATAAGATGATTCCACTATTTTGTTTATAGCTCTCAGATCTTGTACAAAACGCCATGATTTTCCATCAGATTTGCGTATTGGCAAGATTGGTGTATTGCACAGGCTTTGGCATTCTGATATTACCCCTTGCTGCAACAAAGACTCTATAACAGGGGCAATACCTTGTTCTGCTTCAGGGTTTAGTGGATGTTGTTTGATCTGAGGTAGAGTTTCATCTGGTTTGACAGAAATTCGCACAGGTTCTGTTCTCATGATTCCTACTTCTGTCGAATGGGTTGCCCACAGCAAATCTGGGAACTTAGATAACAAGGTCTCTTGTTCTGAAGTTAAACTCAAAGCAATAGGCACCACATCATTCGAAGAAGTTAACACAGCTTCCGTATTTTGCATAGAATCATTTGGTAGTTCTAGGAAAACTCCCTCTTCCGTGCAGTATATAGTACACCCAAGCTTACACAATAGGTCTCTTCCCAACAAATTAACTGGAGAAGTGGAACTTAAAAGGAATGCATGGGAATCAGACAAAGGGCCAATGGTCACTGGTAGTGGTTCTGTCTCAGGTTGTGGAACAGGAGCATTAGATATACCCACAGCATTAATTACTTTACCAGACAGTGGTGGATTTGATAATACATCTGGTCTGATAGTGGAAATGGTAGCACCAGTGCCGACCAGAAAGGAAGCTTTTGTTTCCCTGACCTTCAAAGTGAGCTCCCCAGCTGATGACAATGTAAGCAAAGGAGTGCAAAATGAAAGCTGTTCCCTGTCCTTATTTAATTGTCAGTGTGGAGGAGGTGGCGGTGGAAACCAAGTAGTTGGATTTTCTAGATCTGTGTTTGGTTTCAACTAAGGACACACATTTTTCCAATGCCCTGGTTGCTTACAATAATGGCAAATGCCTGCAAATACTGGTTTTTTCTTTTGTTTGAATTTCCCTGGAGTTGGACTTTTTGCTGGATTGGCTTTTTGATAATGGCTAATCTGCAGAGCCAAAAGCCTCTCAGTTTTCTTTAGCTGGCTACCTTCTAAAGTGCAATAACAGTGTTCGGCTACAGATACAAATTTATCTAGGGTCTCAGTTTCATAACCAATACAAATCTTTTTTAACAAATCCCTAAGGGGATCCAATAAACCTTCAACAAACGCGGCAGCTAGAGTGCCTGATCCGGTCTCCAATGGGTCAGCTATCCCTGAGTATTGCCTAAAGATGTTAGTTAGTCGCTCTCGATACTCAGCAACTGATTCCTCTTTTCTTTGCCTACAGGGTCTTATACGGAGCCAATTGATTTTACAAGGGAATGCTTTCAGGATAGCCTGCTCAATTCATTCACAAAGATCTTGGCACTCTTTTATGTACTGCACTGACGGTGCTCCTTGGCAAGCCGGATCTCGAGTCCATCTAGCTTCTTTTCTCAAGGTCTCTATTTGAGATTCTGGGCAAATCATTCTAAGAAGCTGTAAAAGATCTATTGGACTCGGTGTATAAGCCTGACATACCATAGAAAACTCCCTTTTGAACTTTTCTGGATCTTCATTAATTTTGGGGAAGTCTTTAGCTATGGCATGTAACTCCGATCTTGTCCATGGCTTGTGAACGTACATGTCATGATTGGCTCCGGGGAAAGTGTGGAGTGAAGCTTGCACTACCTCTTTTTGCTTTCTGGTGTGGTGAGCAATTGGTGAGGCAAAATTACTCGCCACCTGAATTTTTTTCTTTGGTTTCTGATTTAGTGTATTGGATGCCACAAACAAATCTTCCTCCTCATCACAAGTTATTCCCCCTTCAGTTACTACGCTGGGGAATTGAGAGGAAGCAGGCACAGTACTTTCAGTCGACTTTTGTTCTAAAGAATTTCTCATTGATATGGCCATAGACCTAGTACGGCATTTGGAAGCTTCTTCGTATCATTTAAACAGTGCTAGCCACTGATTTTCAGATATTTTGTTCTTTTTGGACTCGAGAGTCTCTCTTAAATAGCTGATTTTCAGGTGGTCAAAAGTGCCATCAGATGGAAACTGCATCCTAACATTCTTTTTTGTAATCTTGTTCCACTCACCTAGGTATTTACAACTATTGGGCCCACAATGTGTGTACATATAACATGCAGGGGAACGAGACAATGGAACCGGTACCGCTGATGACTGCCCACACCCCATGCCTAGAATTTACAGGGCAATCCCAGTTCACCCAGAACCAGGCAACCTGGTCCACCCAGGACCAGTCTAGTTTGCTCAGGACTAGCCTCCACTGTGGAAACCCCCCAATAGATTTCCCTTGCGGACTGAGCCTCAAATGAGTCAAGTAGCAGTGTTCAGACCTTACCCAACTCAACCCAAAAAGGGGAGAGGTAATCCCAACCAAAGGAGAAGTTAATCTCAACTAAGGAGGGGATATCCCAGCTATTCTCTTCTGTAAGTGGGCAGGTGGAACTCTCTCACAGTTCCCGTCAGCGAAGGAACCCTCTCACTGGCTATGTCTACACTTGAAATTTTAAGTCGACTTTAACTAAGTCGACTTAGTTAAATCGACTTAAAGATGACTTAGTTAAGTCGACTCAGTGAGTCTACACTTAAAATTAAAGTCGACTTAAAGGGGAACTTACAAAGTTGACCTAGAGCGTCCACACTGGACACCTAGGTCGACTTCTAGGAGTTAGGGGGACCTAGGGCAGGTCCACAGTGGCAGGGGGGCACCCCTTGTATACAATGAGGCAAAGGGGGACAGGGACCCTGGCAGGGCATGTGGGCAGGGTGTGATGCTGTCTGGATTTAGGGAACCATTTATTATATTATTTTCTATTAATATCTCATATATGCTGTAATCCATAGGAACTATGTCATGTTTGGTATCAATAGAAAGGTAGTAATTTGCTGGGAATGATTATATAGTTCATGTATAGGAATTGTATTTGTATTAGAAGTTAGGAATATGGTTGTTATATCTATACTTTAACTTGTGTGATTCTGTGGAAACAATCGAGACAGGCTGTCTACAACCATTGTGTCTTTAGTGTTAAGGAAGCTCCCAGGTACAGTGGGCCCAGGGAGTAACCTGATGAGCCATTAAGGACACAATGGTTGTATTCCTTATGTCCTTAATGGCTCATCATGGGAAAAAGGCAGGGAGAAATGAAAAATGACTTCAGGAATGATAACCGCAATTCACCACAGGCCCTCAAAAAAGCCTGTTTTAACATCTTCATCATCAGAGTCTACAGACTCAGAGGTAGATAAAGGAAAATAGTGTCAGACCCTGCTGTCTACCAAAAAGATCACATCAGCTCCTGGAATCCCTAGAGAAGTTAATCAAAATGTCCCACTAGCACCTATTACCACAATGGTAGTGGATTATGGGGGACAAAGGCCACCAGAAACCAGGGTGGAGGCCAAGGAGTACACCCCGCAACAAGCCAGGGCTATGAGCTGGGCTTTGGGAGCTATAACCAAAGACTCTGTAATCAGATTGCCAAGGCAAATAACATTAAGGGTCTCTGCTGTAGGGATATAGCCATGCTAATAAAGGAAGGGATCAGCCTAGACCAATACCTTGCCATCAGACATTCAACGAGCTACAACCAATAACCCATGGACACGTATCTTGGTTTATTAAGAATGTATAATCCGTCCTCAATATATAGTGGGGATGTTCTTTAAGGAATGAATGGAGGCGGGTGAAAGACCCGAGGAATACATTCTTCGTAATAAGACCATATCCTGACTATCGGGGGTAATGCAGTTTGACTCCACTGAATTCAAAGAGGCCTTAATACAAGGATTGACCCCCTCACTCCAACTAGCAGTGGGCCATATACCCATACAAGTTACATCCATCAGAGACCTTGAAACTCGAATACGGGAAGTATACAACCTACAAACCTTTGGGGTGCATCTACACTTGTAAATTAAGTCGACTTAAGCAGGCCACGGCTCCCTTTTTGCCAGGACCCGCGGGGGTCCTGGGCAGAGGGGAGCCACCTGCTTCCTTCTGGCCGGGACCCGTGGGTTCCAGCAAGAAGGAAGCCATGGCTCCCTTTTTGCCAGGACCTGCGGGTTCCCAGAGAGAAGGGAGCCCCATGGTCCCTTCTGGCCAGGACCGCGGGGACTACTCGGTCCTGGCCAGAAGGGAGCGCAGGGCTCCCTTCTTCCAGGGACCACTAGAAGTGAGCTCCCTGGGATCGCTGGGTCCCAGCGAGAAGAGAGCGCGGGGCTCCCCTCTGCCCAGACCTGAGTAGTCCCAGCCTGAAAGGAGCCAAGCAGTCCAGGCCAGAAGGGAGCTCCATGCTCCTTTCTCCCCCGGACCGCTCCAGGGCTTTGTGCCTCTGAGAGAGGCAGCCCCCTGTGGGGCTGGCTCTCCCAAGGAGAAGCCCTCCTAGCCTGGGGAGCCGAGGCTCCAAAGGAGCTTTGCCTCCCCCTGGACCTAACTAGTCAACTTAGAGAGTCTAGTATAGACTCTCTAAGTCGACTTACTAAGGCCAGATTTAAGTCGACTTAAGAGTCCTGTGTGGATTCTTTAAGTCGACTTAATAAGGTCGCCTTAAAGTCGACTTACTAAAGTCGATCTAAATTTTTCAGTGTAGACATAGCCTAAGTGAGGAGGCTGAGCTCCTGTCAGTACCAAGGAAGAAATACCATTGAAATACGACCAATGGGGCAGACCGGCAGTGGATGCAAATCTTAAGGGAGTATTCAGAGAAATTGCCCAGGAAATGTTAGTAGAGTCAGGCGCTGCTGTTTCCATCATCAGCTCTGATGCTCTGCCCCTAAAGGGCGTCAAAGGTAGCGGGTCTATCCGCTTAGAAGGATTCAGTGGGAAGGGTTGCCTCACCCCTTTCATTGAAAACATCACATGTAACATAGGAGGTAAATCATTTGTAAATAAGTTCGGATTGCAGGATTTAAAGGGACAGGGAATATTGGGAGTAGACTCATTGAGAATGTTGAATGTCATCATCAATATTCCCAACAAGGTCCTAAGACCTAGTGATGGGTCAGCATATGAAGTTCATGAAATATCTGCGGTTTTCAGATTAGCAGCAGTCAAGGCTCTTGAACCCTTATAAGACCCAATTGAGAAAGGGAGGTGGAAGAAGTCATGTCACGATACTCAGGTACATTGGCACAACATAAACTTCAGTGTGGGTTAACATCCACCCCTGTATCTATTGAAGGACCAGATCTGAGACCACAGAGACAATGTAAATACCCGGAAAGGGCAAAAGAGGGACTAAAAGCGTCAATTCAAGCTCTATTAGAACAAGGAGTATCAACAGAGATACAGACCACTTGTAATGCTCCAATCTGGCCGGTGTTGAAGGCGGATGGGCAAATGTGGAGTCTAACCATGGATTTTAGGGAGCTCAATAAGGTGACTCCTCGGAGGGCTCCCGTTGTCTCCAAGTATCAAGAAGTGCTAGCAGCAATAAATGAAGGAATGTTGTGGTTCTCTGTTTTGGACCTTGCAAATGCATTCTTCTCGATTCCTGTAATGCAGCAGTTTTGGTACAAGTTTGCTTTTACCTTTGAGGATCGACAATTGGCATTTACATGTCTTGCCCAGGGATTCCACAATGCCCTGTCTATCTACTACCATGAAATTTCTAAGATGTGGTCAAAGCCGTGGAAGACCAGTGGTAAAGTCCTGTCATATGTGGATGATATCATCATCATCACAACCACCAAGGAGGAACAGCTGCTGTTGCTCGATGAAGTGATGAGCCGCATCCAGCAGGCTCGGTTCATAATCAATCTGGCAAAGGCCCAATTGGTCACACAATCTGTTAAGTACCTGGGGGTAATCAAAGGGAAAGAAAGAAGGCACCCGAACCACAAAAGGGTAAAATTAATAGCCAATTTACCCTGCCCCACAGATGTGCATACTTTAAGAACCTTTATGGGCCTAACAGGGTTCTTCAGGGAGTTTATTTACAACTATGCCCAGCTGGCAAAGCCTTTATACATGCTATTAAAGAAGCATCAGCCTTGGAAGTGGTCTGAAGCACAACATAAAGATTTCAGTTCCTTAAAGCAGGCTCTGATGGAAGCACCTACATTAGGGCATCCAAATCTTAATGCTACATTCATCTTGCAGCTAGCTACCAACGACAACAGCATCAGTGCAATACTCACCCAAGAAGTACAGAAGGAAGATCATATTGTGGCTTATGGCTCCAGGTTGCTGAACGAGATAGAGAGAGGATTTTCGCCCTGTGAAAAGGAAGTATTAGTGCTTATATGGGCCTTAAACCACTGGGAGTACTTGGTGGGTATGTCGCCAGCAGTTCTACACATCTCACACACCCCAGTAAAATATGTGTTGGGGGGAAAATTAATGAAGGTAAAATATCCAATCCATGATTAGCAAAATGGACGCTAAGCCTGCTAAATAGAAATATCAAAACACAAAAGTTGAAAGCTCCAGTGATAACCCCATATGCATTGCTGATAGAGGGACAAGAACATTGTTGTCCACTACCACCTGTCATAGATCAAACAAAAACATCGCTTTTCAAGGTTGACATCACCTTTGAAGAAGCTAAAACACAAGATTACAAGATCTGGGCAACGGATGGGAGCTGTGGGTATGTAAATGGAAGGTTGCATGCGGAGTTTGGAGCCATTAGACTAATAGCACAAGAAAAGATCAAAGGACGGATCCAACAAGCCTCTGCCCAAGCTGCTGAAATTGCTGCAGTAGTGGCTGTGCTGGAAGTAGAGAGTCAAGAACCGCCCCTACTGATCATCACAGATTCTAATTGGGTCTACAGAGCATTATCTGAATGGATGATTGCCTGGCAAAGCAGACAGATGACCTCAGCAGATGGGAACTCTATCAAGCATCATAATTATTTAAGTGCTGCTTGGGACCTCACGTCAAGAAGATCGGGCAAGACTTACCTTTTCAAAATCAAGGCCCACAGGAAGATTTCTGGAGAAACCTACCAACTGAACAAGGGAGCTGATGGTTTGGCTAAGGAATCCATTAATTTGGGATTCGAGGAGGTGTATAGTACCCTGCACCCCCAATCTGCCTGCCAAGCTGTGAAACCTAGTGAGCCTCAACCTCAAGATTTCGAGGATATAAAACAACTTCAAGATGCTGACCCAGACCTACAAAAGTTATTAGCAGAAGGAAAACTATAAAAACTGGAAAATTGATTTAAATAAGGACAATTTAATCATGGCTGTAAGTGAAAAGGAAGACATTCCCGTACTAGTGATTCCAACTTGCTTTTGGAAGGAGTTAACTGAACTGGCACATATCCAAGGCCACTTTGGGAAGGAAAAGACGAGAGAACTTCTCCACCAAGTGGCATGGTGGCCAAAAATGATGGATAGTATTGAAGAAGTTATCCATAACTGCATTCCATGTGCACACAACAATGCAGATCCTCAAATCAAGAAGGGACCACTATTCCACCATCATATTGTGGGTCCTAGGGAACGCTTGCAGATGGATTTTATTGGGCCCATGCCACGGACGGGTTGAATCTGACCAAGGCACCCATTTTACGAGTGAGGTGGTAAAACATCTGTGTGCAGCCCTAGGCATGAAACAGAGGTTTCACATTGCAGCTCACCCACAGTCCTCTGGTCTGGTAGAAAGAGGGAATCGGACTATCAAGATGGCTCTGAGGAAAATCATTAACGAAAGTGGGACTAACTGGGATGTTAAGCTTCCCTTTGTTCTTATGGCTATCTGCTCATCAAAGGCAGCACATGGTTTTACCCCGCATGAGATCATGACGGGCAGACCTATGTGCACTCCGGAAAAATGGTATTTGGGAGACACAGTGCCAGACAATTTCCAATCGGTTATAAAGGTGAACGAGATAGTTCAGAAGATGTTAGATAATCTCAGAGAAGTGCAAGCTAGAGCCGTGAAGCAGCTTTGACTCAACCAACAACAAGTTTCTTACAGGTTGAGTGACTCCCTAAGATTCCTAGAATGGGAAACAGGGCAGAAGGTATTGCTAAGGTATCTGATAAGGGGCGCGCACTGTGTCAAAAATGGGTGGGACCTTTCCCTATAATAAATAAGACAAGTGCAACTGTCTACCAAATTGAACTAAAAGCTAAACGAGAAAAAGTAACGTATAAGTGGTGCCACAACAGTCAATTAAAGGAGTGGAAGGGATCTTAATGCTAGTAGTGATTTTTCTTCCAGAAGGGCATCCAAGCCTTCATCATCAATCGGCTGAAATTTTGTTCAGAATGTATTATATGTATTGTATATTAATTTCGTATTCTGTAATAAGGGTGTTGTGTGGGATTCGGTTCTACCCAAAAGCTCATTGTACATGTGCCCCTAAAAAGGAGTACACGAAGGTAACATACTCCCTCATTGGGAAAAGGATCGCACTACATCCGGTCCAAGACATTGCAGATGCATTCTTGTATAATCACAACTCATAATGTATTTTTATTTGGGAAAATAGACTAGCCTATGCTAAGGGTACCAAAGCTGGGAGGGTTAAACATCATAGAGAATACTTAGAGGCTCTGTTCATGGGTCACCTCATAGCGCAAGAGGAAGGGCTCACGAGATGCATATGGAGTCCTGTAAATATGGACCAATTTGACCAGGATATAGTATACATGGGGTATACTGGAATTTTTGGTTCCAGGTGTGGGGCCATAAAAATTAAAGCAGAACCCAAGGTGAATGTGGGTTTGCATCCTGTACGCATTAATATAGTATAGAAGGTCCCATTAGTATAATTCCAGTTACCCTAATTACTCCCAACCAAAGTATAGAAGATTCCATCCTCTGTAAAATGGGTTGGGCATACAGAGGTCCACCCTCTGGGAAGGAAAATTTATTTTGTACAGATGCATCGGCCGGGTTTGTTATCTTGTGCCAAGGTATCATCTATCCTTGGGTACAGTATGGGGACAGTGGTGAATGGAGTGTTCTCAGCCTATATGGACTGCACGACTCCATAAAGGTTCAGATAATTAACCAGCCAAGCGTCACCCAGGTGGGTGCAGTCACCTTAGGTAAAAAGCTGCCCAAAAATATATTTTATAATCTACTGTACAAATTACGGACAATAAAAATACACCTAATGTTGTCCGCGGCAGAAATTCAGCCCCAATGTAAGCCATATGTCCAACCATATCTTCAGGGTTGGAACAATTGGGTCAATCTGCTTGCTGTCAACCCTAAGGGAAGGGCCAAGTGAGATCTGATGGCCAAAATTTTAGGGAGAATGAGCACAGGATTAAGCATAAAAAACTTTATTGACAGTGAAATAATATCCAGAAAAATTAAGGCGGTAGGTAAAGACTTGGTCGCATTAGATTAACCTTTATCAGAAGCTATGCTTAGCATAGCACATCTAGATCTGAATATCACCAATCTGATTAGCACTAGGTATAGCACTAACCAGCATGAGACCAAGTTGATTGTGTATGCAATAAAAGACATGCAAGAGGGCATGGGCTGGGCAGTCAGCTGCATTCTAGCACTGGGCTGGCTGAATAATATCAATGAGGCACTGATTAGAGCGGGCATTCAAAAACAATTACCCATCAAGCTAAGACCATTAGTGGAAAAGAACATGTCTGATTCTGAAAATCATTTCCAGGAGTGGTGGGAGGTAGCGGAGTTCCGCTATGACCTAAACTCACATCAGATAATATTGCTTTTGTTGACTATGTTGAATGCCAACATTATCACGGTATATCTGGTCATTCCTTTCGGTTTATTTGTCAGAAATGTCTCAATGATTCCTGTAGACCTACCTCATGAAGCCTCTGAACTTGGTGAAATAATAGACACCAGTGCATGTGAGAACCAGAACAATAAAGGAAGTATATGTTATGGTGATCCCTTAAGGAAGAGTAATGTGTGCCTCAATACTGAAGCAGGGAAGTGCCACTATAGTTTGCAACCTGCCCCTACGAATCATTCGATCATGGTTGTCATTTCCCCTGAAAGTATTTGTGTAAACAGCCAGTGTGAAAGGTTTACCGTCAATGGCCTTTATAATGTTAACATGCCTAAAACAAATCTATGTGTATGTGGGGTTCAGACTTTTAAGGGTTGTGATATCAATTATAAGGTGGCAGCACTAGAAATTGGGGAGTTGAAGGTGGATTTACCTTTATACAACCAAATAAACCCCATTCTAATTGGTCCCAATGTCAGTAGTGTACAACAGCTACTCCAACATCCTGAACTGGATAATTACATCAAGAGGATTAATGAAGAAGGTAGTCAGGTTATGATAACTGTCCATCATGATAAAAATCAAGTTACCGCTGTCCTAGACAGAATTTATAAAAACACCAAAATTGCACATGGCTGGGAAAGTGTGTTCTATACACCCAGTACGACCTGGCATATACTTATACACCCATTTATTATTATTATGTTCACCCAAGTTGTATTAGTTATGGGGTGGATATTTCTGTGCTGTTATGTTAGAAGAAAGCTAAGGTGGCTAAAACATCATCAGTAATGGTGATGCCTAAAATGCCGCTTGTAGCCCCTTCATTTTGGCATCAAGGAGGGGATATGTTGGAGGTGTTTTACTATTAAATATAGTGGGGTGACCAGATGTCTAGGAAGAAGTTAATATGCATTGTAAATATAGGGGGCGATATGGTGGAAGGCACTGTCAATCATCAACGCCATGTTGTTTAGGGCCTTCTGCACAGCGTGTAGTGCCGTGTGCAAAATATCTAGTCACCGGGTGTGTGGGGCCTAAAGACAGAATTTTATAGTGTTAGCTAAACTAACTCCATTTTGTCATGTAACCTTTGCTGCAAGCCTAACCCTTAACAACCAGGGTAGCAACAAAATGCCCTTTATAATAAGAATAAAAGCGACATTTAAAAGAAGGCGCTGTTAGCCTTGCTTGGCAGGAAACCACATATAACAAAAAGTCTCTGCGGTTGAAATGACACCTGTACCTGTCTAAGATGAGTTGTGACCATGACGTCAAATACGCTGTAACCAAAGAGTGTAACTACAGTGTTTTTCCTGCTTGTCATTGTTGCCCTTGTCCCCTCGGGGGGGGGGGCAGGAGCAGCCCCACGGCCATGGTCAATAAAGAGATCTTTTCTCTCCTTCAGTCTCGTTGGTCAGTTTGTAGGGAACGACATTTCTGGTGGCAGCGGTGGGATCGGAGGCTCCGTGGACTCGTCGAGGAATCGCCCGAGGCGCCATCTCTCGCTTTACGAGAACAGCGGGCACTTACTGGTGGGCCCACTGACCTACCGATCCCGAACCCGAGACTGAACAAGACAGGTGTGGTGCACCAGGGAGTGCACCAGGAGTGGTTCGAGGGAGGACCACAGGGAAGACCGAGGCCTCGGCAGGTAGGCAGCCCAGTAGGAGGCTGCCAGGAAATCCGGGACAGCCCGGGACGCCGTTAACCGTATCCCGTAGAGTAGATAAGTATGGTTCTGTGTGTCTGGCCTTTCTTGGTCTAAGTTCCTTGCCAAGTGTCCGGTTGCCTGACCAGCGATCCTTATGATCGCTGGCTGTGTGTGAAACTCTCCCTCGGGAGGGGATCGGCACAAAAACTCAGGCCGTGTAAAACTTCCTCCTTTAAAGGCAAGGTCTCTCTTTCTCTAACAAGTTTCTGTAAGCCTACATGTCTGTCAGCCACACCAACTATCTCTGCAAGGGGAAACCCTGCAACTGAAGATTAGTTGAAAGCAAGGGACGGTGTGTTGTGCTTCTTTTCCTTCTCCCATTCCCCTCTAACACATTAGCCACTACAGCAACCTGCACACTACATAGCACCCCTATAAGAAGCTGGAAAATAGGATAAAAAGGGTTTAAGTGTCTTTTTCCTCCGGAGGTTAATGAATCTTATTGACCTAGCCTGGTTTGGGGCAGGGACAGTATTAGGAGCCATTGCAGCTCTGGTGATTAGTTTCCTGTCTCTAGTGCTGACAATTCCTAGTCCTGGAATAAATGCAGGCATAGGACTGGGAATTATTGTAGTTTTTGTGCTTTATTCTTGGTGGTTAGAGATTTTTGTTTCTCATTAGGTTCATGAATAGCACTGAACTAGGCTGATACCAGGGGTTTGCTCCTGGAATAGGTGTTGGCATAGGATTAGAAGTTATTGTAGTTTTGGTACTTCATTTTTGTTAATAAAACTGGCAATTTGTACTTGCAAATTTTGTAGGAAATAGAAGTCTGAAAACCGGTTTGCTCTTAACTAGTAAACAATAAAAAAAAATCCCAAACCATGAGTCAAAACCAAAGCACGCTGAAAGGGGTCCCAAAGGGAGCCCCTGTCAAACAAATGTTTAACAAATGGGGCCCCGAAGCTGTGCAAAATCTGGACAAGTAAAACACCTTAACTAAGGGAGATCTCAAGTTACAGTTTCCACCGTTAGAAACCTTTAAAAAAACCGCGGCTAAAATACTTAAAAAAAACTAAACTCTCACCAAAAAAAAAAAAAAAAGAATGACCTTGGAAACAAGGTCCACCAGTCGTAAATACTTCTAAGATGCACAGTAACTGAGGTTGTCTCGGGAAATCTGATAAGGCCAAAATGCTTAGTTTTTAGTCAAAGTGCCCCTCACGGTAGGATCCCTCTCTAACCACCACTCGTTTCTTTTGGGTAATGGTATTGGTACCGACCTTTTGGGAAGGGACCTTCTTTGCAAATGGGGATGCACTATTTTCTGTTCCCTGGAAATCCCTAAAAGTGCACTATCAGCCACTTTAACCCTTCCCCTAAATCCAATGGAACCTGTTCCTCTTTTCTTGGTTCAGAGTTACCCCCTCCTAAATATATTACCAAAGGAATTGTGGGCAAAATCGGCATCTGCTAGTGGTTTAATAAAAAGTGCACAGCCAGCCAAGGTCCGGTTAAAGGCTAATGACCGCCTTCCTCGCACCCCTCAATATCCCCCCTCGCAAGGAGGCCCTAAAAGGAATGAGAACCCGATATTGCCCGTTAAGAGGTCTGGAAGTAACAGTCATAGACATTTCCAGCACCTTCTTTAGTCGCCCAGTGTACCCTGATTCCCAATTTTTGTTTGCCTTTACCTTTAAGGGCCATCAACTCACATATTCCTGATTAGTCCTTGCCCTTCCGTTTGTATTGTTATGAGCAAGATAAATTTGTCCTGGGGTTAGTAACTCAACTTCATGGGTCTTCGTTCCGACTCTACGGTTATTTTTCTTATGGACTGGACCCTGTGGATCGTGGTTATCCCCCTTGCCTGCGTTAAATCGCAGCAGCAGCCCTTCTCATTAAAAAGACAGCCGTTCCCGCACTAACTTGGTAGACACCCCCTTCTTAACTCTGATGCTGACTTTTACACTGACGGCACTTCTTTTGTCAGTGAAAGTGGGGAGACACAAACAGGATATGCAGTTGCAACTGAACATGAGATTGTGGAAGCGGCTCCGTTGCCACAACATTTGTCAGCACAGGTGGCTGAGCTTGTGATATTAAAACGAGCATGCGAGCTGGAAAAAGAGCTCAGGGTCAATATACACGGACTCTAGATATGCCTAAGGTGTACCAGCACAGGAACTGCCTCAGACCTCGGTGGAAGGTGCCGCACCACGTACTGTTGTCTACTCCCACAGCGGTCAAGGTTCGGCGGGGTAAAAAAAAAAAAAAGACTACGAGGTCCTGAATACCACACCAGAGACCATCCGTGGCCCCCAGGAACATTCTCATCAAACTGGTAAAAATAAACTGACAACGAAATCCAGAAGAGCTGCCCTGGCAGGCCAACCAGGTTTCAGGGTTATTGGGGTCAACCATTGTGACCTTTCCCACATTTTTCTCTATTCCCACACTCACTATCCTTCAAGGGGCCCTGGAAAAAGGAGGTTGAGGGGTAAAAAACTAGGGGTTGGGCTTGGAGTTGTGTGCATAATGGCAGGGATCCTTATTTTACCTTTGCTATGTATAACAGAGGCAGGTAAAAAAAAAAAACCTCAGTCACCTGTAATAAAAACAGCTTCCTTAAGTGGACTCATAGGCTGGCTACTACCCTAAACACTTCCAATAAGTGGGTCTGCCAGCCTCCTCCTCCCAGCACCTCTATGGGCATTCCCCTCCTCCCAGAACCCCTTAGTGCCTTGGATATAACCCTCAATATCATGTCATGGGACCTCCATAATCACTCTATCCAATGGGGAAAAAAGGAAAATAAAATAATCATTATATATGATACGCCAGGACTTTTATGCTTTACTGCCAACCGTTCAGCACCCAATGCCAGTAGGGTGGGAGGTAAAATTTCACCTCCTATTGCACTCCTGATTCTTGCTGGTAAAAATCCCCCCCAGGCAAGATATTTAACAGTGTAAACCGTGCCTATAGGTGGGAGCCGAAGAACGAGCCTCCCCTCGGTAGCACATATAAAAATAATACCTCCTATCTTAAACTTGTTAATGCTATATATAAATCCTTGTATCACTAGGCTAAGGACACTGTTGGCAAATACCCCTGTAGAGAAGCTTTCCACTGCACTCCCCTCAACAGCACACAACCAGACTTACTAAGCAACCCTCGTGCCTTGCTGGAATGCGAGCATCTAAATCGCTCTGTCATGCACAACCTTGATTGGGGAAATTGTGCTATGGTTGATGGGGTCTGGTTCAATATCAGGGAAATCACTAAGGGCAGAAAGCTCTCGCTCACCCGTGATACCGTTTGCTCTTTAGAATGGTTCCTCCCCTTCGAAGGCCCCTATGATTTCCTGTTCACTCCAGTACCCCCAAAGGGGCCCAGGGCATTAAAGGCCCACTATTTTGTATGTGGGCATAAAGCCTACAAGCAACTTCCTGCATTCTGGTATGGCATCTGTGTAGGGATTCTGGCCTGTGGTTCATGCAGAGACGGCACATCCAGGCACACCTGGATGACCTCGGTGCATGATCACAGGCTATCCACCTGTAAACATACTGGGCAGGGAGAGCGTGGGAAACAGAGAGCGTAATAGAAAAACACTGAGTATTTGACCTTGTTATATTTTCGTCTCCTGCTATCTTTTTGCACTGGAATGCTTATTATGATTCTATGTAAGTTGTTTGAGCTGTATAATAAAAGGAGGTAGGAAGCCCAAAGAAGCAGCTTCTGCTCCTCCATGATTTGACACCCAGTGTCTGTCATCCCTTCATCTGGCGCCCATCCATGGGGCCCCTGTGCCTGTTTACTTTTTAGATTTCTCCTGCTTTCCCAATGTGGGCACACAGACAAGTTTAGTGACTTGTCCGTCTGAGGCTTTTGCCTTGGTAAATCTGTGTGGTGCATTCACTGTTTCGCACAAGGGAAAGCAACTCCTGTTCTCCTGTTTACTTTTTAGATTTCTCCTGCTTTTCCAATGTGGGCACACAGACAAGTTGAGTGACTTGTCCGTCTGAGGCTTTTGCCTCGGTAAATCTGTGTGGTGCATTCACTGTTTCGCACAAGGGAAAGCAATTTCTGTCTTCCTGTCTGCTATTTGTCTTTCGCTCCCACCCACCACGCCCAGCAAGGGTTACAGACGTGTCACACATCTTCGGATCCCGGTGAGTATGGGGGCCTCTCTGTCTAATGCACAGATCCGCCACTGTAATGAGTTGGCTTCTTTACTGCGCAAGGCTCAACATTCCTTTTCGCTTAATGATCTCAAGGTGCTGATTTATGAGGTTCACGGCCAATGCCCTTGGTATCCTGATGCTGGAACCCTCCACTTGGAGGATTGGGACCGCATCGGCCGTACCCTGCATGCTGAGCCTCGTGCGGGTATCAAGGTGCTCCAATCTTGGCACCTTTGTCGAGATGCCGTTGAGCGCTGTGCGCCACCTGCACCTCCCACTCATATTCCTGTTTTTACTGTCCCTCCACCGCAGTCTATCCCCCAGATTATCACCCCTGCCCCCCCGTCCAACCCCCTCCGAGCCCCCCAAGCCCTTCAAAACCCCCTGATCCTGATCCTTCACTTCGACCGTCCGCAGTGCAGCAAACGGCTGAGACTGCCCGCCGTACCGCAGACCTTTCCGTGGAGGAACTGGCCGAACTTATGGCGGTCTGTCCAGTCACCCGTACACCTAACGCAGACAACACGTCACAGTGACACATCAGTCCCCCCCCCCCCAACCTCACTCTCACTGCCCCTGCTGCTGCTACCGTCCCCGTCTGGCGCCTTTGCACCGCCACTAGCGGCAGCGCCGGCATGGACTTAATTTTACAGACTGACACCGACTTTCAGTTTCCTGGTGAGGTGCATGTTGTCCCCACGCAGGTAATGGGGCCCCTCCCCCCACATGTAGTCGGTCTTATTTTGCCACGTTCCCATGCCGGTCGCAAAGGGTTTTTTGTCATCCCCGGTGTGGTTGACGCCGACTACACCGGGGTCCTCAAGGTCCAAGTATGGACCAACCTCCCTCAACAATTGCCGAAAGGATCCTCGGTAGCCCAGCTAATTTTACTCCCCTCCCTGGTCCCCGGGGCAGAGCACAAAGAGCGGGGCGATGGACGTTTTGGCTCCACCCTCCCTTCTGACTCTTCAGTGCTCACCCTTACTACCCACATTCACGGGCCTCGGCCGATGTTAACTCTTACATTGAACGGCCGTTCCTTTACTGGCCTTTTAGATACCGGTGCTGACGTTACAGTGATACGCGCTGCCAAATGGCCACCTGACTGGCCCAAATCACCAACCAAAGAGCTGTGGGGCATCAGTGGTCATCAAGCCACGTATCAAAGTTCCCTCTGGATCCCCCCAAAGACCCCCGATTAATCATTGTCCTCAATGCCCCTTTCAGAGTTCGCCCTGTTAGGGCGTTGCAGCCCATCCCCGGAGCCCTCATTCTTTTCACTGATGGCTCTCCTACTCGAGGAGTGCTTACCTACCTCCCCCCTGATTCAACGGAATGGAAAGTACACTTTACCCTTCCCCTGAAAAGTGCTCAACGAGCAGAGCTGGCGGCAGCCATTTTGGCATTCCGTCTGTTTCAGAACCGCCCGTTTAATTTAATTGTAGACACTCTCTATATCTACCATCTTTTTGCTCATTTACCCACCGCCTGTATTACATCCCTCATTGATAATGATCTTACGTCACTTTTCCTGACCCTTAAGAATTTGCTTTCCCGTCGCCTGTATGCATTTTATGTTTGCCACATCTGCAGCCACTCGCCATTGCCTGGCCCCATTGCTGAAGGTAATCGGCGGGCAGATCAGGCCCTGCGGGACCTATCCCTTGCTTCTTTGTTTTCCGACCCCATATCTAGCCACTCCCTTTTTCATCAATCCGCCAAGGCTCTGGCTAAGCAGTTTTCCCTACCCCTTCCGGAGGCGCAGCACATTGTCCGTACCTGTCCCCATTGCGCCTCCATGCCTTTGGTCTTTCCCCACGCCGTTAATCCGCGTGGTACAGTGGCCAATCAGCTTTGGCAGATGGATGTTACCTTTTTTGCTGCCCTCAAACCCTATAGTCATCTTCATGTCATTATTGATACTTATTCCGGTTTCATCTGGGCTTCGGCCCAGCGCAAGGAAGCAGCTCGTCAAGTTATTAATCACACGTTGCATGCCATTGCCGTTATGGGACAGCCCCATTCTCTTAAAACCGACAGTGGTCCTGCCTATACCTCCTCCCTGTTTCGTTCCTTTTGTGCCTCTTGGGACATCACCTTAAAACATGGCATACCCTATAATTCTACAGGCCAAGCCATTGTGGAGCGTGCTCATCGCTCCCTTAAAACTGTCCTGGAAAAACAATTGAAAACAGCGCCCTCCCGGCCCACCGGGTTGGCGGAGATCCAACAGACCATATACATTGCCTTATTTACATTGAATTATTTAACACTGAATGCTGACAGACACGCCCCCGCGGACCGTCATTATCGGGGCCAGGGATCCCTACCACGCCCCAATGTGTATTACCGCCAATTGCCTGATCCCGCGTGGCATGGGCCCGTCCCTCTGACTACTTGGGGGCGAGGCTATGCCGCTGTGCTCTCTCCAACAGGTCCGCTGTGGGTCCCAGCTCGGTGTGTTCGACCAGCCCCCAATGGCGTGGCACCAGGGGCTTCACAATCCGATCCCCAACTTCCAGCTGACCCTGAACCCGGACACCGAAGAGAAACCCAGACCCCGGCCTGCTCGCCCCCTGCCTCGGGGAGTCACATGGGGAGATGTGAAATCCCTGGTCTCAGCAGCCCAGCAACGGTTGCTCCGCAACCATCAGGAGCCGACCCCTGATAATCTGTTATTAGCCATATTTGCTCAGCTCACGGCCAATTCCTTATTAATTCTCCTGATTTTCGCCTGCCTTGTGCCAGCCCCAGTGGCCTCGGCGCCCCCCCTCCAGGATCGGATGGGGTACAATATTTGGAGCCGCCTTGCTGCCACTGTCAACACCTCCTATTTTTGCCTCTCCAATGAGGTGGAGGTTGGCCAACTTCTTGGCTCCTGCCTTATTCCAGTTTGTAAGCAACCCTCAGACATAAAAAATGATACTATCCTGGGCAACTTTTTTAATCTCAAAGTCAACTATGGGACCCTTCCATCGTGGGGCGAGGCGACCAGGCAGGTACCGCCTGACACAATTTCCCTCCACACCCCATATGCAGCTAGTGGGGTGAATACCACCTGTGCCCGTGTTGTTAATTGTTCTCGGGCCCTAGTTTCGAGGGGATGCGTCACTCCACCCGGCCCGATTCTGAATTGTACATCCGCCATGAATGTTAGTTTTAATTATGCGCATATTATTTTGCCAAAAGGTTGGTTTTTTACTTGTGGTACTCGTACTTTTAGTTATGTTCCTGCTAATCTTTCTGAAGGTATTCTTTGTTGTCTTAGTAGATTGACTATCGTTTTGCCCTCAACCCCCTTCTCGGAGCGGCGCAGTCGTCGAGCTGTCCCTCTGGATGCCTCCTGCGACCCCACCATCAACCTGCTCAGTACAGCAGAATCCGTCTCTTTGGCACTTTCGCTCGTGGGTGTCCCTGCCTTGGCGGTTGCTTCGCATGTTGAGCTCAATCATTTGGCCTGCTATGCTGCCAAAGCTATTAATGCTACCTCCTCGGCCATTGCCCTTCTCAACGCGGAACAACATGAGCTTCGGGATGCGATCCTTGATAATCGCGCTGCCATTGACTTTCTTTTGCTCAGGCATCACCATGGTTGTTCTACTCTTCATAATATGTGCTGTTTTAATCTTACTGATAACAGTCGCTCCGTTGAGGACTGCCTTGCAGCGCTCAAGAACCTCATGGCGTGTATCTCCCAGGATGTAGGCTTCAGTGGTTTTTGGGACTGGCTTACGGGGTGGCTCCCGGATCTTGCACCCCTCCGGTCTTTGTTTGGCTATGGTGTTTTTGCCCTTGCCGCCCTGGTTGCTCTCTGTTGTTTTGTTCAGTGTATCACTTCCCTCTTCTCCCTTTGTCGCCTCCCCCCCCCAACCCTCTGTCTATCCGCTCTCTCGTTCCGATTTGGGCCTGCTCCACAAGTGACTCCAGGGTTACCTGGAGCCCGCTAATTTGACAAGTAAGGGGGAGATGTAGGGATTCATGGCCTGTGGTTTATGTTAAGATGGCACGTCCAGGCACACCCGGACTGCCTTGATGCATGATCACGAGCTGTCCACATGTAAACATGCTGGGCAGGGGGAAAGGGAGAGCGTGATGGAAAAACACTGAGCACACTGAACTTTTGCCTTCACCTTCTTGTTATGTTCTTGTATCCTGTTACGTTCTTGTACAGGAATGCTTATCATGATCTTATGTAAGTTGTTTGCTCTGTCTAATAAAAGGAGGTAGCAGGCTCAGAAAAGCAGCTTCTGCTCTTCCATGACCTGACATCCAGTGTCTGTCATCCCTTCAATGGGTTTTGATCTTACCCAAAATATCACGCTGCCAGCCAATCCTTCAGTAACTAAAACTAAAGGTTTATTGTACAAGGAAAGAAACAAACTATGAGAATACCGTTAAAGTAATCACATTCATAGAATGATTTGAAAGTCCAATAAAACAGGTTTCCTGTAGAATTTAAAGTTTCCAGATCTCAGGCACACATCCAATACCTGGATGGGTTTAAGTCCTTGTTTCACAGCTTCAGTTGTTAGAAATCCAGTTCAAAGGAATATACACCAAATAGTCCAAGTGTAGAGTTTGCTCTTGTTGGTGACCTGACCTATAGTGGGTGCCCCTGGCTGCATCTGGGTATCTGTCACTGGATAACTCGAGGGGGTGGAAAGGCCATGAGTGCCGATGAAGCCCCTTTGCTCCAGACTCAGACACAGCCAGTGACTGTATAGGGAGATCGCTCAATTCCAGGAAGTAAAGCAGATAACAAGCCTTGAAAATACCAGTGGAAATCGGTCAAAGTTTGCTCTCTAAAAAAAGGGGGAGAGTATTTTCACCGTTAACAAGGGGGAAAGTATTGAAGTAAACAACCTGTCCATATAAGGGTCACTGCAACGGGGTGGGGCACGCATGATTTGAGACATGCCTGTCTCCGTGTGCCTGCTTGAGATCTCAAATAAACTTGTTGTGCTTCTCTGTCCCGGTGTCGTTATTGGTGCTACGCACTCCAGGCAACGAACCCACTGTTGCTGGCCCCGGCCCATCTCTGGGCATCCCTACCTGCAACACTCTAATTCTCCCATGAGAATGAGCAGGACGATTCCAAGCTGGTGCTGGCTGGGATCTCAGTCCTGTGGCCCAAACGTTCCCTGTGAAGCCTGGACAGATGTGAGACAAAGGGTGCGTCTACACTAGTAAATTATGTCGATTTAAGCAGGCTTAAGTCGACTTAATTTACTCTGTGTCTACAACAGAGTTTCCTTAAGTCGACTTAAGCAGCTCCTAAAGTCGACTTAAGGAAAACTTAGGTCGACTTAATAAGACCTAGTTTTAAGTCAACTTAAGGCTTAAGTGGTCTTCTTAAGTCAACTTAAGCCAGTGTGGACACCCTAAGTCGACTTACAAGATAAGTCGACTTAGGGCAGGGGAAAAAGGGAGCCTCTGCTCCCTTCTCCCCAGGAAGCCGCTAGCGGCTCGTCCCGGCTCCCTTTTCCCAGGGACCACTCATGTCCTGGGGAGAAGGCAACGTGGGGCTCCCTTCTGGCCGGGATCTCAGCGGTCCTGGCTGAAGGGAGCCCTGTGGCTCCTTTCTGCCCAGGACCTGAGCGGTCCCGGCTAGAAGGAAGCCTGTGGTCCGGGTCAGAAGGTTGCTCCATGCTCCCTTCTCCCCCGGCTACTCCGGGGCTTGCTGTCTTAGGGAGAGCCAGCCTCATGTGAGGCTGGCTCTCCCCAGGACAAGCCCCCCTAGCCTGGGGAGCCAAGGCTCCAAAGAAGCTTTGCCTCACCCTGGACCTAACCAGTCGACTTAGAGAGTCTCGGGTAGACTCTCTAAGTCAATTTAGTAAGGTCAGCTTTAAGTCGACTTAAGAGTCCTTTGTGGATTCTCTAAATCGACTTAATAAGGTCGCCTTAAAGTTGACTTAGTAAAGTCGACCTAAATTCCTCAATGTAGACATAGTCAAAGAGATTATGTTCCCAACTTCCTTTTGTAGCCATAGCAAGGTGGGCATTTGCAGGTGATTTCTTCATGTGGGCTTTGATGGCAGTTTGCAGATGCTTTCTTAAGTGGAGAAAAGTAAGGTATATTGTCCTTTGCACTAGCATTGTTAATAGACAGATTATATTTGTACATTGAAGCTCCATCTAGACATTAATGTTCCCTTTTGATCTCTTCAAATAGAACAATAGTAATAGATAGGGAAGCAGTTCATTCAGCTTGCTAACCTCTAAGGCTATGTACACACGATCAGATTAAAGCGCAACAAGGCAATCGCACTATAAAACTCACGTGACCTTTATTGCGGGACAACGCGTACACACGTTGCTCCCTGCAACGCAACAAAATTACATGCATTATCGCGGTTGAGCGCAATGACTTCTGGGCACCTATCCCATCGTTCCATTTTCCCCTAAATCGGCGCTATGGATCATGGGATGAAGGAAAGGAACGCGAAGCGCCATGGGTAAAGTGTCAGTTTCCCATGGTGCTTTGTGTTCCCCTAGCGTCTCCGTCGTTTCCAATAGCAACTCGCGCCTATTTTCAACATTGCAGTGACGCACCGCACCACTTGCAATCAATCACAACAGCGACAGCATGGATCCTGCTCTGATCTCCACTGTCGCCTTCAGCATTCTAAATACATCTCGGCTTGTTGCTCAGTACGCAATGAGCTCCGAGTCAGATGAGGACACCGAGGAGCAGGGGCTGATCGATGCCATGCAAAGCAACAGCACCGCGTTGCTCAGCTCCTTCACCGATCACCTGCACACGGTGCAACGCTGTTTCTGGTCGCGAGAGACGAGCACCGAGTGGTGGGATCGCATTGTTATGCAGCTGTGGGATGACGAGCAGTGGGTACAGAACTTTCGAATGCGGAAATCAACCTTTTTGGAACTGTGCTCAGAGTTGGCCCCTGCCCTGCGACGGAAAGACACCAACATGAGGTCAGCCCTAACCGTGGAGAAGCGTGTTGCGATTGCTGTATGGAAGATGGCGACTCCCGACTGCTATCGGTCCGTTGCAAACCAGTTTGGAGTCGGGAGGACCACCATCGGATTAGCCCTCTCACAAGTGTGCCAAGCCATCAATCACATCCTGTGATGGAGGACGGTGACATTGGGCAATGTTCGAGAGATTGTGGACGGCTTTGCTGCCATGGGATTCCCTAACTGCGGGGGAGCAATAGATGGCACACACATCCCTATTTTGGCTCCAGACCATCTCGCGACGGAGTACATAAACAGGAAGGGCTACTTCTCCATGGTGCTGCAAGCACTCGTGGATCACAAGGGTCGTTTCACGGACATCAATGCTAGGTGGTCGGGAAAGGTGCATGATGCCTGCATTTTCAGGAACACTGGTCTGTACCGGAAGCTGCAAGGGGGCACCTTTTTCCCTGATCAAAAAATAACAGTGGGGGAGGTGGAGATGCCCATAGTCATCCTCGGAGACCCAGCATACCCACTGATGCCATGGCTCATAAAACCCTACACCGGGAACCTCGATCGCAGGAAGGAGCGGTTCAATTACCGATTGAGCCGCTGCAGAATGACTGTGGAGTGTGCCTTCGGCCGTTTAAAAGGGCGCTGGCGCTGTTTGTATGGGAAGCTGGACTTGGCGGAGGACCAGATCCCTGCCGTGATTGCGTCGTGTTGTGTCCTCCATAACATTTGTGAAAGTAGGGGAGAAAAGTTTTCCCCTACATGGGCTACGGAGGCACAGCGCCTCGAGGAAGCATACGAGCAGCCAGCCACTAGGAGTATTAGGGTGGCACAAGGAGAGGCTGCCCGCATAAGGGAGGCACTCAGGGAGCATTTTAATTATGCCCTCCCCTAGTTAAGTTCCATGATGCATCAGGTGCACCTTAGGATCATTTCAATAATGTGTATAAATAAATGCATTCTTCAAAGTATTTCTTACTGTTTTTATTAAAACCTAAAAGGTGGGGGTGGGGTTACAGGTTGGTGTAGCTCCGGGTCTCATAAAAGTAGCTGGGGGGGGGGGGGGACTGGATGTTGTCCTGTACCGGGGGGAAGGGTGGCCTTCAAAGAAATGCTTTGAGGGACTGCGGAGAGTGGGAGGCAGACATGGCTGAACTGTCTGGAGTGGAGCCCGGACATTTATCGCCTGGGATAATGCTCATGCTCTTGAGCAGTTCTGTTTGCTCCTTCATGACGCTTATCAGTTAGTCCCTGTGTTTCTGCCTCCTCTGCTGGGATTCCTCTCTCCAGGCTCTATTCTCCCTTGAGGATTCCTGTGTTGCTTTCAGCAGCTCATGAAACATATCCTCCCTGTTTCTATGAGCACGCCGCCGAATGTTTCTCATTCGTTCAGCTGGGATAGACACCGGCCTTGTGAAGCTCAATTCTAATACAAAAATAACAATAAAGACATTGTTAACACATAGCATAGATAACCAATGTAACCTTCCAGTGGCACATTCCACTGGAAGGTACAGGGCGGTCAACACACTACGCTTCGCTGAAGCAGACAAGGTACGTTCTAATAGTCGGCTTACCGGGGGCTAAGAATCTGCAGAGGGCACACAGATGGAACCAGATATCTTTCTCCTCAGAGTGCCCCTGCCATCTCGAATACATCTCCTACATGCCTCCGGTAGCAAGCCAGGACCGTATGCTGCTGCACTGTGTGCTGCCATGGTTCCCAGGGCTGTGCTTTGCAGCTGGAGAGGCAGAGTGTCCGTCTTTGGGAGCGCAGACACAAACGCTCTCCCATCTAACCTGAGTATTAGGGTCTGGAGGTACATCGAGGAAACCTTTACTGACCTAAATGCAGATGATTATTTTTCAATCACTGCTTGTATTGATGCCCTTCTAATGAATGCAGAGTAAATAGCGTGCACAGCGGGGACCCGCAAGCACCCCCACCCCAGACAATGATATTTTAGCAGTAGCAGAGCTGAACGAAGGAGAAACTTACCTGAACCCCCCTCTGCCGCCTCAGAGAACACGCTGCAATTCAAGCCTTGGGTGGACATCTCAGCAGGGCTGCTGAAGAGCTCCTGGCTACACGCGGTTGCGCTTTCCTCCGTGTCATCCTCCATCTCCTCCTCCTCCTCCTCCTCAACAACGTCCTCATCCTGCTCGGCTCTGGCAATCACCGGATGAGGGGGGGCTGAAGTGTCCACGGGACTCTTGGCAGTGGTTGTTGGGCTCCCACTGAGGATGGCTTCTATTTCCTTGTAGTACCTGCATGTAGCAGGCGCTGATCCGGAACGGCGGTTTCCCTCCTTCGCTCGGTGATAGCTTATTCTGAGCTCCTTCACCTTTGATCTGCACTGCACTGTGTCTCTATCATGCCCTCTCTCTGACATGGCCCGAGAAATTATGCCAAATGTATCATAATTTTTCCTGCTGCCACGTAGCTGCGCCTGCACGGCGGACTCTCCCCAGATGCTGATCAGGTCCAGCACCTCTGCCGTGCTCCAAAGGGGTGCGCGTCTTCCACGGCGGGCCGCCATTGCTAATGATGATCGGAGCCCAAACACACTCCACGAGGAAGAGAGCAGGAAGTGAAACAGACTAGAAATTTGAAAATCCCGGGAATAAGTTCGGGGCAGGGCGGGGACAGTTTCCTCACGGCCACAGAGCGGGTGGGGGGAAGACCAGAGAGGACGACTTTGGAATGCTGGGACACTTCCGGAGGCCAGACAATGCGCGGTAAGCGTACACACGAGCGCAAAAGCGCAACAGCTGTTCCGCGTTAGCTGTTACCACCCTCGTCGAGGTGGTTTTTGTATTGCGCTACAAAAAGGCAGTTAACGCGCAACAGCCATGTTGCACGTGTGAACGCCGTTGTTGCTATCGCGCGGTAATGAGTTTTAATGCGTGATAAAATGCTCGTGTGTACAAGGCCTAACACTATAGATGTATACATCCTCAAGTAACTGCTAAAACACACATGCATATCAAAGCCCTAACCTACTTGTAACACTACCATTGTGTTTTCCTACAATATATTTTTAAGGTTAGATTTATGTCATGTATTTTACAAGATTGCTTGGCCTTTTCAAGCCGAGCATGACAGATTTATGTAAAGCTGTGTGGATTTTAAAGAGTGTGAAGGGGAGTGGAACTAACTGGAGCCAAAGGTATTTGCATTTCAGTTTCTTTGTTAAACTGATGGACCAGTGCATAGGAGCTTGCAGTGTTCTGGGAAGAGTACTGATCCCTGAAAGATGGAGGTTCCTGATGTGCTTTCTGGGGGTGCTTGCTGTGGGGGTTAAACTTTGAGTGGCTAGAGAGGACACATCCACAGCTTGGGACCAATTACATGGAGGAGGCTGGTGTGGACCAGGAGCAGGGGTTAAAGTAAGGCGGAACGCTGCGGAACGCCATTCCAGGGCCCGGAAATTTAAGAGGCCAGCGTTTCAGGTCCTAGAGAGAGAAAAATATCCGGTGGAAAGCTTGCCGACTGGCACATCTTCTGAGCAGGGCAGAGGCTCCACCCTCCACCCTCCAATCTCCAGCCCCGCAGCTGGCTTAGGCTGACTCTTCTGAGGCCAGTGAGCGACCCTGCCTGTCGGCTCTCATCTCAACTTTGCCCCACTTAGGGCTTGGCTTGCTGAGAGTGAGAATTGCTGCTCAACCCTGCCCATCTGCATGCAGCAGCTCTCTTTGTTGCAGGAGAAGAGAGGAGCAAAATTTGAATCCCTCCCCCTTCTGCCCACCCTCCAGGCAGCATGTGCACGCGGTAGAGCTCTGGCTCAGCTCTGCTCCCCTGCCCACAAGCACAGGGGTAAGTACAGGACCCAGGGCACAGGGGTGGGAAAAGGAAGCTGCGAGGAGGGTGAGGTGGATCACAGGCCACCCAGGGTTGCCCCAGGCCCAGCTGGGTGTCCTGGATGCTGAGTGAGGGCTGGGGCAAAGGGCAAGGGCTGGCAGAGAGGCAGTTTGGGGTTAGAACCTGAGCAACAGTGGGGTGTGAGGGGTGAGTGAGACCCATGTGGGACAATAGCTGCCCAGCTGCAGTGGTTTTGGGCCAGGTGGGCCACAGGGTGGAGGAGCAGGTGGTTTTGGGGCAGTAGTCTGTGTGTGTGTATTGGGGGGGGGGGAGAAAAAGGTGGTTTGGGGCAAATAGCAGAGGGGTGGATGGTTTTGGGCCAGGCAGGGCAATAATGGGCAGGAGGGATAAGCTAGCAGGGCCTAGGTAGGGCAGTAGCCAGCCAGGGTGGTTTTGAGCCAGGTAGGGCACTGAATTGTGGGGTGGTCTGGGGGCAATATCAGGGGGCTATTTTGGGCCAGGGGGGTTGGTTTGAGGTTAGATGGGGCAACAGTGGGTGGGTGGGGTCACTTTCGTGCAAGTGTTGGGGCATTAGCAGCCAGGGGGTAGCACCCCCATTATGCTTTTTAGCTCCTGTCCCCTCTGCATCAGGGTCACCTTTTGCTTGGGGTTCAGGATCATCCCAGGGCACCAGTGGTGGTAGAGGCAGTAACTGATGGGGAGGGAGTAAGAACCAGACCAGATTTACCAGGGTTTTATTGTGGGAAAGAGGGAAATGGTGGCTAAGAAATGAAGAAGAAACTCCAGGCTCCCTGTAATAAGTGGGAGAAGAAGGTGGGTATTTGGGAGGTGGGGCAGCAGCCACAGTTGGTCTGGTTGTGTGACGTTCTCTGGAAGAGTCTGGGCTGCAGGTTGCTGGTTGTATAGTTGCTGGGCTGGAAAGGAATTGGCTCAGAGAGTTGGCCTCTCCTGCAAGTCTTAAAGTCCTTGGCAAGTTCATGATCTAAACTGTTTTAAAAAGATTTAATCAAAAAAAATCTACCATTGCATTAATCAAAAAAAAAAAATCAAAACAATCTACCATTGCGTTAACGCTTCCTAACTACCCTGTTGTTATCTATTATATCATGTTAGTGCTTGCAAAGGACTCTCCCACCAGCACTTGCGACAGAAAACCGGATTGGAGCTGGCTGAAATGGATGATTGGCAGATAGTTGGAAATACTATTTTAGTGCCTGGAGTTTGCAATCACTGACTTTTTCATAAATATCTTTAAGTAGCTATTTTCCAAATGTCTTTGGGTTAGGAAGAAAGGGACAAAATAATCCCTAATGTAACTCCAGTGAATTCAGTGGCATTATACTAGGGGCAAGTTTGTCCTCCAGTGATTTTTCATCTGGGATATTTCATATTCTCTCTCTCTCTTTCTCCTCTCTCACCCCCCACCCCTCCCATGTGTGTGTGTGTGAGAGAGAGTTACCTGGAAATGCAGGTCTAATCCTTGCTCAGACCCTTGTCAATAAACACAGTGTAGCTTTGCAAGGTGCAGGGGAAGAAGTGGATTCCAAAAACCTCCTGAGCCCAGCTGTATCCTGGCATAACAGAGATAACAGATTTCCAGTAGATGAAAAGTGGCAACAAGGAGGAGGGAGAAAAATTGTTCTCCTTTACCTCTGAGGATAGGACAAGAAGCAATGGGTATAAATTGCAGCAAGAGCGGTTTAGGTTGGACATTAAGTAAAACTTCCTAATTAAGTCGACTTAAGCTTGCTTAAGTCGACTTAATTTACCCTGCATCTACACTACAGTTTCCTTAAATCGACTTGAGCAACTTGCTTACGTCAACTTAAGGAAAATAAAGTCGACTTAATTTTCATTAAGTCCACTTTATTAAACCTAGATTTAATTCGACTTAAGGCTTAAGTCGACTCCCTAGATTTGACTTAAGCCAGTGTAGACATGGGGTAGCCCTAAGTCGACTTAGGGCTACCCCAGGACTGCACCAATGCCCTCCGTACCAGGGGGGGGGCACAGGGGGAGCCTGGCATGCCACCCCACAGGGCAGGGCAGAGCCCTGCCCCTATGCCCTGCCAGGTTCCCTGACCCCCTTTGCCCCATTGTACCTATGTACAATGGGGCAAAGGCTGAGCCCCCTTGCACTGGGCAAGGGATGCCCTCCCTGCTCCTGTGGACCTGCCCTAGGTCCCTCTAGCCCCTAGAAGTTGACCTAGGCATCCAGTGTGGACGCTCTAGGTCAACTTTGTAAGTT
>ML686177.1:1524738-1538024 GCA_007922175.1 Pelusios castaneus
CCACATGGTCCCGGCTAGGAGTGAGTATGGGAAGCGTGGGGCTTCCTTCTCCCCAGGGTCCCTGCTCCAGCTGCTGATCAGCTGGAACGCGGGTCATGGGGAGAAGGAAGCAACCCCCGCGGTCCTTTCTTGCCAGGACCTGAGCGGTCCCGGCGAGAAGGGACCCATGCCCTAAGTCGACAAAGTCGACTTAGGGCTCCCCCACGTATACACTGGGTTAAGTCAACTCTAGAGAGTCGACTTAAGCCTTAGATCGATTAGGAAGGTGGTGTTAGGAAGTCGACTTAATTTTAATTAAGTCGACTTTATTTTGCTTTATTTAAGCAAGCTGCTTAAGTCGACTTAGGCAAAGTGTAATGAAGACGCAGGGCCAATTAAGTCGACTTAATTTGCCAGTGTAGACGCAGCCAGCCTCACCCACCCACTCCTGTAATGAACCTCTAACCTATGACTGAATTATTAAAGTCCTCAGATCACAATTTAAAGACTTTAAAATACAGAGAATCAACTTCATTTTGAATGGTTTGTAAAAGCTCCACACAGCACGGGGGAGGCCAGAGGTAATTAAAGCTGTTGTGCCCAACTCCATTTTATCTTCAGTCAACACCTTCCTTTGGATCTATCTGTCTGCAATTGAATGAAAGATTGAGGCCCACCCACATGTTGGGTGTCTACCAGAGGAACTGAACAAGCCTGCAAACTCCAAATTCTTCCTAGAACTTGCTTTACGCATCAACTTTTAATCATTTGTATGGATGTGATTCAATTTAATCCTTTAACATCTCTCATTTTTTCTCTTTTTTTATAATAAACCTTTAGTTTTAGTTACCAGAGGATTGGTTGGCAGTGTGGCACTTTGGGTATGATCCAAGCTATATTGTTCTGTGTAATGTGGCTGACCCTCTGGGGTCAAGAGAAACTTTTTTGAGTAAAGAGCTTGGAGTTTTAAGCAATTTATCCTTTTACTAAACCCAGTGGCTATTTGGGAACCAGGGGCTGAAATGCAATAAAGGGGGTGGTTTTCACCCATCACTGTTTAGAGAGTTTAGTTCTCATTTTTGCAGCTTGCCCTGATATTTGCACTTTCACATGGTTATCCCAGGAGGCCCGAGTCACAGTCACCAGGAACTGAACTGCACTTGCTAAGCTGGGGGTTCAGATGCCCGACCAATTCTCAGGCTATGTACACACGATCAGATTAAAGCGCAACATAGCAATCACGTTATAAAAAACACGTGACCTTTATTGCGGGAGAGCGCATACACACGTCGCTCCTTGCAACGCAACAGAATTCTTTGCAATATCGTAGTGTAGCGCAATGAATTCTGGGCACCTATTCTACAGTTCAATTTTCCCTCAATCGGCACTTGGAATCCTGGGATGTAGGAAAGGAATGCAAAGCGCCATGTGTAAACTCTCAGTTTCCCGTGGTGCACTGTGTTACCATTGCGTCTTCCTCGTTGCCAATAGCAACTCACGCTTATTTTCAACAGTGCGGTGACGCACTACTTGCGAGCAATCACAACTGCGACAGCATGGATCCTGCTCTGATCTCCACTGTCGCCTTCAGCATTCTAAATACATCTCGGCTGGTTGCTCAGTACGCAATGAGCTCCGAATCAGACGAGGACGCCGAGGAGCAGGGGCTGATCGATGCCCTGCAGAGCAACAGCACCGCATTGCTCAGCTCCTTCACCGATCATCTGCACATGGTGCAACGCCGTTTCTGGTCGCAAGAGATGAGCACAGAGTGGTGGGATCGCATTGTTATGCAGCTGTGGGATGATGAGCAGTGGGTACAGAACTTTCGAATGCAGAAAGCAACCTTTCTGGAACTGTGTTCAGAGTTGGCCCCTGCCCTGAGACGTAAAGACACCAACATGAGGTCAGCCTTAAACGTGGAGAAGCGTGTTGCGATTGCTGTCTGGAAGATGGTGACTCCTGACTGCTACTGGTCGGTTTCAAATCAGTTTGAAGTCGGGAAGTCCACCGTTGGATTAGACCGCTCACAAGTGTGCAGAGCAATCAATCGCGTTCTGCTACGGAGGACAGTGACGTTGGGCAATGTTCATGAGATTGTGGACGGCTTTGCTGCCATGGGATTCCCTAACTGCGGGGGAGCCATAGATGGCACACATATCCCGATTTTGGCTCCAGACCATCTCACAACCGAGTACACCAACAGGAAGGGCTACTTCTCCATGGTGCTGCAAGCACTCGTGGATTACAAGGGGCGTTTTACGGACATCAATGCTGGGTGGTCAGGAAAGGTGCATGATGCCTGCATTTTCAGAAACACTGGACTGTACCGGAAGCTGTACCTTCTTCCCAGATCAAAAAATTGCTGTGGGGGATGTGGAGATGCCCATAGTCATCCTGGGAGACCCAGCATACCCACTAATGCCATGGCTCATGAAGCCGTACACCGGGAACCTGGATCGCAGCAAGGAGCGGTTCAATTACCGATTGAGCTGCTGCAGAATGACTGTGAAAAGTGCCTTCGGCCGCTTAAAAGGGCGCTGGCGCTGTTTGTATGGGAGGCTGGACTTGGACGAGGACAACATCCCTGCTGTAATTGCAGTGTGCTGTGTCCTTCATAACCTTTGTGAAAATAGGGGAGAAAAGTTTTCCCCGGGGTGGGCTATGGAGACACAGCTCCTCAAGGAAGCATACGAACAGCCAGCCACTAGGTGTATTAGGGGGGCCTAACGAGGAGCTGCTCAGATAAGGGAGGCACTCAGGGAGCATTTCAATGATGCCTTCCCATAGTTCACTTCAAGGATGCATCAAGTGCACCTTATGAGATTTTCACTGTGTACAAATAAAGCCACTCTTCAAAGTTTTTGTTACTGTTTTTATTAAAAGATAAAAGGGGGGGTTGTGGTTGGGGGGTTTTGGAGGGGTTACAAGTGGGTGTAGCTGCGGGTCTCTAAAAAGTAGCTCTGTGAGGGACTGGATGTTGCAGTATACCAGGGGGACGGGTGGCCTTCAAATAAATGCTTTGAAGGACTACGGAGTGCGGGAGGCAGACACGGCTGAACTGTCTGGAGTGGAGCCCGTACATTAATTGCCTGGGTCTGCAGAGCAATCATGCTCTTGAGCAGTTCTGTTTGGTCTTTCATGACGTTTATCAGTTCGTCCCTGTGTTTCTGCCTCCTCTGTTGGGATTCCTCTCTCCAGGCTCGATTCTCCCTCGCGGATGCCTCTGTTGTTTTCATCAGCTCCTGAAACATATCCTCCCTGTTTCTTCGAGCACATCGCCGAATGTTTCTCATGCGGTCAGCTGGGGTAGACACCAGCCTTGTGAAGGTCAAATCTAATAAAAAAAAGAATAATAAAGCTATTGTTAACACATAGCCTAGATAACCAATGTAACCTTCCACTAGCACATTCCACTGGAAGGTACAGGGCAGTCAACATCCTATGCTTTGCTGAAGTGGACAAGGTACGTCCTAATAGAAACCTTACTGGGGGCTATCATTCTGGACAGGGCACACAGATGGAACCCAATATCTCTCTCCTCAGAGTGCCCCTACCAGCTAGAATACATATCCTACATGCCACTGGATGCCAGCCAGGACCGTATGCTGCTGCCTTGTGTGCTGTCATGGTTCCCAGTGCTGTGCTTTGCAGCTGGCGAGGCCGAATATCCTTATACGGGAGCGTAGACATATACGTTATCCCATCTAACCTGAGTAGGAGGCTCTGGCGGTACATCGAGGAAACCTTTAGTGACCTAAATACAGATGATTTTTTGACAATCACTGCTTGTGTTGATGCACTTCTAATGAATGCATAGTAAAGAGCGTGCACAGCGGGGACCGAGACAGCAAGCACCCCTGCCCCGGACAGTGATTTTTTAGGAGGAGCCATAGCTGCATGTAGCAGGCGCTGATCCCGAATGGCGGTTTGCCTCCTTCGCTCAGTGATAGGTTATTCTTAGCTCCTTCACCTTTGATCTGCACTGAATAGTGTGTCTCTCATAACCTCTCTTGGACATGGCCCGAGAAATTATGCCATATGTATCAAAATTTCGCCTGCTGCCACATAGCTGCGCCTGCACAACAGACTCTCCCCAGATGCTGATCACATCCAGCACCTCTGCCGTGCTCCAAATGGGTGCACGTCTTCCACGATGGGCCGCCATTGCTAGTGAAGATCGGAGCTGCACTCCACTCCACGAGGAAGAGAACAGGAAGTGAAACAGATGAGAAATTAGAAAATCCCGGGAATCGAAACAGGGCGGGAACTGTTTCATCATGGCCACAGAGCGGGTGGGGGGAAGACCAGAGAGGACGACTTTGGAATGCAGGGACACTTCCGGAGGCCAATCATTGCGCGGTAAGCGTACACAGGAGTCGAAAGGCGCAACAGCTGTTCCGCATTAACTGCTACCACCCTCATCAAGGTGGTTTTTGTATTGCGCTACAACTGGGCTGTTGATGTGCAAGAGCCCTATTACATGTGTGTACGCTGTTGGTGTTATTGTGCGGTAATGACTATTAATGCGCGATAAAGTGATTGTGTGTACATGGCCTCAGTTGAAAGAGAGAGGGGGTGGAGGAAGGAATTTTGCTTGGTGGTGTGGACTCTGCCTAAGTCCTAAGCACTATTTAACTTGCCCCTCCCTTTTTAAAAGATAGAGCTGGTTAGGCACCATAGGGAGTCTTTTGTTTTAAGTGACCACTAGAGCTGAAATCACTGATAATCAGGTCTAAGTGCTTAGATCTCTTATGGGACGGTGTTTTTGTGGAAGAGACTGCCAGGCTGCATTAGCGGTGAAGTTCCCAAGGACAACAATGGTGTGTGGGGTGTGATGGAGGGAGAAGGGAGAGGCCTGTTAAAGGAACATTTGTTTATAGGACCGTATTTTAGTGATTTTTCTCCAGAATGCTAGATTTGTAACTGGAAAATTTATATAAATGTATGTTTCCTAGTAGGCCAAGATTTTTAAAATGTTTTATTTGCCAAGGTCATCATTGAGAGGAGAGATTATCTTGGAGAGATTCTGTACTAAAGATTTTTCTGTTATAATTAATTTTTATCTAAGAACAGGAGAACAGCCATATAGGATCAGAACAGTGGTCCATCTAGCCCAGTAACCTGTCTGCTGATAGTGGCCAGTGCCGCATGCTTCAGAGGGAATGAACAGAACAAGCAATCATGGAGCAATCCATCCCGTTGCCCAGTGCCACCTTCTGACGAACAGAGACTCAGAACATTTTAGCACATGATGTTGCAGCCCTGCCCATCCCAGTTAATACCATTGATGGACCTGTTCTCCATGAACTTATCTAATTCTTTTTTGAACACTGTTATAGTCTTCACCTTCACAACATCCCCTGGAAAAGAGTTAAACTGGTTGACCGTGGATTGTGTGAAGAAATATTTCCTTTTGTTTAAACCTGCTACCTATTAATTTCATTGGGTGACCTCTAGTTCTTGAGTTATGCGAAGTAATAAATAACATTTCCTTATTTTCTTACTCCACACTAGTCAAGATCTTATAGACCTCTGTCATACCCCACCCCCCCAGTCATGTCTTTTCCAAGCTGAAAACTCCCAGTTTTATTAATTTCTCTTCAGACGGAAGTTGTTCCATATTGCCAATCAGCTGTGCCATGTGGCTCCAGTGACTTCACTACCCCTGGACTGGCACTGACTCTGTGAATGGTTCATACGTGTGGGGGTCAGGGTTTAGAGCAGCTGCTGAAGGAGAGACACAGCAGAGAGAGTTGGAGACCTCACAGCTTCACAGACTCCTAATACGTGTGGGACTGCTCCATCCCCTGGTTCAGAGCCCCTCCAAGTGAGTGGGAGCTGCAGGGGCCACCCTAGCCCTATTCAGATACCCCTGGCACCACATGGCCCTAGGGTTGCCTTCATACAGTAGAGTCTCAGGTGACCACATGGACTGAGCACAGACTGGTTAGTTATTTCAGGGTCTCTGATGAGCACTGGTCTTACACACAGACAGGTAAGTTATTATAGGGTCTCTGATAAAAACAGGAGCTGAACGCTGACTGATTAGTTATTGTAGGGTCTCTGGGCATCACAGGAGCTGTGTAGAGACTCAGTTATTGCAGGGTCTCTGATGAGCACTGGAGCTGCGCACAGGTTGGTTACTTATTGTAGGAGCTCTGATGATCGCTGGGGCTGTGTACAGATTCATTAGTTTTGCAAGGTATGGTGAGTAAGGGGTCTGCACATGGTCTGGTTAGTTCTCGGAGTGTCTCTGGTGAGAACGGAGGTTGTGGAAACTCATATGGCTATGTCTACACTTGCAAGTTAGTTCCAATTAAGGAAGCTTAATTCAAACTAACTTAAGCCTTGGCCACACTAGGCTTTCATTAGTTTGAATGAAGGGCTTCCTTAATTCGAACTAATAAATTTTATTATACCTTTCGAACTAACCCTTAATTCGAATTAGTTAGTTCGAATTAAGTCAATGTGGCGAACCAACTGGCACATTGAGCTTAATGCAACAGACTAATTAGAATTAAGCAAGTGCCATGAAAGAAAGAAAGAATTCTCTGTAATAACTCAGAGCCCACCCCATCAATTGTCCCCTTGCAGGTCATTGGCGTATCCAACAGCAGTAGTCAAAATCAGTTAATTGCTAAACTAGGCTGCCACATCATATTGTTCCTTCCATAAATTTATCAAGCTCAATTCTGAGGCCAGCTAGGTGTTTTGCCCCAACAGCTCCCTTTGGAAGAAGGGCTCAAGCATAGTATTTTCAGGCCAGTACAAACTTGCAACACGGGTGCCCTGGTAATAGAGGTTGTGGCCTGAGCTAGGCCCACTCAGGGCCCCTCCAAAGCCCTCTGAAGTGTAGCCTTCCACCCCATGGCCCTGCTTGGATGGCTATTCCAGACCTTCAATCCTCTGATTATTAGAATCTTATGTTTAATTTCAAGTCTAAACCCAGACAGACTCCATTTTATTAATCCCATAACATCTCATTTCTTTACAGTCTACATCATCATTGATATACAATGCTACTCCACCACCTTTACTTTTATATCTGACTTTCCTAAATATCACACACGGTTCAGAACTCATACCCCAAACGTGACCAATATTCCACCACGTTTCTCTTATCTCTATAATATCTGCTTTCACTTCCTCTACCAATAGCTCTAGTTCTTCTTTTTGTTACCCAGGCTCCTCCCGTCCCACAGGTGCCCCCGCTCTGTCCCGTTGGAAGCTGTGAAGGTCTTTCTCGGCCAGCGATGCTGATCCTGAGCTGCTCCTCCAAGCTGCGGCTGCTGGAGGGGATGCTACGGCGAGGCCTGCCTCAGACACTGCCGGTGACAAGAACCCCCACCCTTGGGCTGGGCACAGAGGAAGGGAAGGTCCCTCTGTGTCCCCTGGTGATGGGGCAGATATGGCTGGGGGGAAGGCCAGGTCCCTCCCTTGGGTCAGTGGGAGCAATGAGGGGCAAGCCCTTTCCCTTGATCTGGGGAAGCAGTGCTGGGACAGGTTCTCACCCACACAGCTCCACAGGGCAGGCGCACGGCATCCATCATGGCTGGGACTTTGAAACAAGTAATGGATCTCTGTATGGGGCTCTCCACAGCAGATCTTGCTGAACCAGACCCTGTGAGACGCTTGTCATGGGTCCCTGTGGGCACAATGCCCCAGTGAGCACTTGCAGAGACACTGGCTGCCCTGGCACATCCGGTAGCCATTCATTAGACCCCTGGCACAGCATCAAAAAATCCTCAGCTTAGCACAGAGGAAAGTGAAGCCCGTCCTGGCCCCGTGTCTGATTCTGGCTCCCTCCCTTTGTCCGTAGTGCACAGTGACAGCTGCTGAGACCCTTCAAAAGCCAGCTCTTAGCCCCACCTCCTGACCCTCTTAGCCATGGGTCTCCAGCTGGGGAACCTCCTGTCATAAGTGTGGGTTTATTTCCCATTGTTTACCACTCTTGGCTCCATCCAGGCTACAATCAGAGTCAGACCCCATCCCTGCCTTTCCCAGCCATGCAGAGTAGTGGAAGATATAGAGGGAAATTGAGGTGCACATAGGAATCAGAAAGATACTACAGAAAGCTCCCACTTTGTCACATAGGCTCCCTGCCTCAGGTGAGAGTGTCCCTCATTTGCCTTTTGTGTCGATTTGGCAAGGTCCCCTTTAAGTCAACTTAATTTTTGAGTGTGGACATGCTAAGTCGACTTATTTGGCCAAGTGTAAACATAGCCTGGGAGAGCCAAAAAGAATGTGGCCAGGCTTTGCATGAGCCAGTAATAATGTGGTTCGCTCAGTCACAGCCACTGAAAACATGGATCGCTCCATGGCAGCCAATCACTATGCAGAACAGCTGGTGTGAGCTGATCAAGGTCCCATGGCTCTGATCACCCCTCTGGCTTTGAATGCCCCATACTACCTTTGTGCCCCCTGAGACCCTACTCTCCTGACCCCAGGCTGGCTGGTGGCCGGACAGGGGCCCCACAAAATCTTATAGCCCTAGAAGCACAAGGGTGTTAACCTGGCCCTAGGTGTAGCTCACTTTCCCCAGGCCATACATTGCATGGCTGCCCTATGTGGGAAGTAGATTACTTTTGCTCTTAGTGCAAAGAGAGGCAGGCAGTTTGCTTTCAGCTGGTTGACGAGGTGGGATACTCAATGCACAAATAGTAAAACTAGGTTTGACAAAGGAAAGAGCAAGAAGGGGGTGTATAATGCGAGCCCTGAGACACACCCGGGAACCTGGGCAGGGAGAGAGGGGTCAGCGTAGGGAAGTTCTACGGGGTGCAGATGATTGCAGGCTGGAGAAGGATGGAGGGACCTAGAACAGGTTCCAGACCCAGGCAGTGTTTGACAAAGGTCCAAGAGTAACAGAAGCACGTGCAGGGCATTGTCCTGATCTACTTCCCTTGAGCTGGGTGTCCTCAGGACCCAGTTCCTCTCCATTACATTTGAAGCGGGAAGCAGCAAACTCCCTTCTTACCCGGACTGCTCGGCTCCCTTCTGGCTGGGACTGCTCAGGTCCCAGGCAGAAGGGACCCCTGCGCTTCCTTCTAGCTGGAACCCGAGCGGTCCCTGGGAGAACGGAGCCTGCAGCCACTTTCTACCTGGGACCAGCGCAGGTCTCGGCCAGAAGGAAGCCATGGCTCCTCCCTGCCTGGGACCCCACAGGTCCTGGCAAGAAGGAAGCCATGGCTCCTCTCTTCCCCAAACCCATGCGGATCCCAGCAAGAAGGAAGCGGCTTGCTGGTGTTGGGGAGAACCAGCCCAGCACAGGATTGGCGCTTCCTAGGACAACCCTGGTGGCTTCCAGGGGAGAAGGGAGCCCCCCAGGGTCTACCTCTGGCTGGAACCCTGGCTCGGGAGCCTTTCTCCCCAGGACTGCAGCCTTCCTTGTCGACAAGCCGCGGATCTGGGGAGAAGGGAGCAAGGGCTCCCTTGTTCCCCTGCCCTAAGTTGACTTATGTCATAAGTCGATTTAGGGTGTCCACACTGGCTCGTCAACTTAAGAAGTCTATTTAAGCCTTAATTCGACCTAAAATGAGGTTTTATAAGGTCAAATTAAGTTTTCCTTAAGTCGACTTAAGGAAAGCCCAGTGTGGACGTGGCGTAAGTTAGGTCGACTTAAGCGTCCTTAAGTCGACCGAACTGATAAGTGTAGACGCACCCTTTAAGTCTCCTCTCATAAGTCAGGTTCTCCATTCCAGGATCATCTATGTAGCCCTTCTCTGTACCTGTTCTAATTTGAATTAATCTTTCTTAAACCTGGAGGATCAGAACTGTATACAATATTCCAGATGACATTGCCCCAGCGTCTTGTATAACTGTACTAACACCACTCTATCACTACTGGAAATCCCTCTTCTGTTGCATCCTAGAACCCTGAGAGAGGACCACAGAGCAGGGGAGGCTCGGGGAGAAGTCTTAAAGAGCCAGGGCCCTGCTCCTGTGGTCTAGATGTGTTAAGTAAATGGCTTGTTGCAAAAGGATATGAGTCCTTGCCCCCCACTCCTCAGACGTGCCATGGTGACTTAGGATAGGGCTAGGGTTTCCCCACCCCAGAGTGCTCAGGACACCCGTCTGTCTGTATGTCTGTCTGGAAACCATGCACTGTATCTCAGTGGGGCAAAGGAATGGCCTCCACCCACCCATCCCCACATGGGACATGGGAGTCACATGGGCTCAGGCAGAACTTTTCTGAGTCTGCAGCCAACGGACCTAGTGCATGGCCCCCCTCCATGGGGAAACAGAGGCAGAACTAGGAGCAGCATGAAAACTCCCCACGTGCCTCCTGCCAGTGTCATAGAAGAACCCAGCCCTGTAGGAGGACGTGAGACAGCTCTGAGCTGTGCATGGGAAGGGCCAGTTTGTCTAGAAACTGAGCTGTAGGAATCTGACAGTGCCTGGTAGGACAGCGCCTGAGGGGTAGGATTGTCCCACATTAGATGCTGTTTAACCCTCACTTCTCGCTACTGAGGCAAGACCACTCATTGCTGTGTAAAGGGAGAGTGGGAAACCTGCCAGGCTTGACAACTCTGCCCTGACCCCTGAGGAAACCGGGCCTGGGGGACTGAGTCCCCAAAGAGGAGCCAGGTCTGTCCCTGAAGTCTGGCACAGGGAGTGCACTGGGTAGAGATCATGGAGTGAAGAAGGAGGCTGGAGCCCAGAGGCTCCATCCCTGAGGAAATGAGGCTGAGTGGCCAGCTCTAGGGGAACAGTATGTTGGCTGGCACATGAAAGGCTCCTCCAAGGGACATTATAAATACTGGGGGATAGCACTGATCCCAGGGATCTGAGACAATTCCCTGACACCTCCCATCCATCCTCTCGCAGCTCTGACCCCTCTGTTTTGGCAGGTCTATGGGTCTGTGATGTACGTGAACCGTGGGAACCCAGCTGGCAATGAAGTACTGGTGGATTCATGGCCAGACTTCAAAATTGTCCTCACCCGGCCACGCAGAGAGGTGCAGCCCTGTCCCCTGTGGCACTTTGTTGGACCCCTCACCCTGCCTGGCACCATCTCTGCTCCACCCCCACTTTCTTGCCCCCATCCCTGCCCGGTGTTATCTCTACCCCTCCCCCTTCTGTCTGCCCCACCTCCCCACAGCCTGTCTCTCCTTCCTGCTGCTCCCCCTGCCCATCTCTGCTGTGGGGTTGCTGTGCCCTGCTCCCCCATGTCCTCGGGGCTCCACTAACAGCTTCCGATGCCATCCTGAGTGTCATGGGGGAGGACACTCAGAGGTTACACTCACCCCAGGCAATGTCCCCCCTGCAGGTGGCGTGTGACCTCAGTGATCACTTTACCAACTTGTACTCAGTCTTCTACCAGGAGGAGGGTGCCTTTCGGAGCCTGCTGGAGAAAAGCCAAGCCATGGACTGGAGCCAGGCATTCCAGATAAGTGGTGAGCCCCTCCATCCCTGCCACATCTAGCCCTGCCCACATGGGGGCACCACTGCAGAGCCCTTCCTGCCACATGGGCCAGTAGCCCTGAGGAAGCCTCCTGGGCCCCCTCTTCACCCAGCCCTGGGATCCTCTCCCTACCTCCACCTCCAGAATCTTCAATGAGGCTAGCTTGGGAATCCCCCATTGGGTCATTCAGGCTCCGACTGGCCTTAAACCCCTCCCTGCTGCTCTCCGCCACCTGGATGGGCCGCCTCCCATGGCACCTCTCAGGGCCCCTGCTCATGGTATATGGCTGTCCCTGCAGGGATGCAGGATGGGCTGTACGAGGCCATCAGGGACTTCGCCAGGGACAGGGGGGTCGACGTGGATGTAAATCGGTACCAGACGCTGCTGCATCCAGATCCATCTGCCATGCCGCAGCACCGGTAGGTGCCCCCTAGCGGTGAGGGGGTGGGGAATACAATGATGGACACAACTAGAAAGAGCTGGCTGGAGGGGGGAAGGGGCAGGAAAGGATCTTGGGATGCTAAGCTAGAGGCCTCCATTGCCACCCCAGATCTAGTGGCAGTGAGTTCCTCAGGCTAATAGTGCTGAGGAGTTGGGGGCATCACCATGGCTCCTTACGCAGCCACAGGCCTCTGGAACATGCTGACAAGGATTTCCAGTCATGCTCAGGGGCAGGAATGAGCTTCATCACATGGCAGGGGAAGCCTGGCCTGACCAGGGACACTCCTTGGTCTCTGCTTCCCCAATAAGGGGGAGAGCAGCATGAGGGGCAGCCTGTAACCCTTCCATATCTGGGTGCTGCCCTGACCCCCAATCTTTCCTTTATAAGGGGTAGGAGGCTCCCAGCACAGACCCTGTTAGAGTCCCCTGCCCTGTGAGGGGCAGCTCTCTGGGCATCGGGATCACTGTCCACTGAGCCCTTGTGCACTCATCTAATGAGTTGTGGCTTAGCCAAGGCCCATTGGCAGCAGTGATGTTCCTGGGGCTGAACTGGGCCCTGCCAGGAAGTCCCTGGGCCAAGGCTGGGCAGTGTGTTGATCCCTCCCCCTGTGCTACCCTACCCATGGGCCAGTGCCTGAGGCCATCCCCTCCCCCATCTCCCCCATACTGGGCCTGTCACCCCTCAGACACACATCCCTCCTCCCAGTGCCAAGTCAGTGCCCCTCCAACCTCCCACCCCTTATATGCTAGGCACTACCGGCCCTGTTTCTCCTCCCCTGGCTCACTGCCCCTTTCACTAGGTCCACAAAACAGATCAATCTCCCTGATGGTTCGTTAATCCCCTACCCCAGGCTCACCCTACCCATGGTGGTTCTATCCCCTCCCCACTGCCCCACGAGATCTTTATCCCATTCCCCAGGAGACTGTGCCAGGTCTGTCCCCCTGTGCTCACCCTGCCCCTGTGTTGTGACTGTCTCCCTCTCCCATGTTACAGGCTGGACAAAGGGCTCACACTGGCCCCCGTGTCACCCACCCATGCCGGTCTGCTAAAAAAAACATGGGTCTTACGGAAGTACAGCTGGAGCCTGCGCTACCTGGACTTCCTGATTCGCAACTTCCCCAGTGCCTGCCTGCTGGACCCTCAGGGGCACCCCATCTCCTGGACCCTCACCGATAACCAGGCCCACCTTACGCATGGCTACACCCTCCCTGGGCACCGTGGCAAGGGCTATGTGGGGACCGTGCTGATGGCACTGGCGACACAGCTCCATCCCCGCGGCTTCCCTTTGTACGCTGGTGTGCTGCCTGAGAACGAATCCTCGCTGCGCACCCTGCACCATCATGGCTTCCACACCCAGCCTGGGCTGTTCTACTCTCTGATAGTGACACCCAGACCCACCCAAACCCAGCCAGTCACTGCCCTGGACTCAGCCCAGGGCCCTGCACCCAGCTCTGGGGGACA
>ML686177.1:1553024-1596523 GCA_007922175.1 Pelusios castaneus
TAAAGTTGACCTTAATTCCTTAGTGTAGACATAGCCAAAATGAGGAACTAGAGCTACTGGTAGAGGAAGTGAAACCAAATGTTATAGGGATAAGAGAAACGTGATGGAATATTGGAGAATATGAACATCGAAGAATATGTGATATTTGGGAAAGCCAGATATAAAGGCAAAGGTGGTGGAGTAGCATTGTATATGAATGATGATGTAGACTGTAAAGAAATTAGATGTTATGGGATTAATAAGATAGAGTCCATCTGGGTTTAGACTTGTAATTAAACACAGGTTTCTAATTATCAGAGGACTGAAGGTTTGGAATAGCCATCCAAGCAGGGCTCCTACATGAGGTGGAAGGCTACACTTCAGAGGGCCTTGGAGGGGCCCTGAGTGGGCCCAGCTCAGGCTGCAACCTCTATTACCAGGGCACCCATGTTGCAAGTTTGAACTGATCTGAAAATACTATGCTTGGGCCCTTCTTGCAAAGGGAGCTGTTGGGGCAAAACACCTAGCTGGCCTCAGAATTGAGCTTGATAAATTTATGGAGGGAACGATATGATGTGGCAGCCTAGTTTAGCAATTGACTGATTTTTGACCACTGCTGTTGGATATGCCAATGACCTGTGATGGGACAATTGATGGGGTGGGTTCTGAGTTATTACAGAGAATTCTGTCTTGGGTGTCTGGCTAGTGAGTCTTGCCCACATGTTCAGGTTTTAATTGATCACTAGATATGGGGTCAGGAAGGAATTTTCCTCCAGGGCAGATTGTCAAAATCTCTGGAGGTTTTTTGCTTTCCTCTGTAGCATGGAGAACGGCTCACTTGCTGGTGGATTTTCTGTATGTTAAAGTCTTCATATCATGATTTGAGGACTTTAATAACTCAGTCATAGGTTAGAGGTTTATTATAGGAGTGGGTGGGTGAGGTTCTGTGGCCTGCCTTGTGCAGGAGGTCAGAGTATATGATCATATTGGTCGCTTCTGACCTTAGAACAGTGGTTCCCAACCTTTTTTGGCTTGAGGGTCACAGATATCATTTTTACAGCACTAAAAGGCCACCAGCCTCTGCCAGTAGCTCTCCCTCAGTTTGCCTCCTTTCTCAATGATCCCATCTCCCTGCTGTAGAAGGTGGATTTAGGAATGGGATTTTATATTATTGAGCTTATGTAGTTATAGAAATAGGAGTTTGTTAGGGTAGGCCCAAGCCTGAACCAGTTTTCAAAGGCCTTAGCATACAACTCACATGAACCAATGCCAGAACTCAGACGCCATATAGTCTGTCTCAGCAACCTTGGAAACTTACAATGTTACAAGGAATACCCTGCACATAGCGTGTGAGAACCAAGGGCTATGTTGCAAAGCCTTGTAATGGCTATGTTGCAAAGATTTGGCCCTGCTTAGAGCGTATGGGAACTGATAGCTATGTTGCAGATGTGTAAAAGCGTATGGGAGCCAAGGAGCATTGTTGCAAAGAGTGTAAAAGCGTATGGGAACCGAGGGGCAATGTTGCAAAGACGTGGGACCCTCTGAGAAAATAGGAGGGGTATGGAGGACATAAAGTCTATAAATATTGGCTCCATGAATAATCTTATCAGACAAGGTTGAACAGATTCAAGACTCCCCGTGGCTTCAGCTACGGTACCAAGTGGGGTCTGTTCAGTGAAGACAGAGAAAGGTCAGGTCCTGGTCTTGAAGCTGACTAGGCTGGCACGTAGGCCCGAGCTCATCAAAGAGAGGTCAGCACCTGATCCCCGATGGTGGCAAACTGACACGTTGGTACAGAGTTCGGTGAGTATCAAGAAATCACCAATAGGCCTCGGTGAACACTGGTTTGATAGTAGCTACAGGTATATAAGATATTAGTAACAGTAAAGGTAACAGAAGTATTTAGCACCCCAGGTCCTGGTGTTAGGACTAAAGTAGGTTAGCATCCCTACCCCTGAGGGTTTGGGGAGGTAGGTATAAGGTTAGGGAACAAGCAGTTTAGCACCCCAGCCTGGGAGTACAGGTAGATAGCCTGCCATCCCCTTTGAAGTTAGGGGCACCCCTTTGAAGCTAGGGGCAAGTGCAGAGTAATAAGAATAGTTATAGTAATTAAATAGTTAATAATGCACATTTACTTTGATTTGCAAGGCCTGCTGCAGCACAATAATATTATTAGCATAACAGTAAAGTTTTTAATCTTGCAAGCTAAAAAGAGTGTACACTTACAACAAGAAAAAGTGCATAAGTGTTATTGTACTCATGATGATCTGCAATAAACATTTTATGCTTATAATTCTCCTGATTCCATTCCTATTTTCCCTGATGATGTTGATCTTTAGTACTCCTTTACCCCCCTTGTTCTTCCCCTTATGGGAACAGTATTTAATTCCTATACTAATCACTTGGGTTATCGGCTGGCTCGGTTTAACCCTTTATAATCTGGTTCCCTTGACTACTGATGTACCTGTAAATGCCTCCTCTCCATCAGATCAAGGCCGGGCTATTATCCCGGTGGAAAAAGAACCTGTTGTCCAAGCGCACCCCTCGATGAGTCGACTTAGGGCTACCCCACGTCTACACTGGCTTAAGTCGACTCTAGGGAGTCGACTTAAACCTTAGATCGATTCGGAAGGTGGTGTTAGAAAGTCAACTTAATTATAATTAAGTCGACTTTATTTTCCTTAAGTCGACTTAAGCAAGCTGCTTGAGTCGACTTAAGGAAACTGCAGTATAGATGCAGGGTAAATTAAGTCGACTTAAGCAGGCTTAAGTCGACTTAATTTACCAGTGTAGACGCAGCCTTTGTTACCCAGATACCTCACATTGGTACACATATATTTTATATTTTGCTGTTTGGCTTCACGCACATTCCTTACCTGATTTGATGCAGTCATTCTACTGATAATATTTCCTATTAGACTGGTATTTATAGAATCATAGAATCATAGAATAATAGGGATGGAAGAGACCTCCCGAGGTCATCTAGTCCAATCCCCTGCTAAAAAGCAGGACCACTCCCACTAAATCACCCCAGCCAGGGTTTTGTCTAACCGGGCCTTAAAAATCTCCAAAGATGGAGATTCTACCACCTCCCTAGGTAACCCATTCCAATGCTTCACCACCCTCTTAGTGAGAAACTTTTTCCTAATATCCAACCTTGACCTCCCCAGCTATAATTTGAGACCATTGCTCCTTGTTCTGTCCTCTGTTATCATCAAGAACAGCTTAGCTCACTCTTCTTTGGCGCACCCATTCAAGTAGTTGAAGGTTGCTATCAAATCTCTCCTCAGTCTTCTCTTCTATAGACTAAATAAGCCTAGTTCCTTCAGTCTCTCCTCATAAGTCATGTGCCCCAGCCCCCTAATCATTTTTGTTGCCTTCTGCTGGACTCTTTCTAATTAGTCCACATCCTTTCTGTAGTGGGGAGCCCAAAACTGGACACACTATTCCAGATGCGGCCTGACCAGTGCCGAATAGAGGGGAATTATTACATCCCTCGATCTGCTGGCAATACTCCTACTGATGCAGCCTAATATGTCATTGGCCTTTTTGGCAACAAGGGCACACTGTTGGCTCATATTCATCTTCCTGTCCACCAGAACCCCCAGGTCCTTTTCTACTGCGCTGCTGCTTAGCTGATCGGTCCTCAGCCTGTAGCAATGCATGGGATTTTTCCGTCCTAAGTGCAGGACTTTGCACTTGTCTTTGTTGAACCTCATGAGGTTTCTTTCGGCCTAGTGTTCCAATTTGTCTAAGTCTCCCTGGATCCTGTCTCTGCCGTCCAGAGTATCTACCATTCCCCCCAGCTTGGTGTCATCCGCAAACTTACTAAGCATGCAGTCTATCCCATTATCAAGACCATTAATGAAGATGTTGAACAGAACCAGCCCCAGGACCAACCCCTGGGGCACTCCACTCGTTACCGGTTGCCAACTAGACATCGAGCCATTGATTCCTACCCACTGAGCCCGTTGATCTAGCCAGTTTTCCATCCACTTGACGGTCCACTCATCCATCCCATACTTCCTTAACTTGCCAACAAGAATGCTGTGGGAAACCGTATCAAAAGCCTTGCTTAAGTCAAGGTATACCACGTCAACGGCTCTTCTCGCATCCACAAATCCGGTCATCTCATCATAGAAGGAAATCAGGTTGGTCAGGCAGGATTTGCCCTTGGTGAAACCATGCTGACTGTTCCTGATCACTCTATTTTCCTCCAAGTGTTTCAGGATGGATTCTTTGAGGACCTGCTCCATAATTTTCCCAGGGATTGAGGTGAGGCTGACCGGTCTGTAGTTCCCCAGATCCTCCTTTTTCCCTTTCTTGAAGATAGATACTATATTTGCCTTTTTCCAATCCTCCGGGACCTCTCCCGTTCGCCATGAGTTCTCAAAGATAATGGCCAGTGGCTCTGCAATCACTTCAGCCAACTCCCTAAGAACCCTCGGATCCAGTTCATCCAGCCCCATGGACTTGTGCACATCCAATTTCTTTAAGTAGTCCCTAAACATCACCGAGGGCCGCTCTTCTCTCCATTCTGCGTTACCCCGTGTAGTAGCCTGGGAGCTGGCCCTCCCTGTGAAGACCGAAGTAAAAAAAAGCATTGAGTACTTCAGCCTTTTCCACATCATCCACCATGAGGATGCCTGCTCCATTCAGTAAGGGACCTACACCATCCCAGATCCTCTTCTTGTTACTGACATACTTGTAGAACTCCTTTCTGTTATCCTTCACATCCCTTGCTAGCTGCAACTCCAATTGCCCTTTCTGATTTTATCCCTGCAGTCCTGAGCAATATCTTTATACGCCTCCCTTGTCATCTGTCCAAGCTTCCACTTCTTGTAAGCTTCACTTTTGTTTCAGCTCACCGCAGAGTTCTCTGCTAAGCCACGCTGGGCGCCGTCTACATTTGCTGTTCTTTCTGCATATTGGAATGTTATCTTTCTGTGCCTTTAACAGGGTTTCTTTAAAATACAGCCAGCTGTCTTGGACACCTTTCCCCTTCAGATCAGCCTCCCAAGGGATCCTGCCCATCAGCTCCCTAAGGGAGCCAAAATCTGCTTTTCTGAAGTCCAGGGTGTGTGTTCTGCTTCTTTCCTTCCTTCCATTGATCAGGAGCCTGAACTCTACCATCTCATGGTCGTTGCTGCCCAGGTTGCCATTTACTTCTACTTCCCCGATCAATTCTTCTCTGATTGTGAACAATAGGTCTAGCGGTGCAAGGCCCCTAGTTGGTTCCTCCAGCATTTGTACTAGGAACTGTCCTCAATATTCTCCAAAAACTTCCTGGATTGCCTGTGCATTGCTGTATTGCCTTCCCAGCAGATGTCAGGATAACTGAAGTCACCCATAAGAACCAGAGCCTGCGATCTGGAAACTTCTATTAGTTGTCGATAGAATGCCTCTTCCACCTCCTCCTTCTGGTCTGGCGGTCTGTAGCAGACACCCACCATGACATCCACCTTGTTGCATTCTCCTCTAAACTTAATCCACAGACTTTCAACCGGTTTGTTTCCACTTTCATAGAGGAGCTCCGAGCAGTCATACAGCTCTTTTACATATAGCGCTACTCCTTCCCCCCTTCTTCCCTGCCTGTCCTTCCTGAACAATTTATATCCGTCTATGGCAGTGCTCCAGTCGTGCAAGTTATGCCACCATGTTTCTGTTATTCCAATTATATCATAGTGTCAAAGCCTACAGCGGGGGGGGGGGGGGGGGGGGGGGGGCAAAAAAAAATTTTTTTGTCTTTTTTTAAGCCTTGAGCTCGGGCTGTTGCTGGATTTGTATTGTTTTTCTTATTTCTCTGTCTGGAAAAAAATCACACTGACTTCTAAATGTTTTTACTAGGGGAGAGTAATGTGCAGCTGGAAGAAGTGCCTTTTTAACCTATCAGAAACTGTATTTAATTCCTGTAACACGAACTAAAGTCTATAAGAGTAGTTGTTACTACGTCACAGGTTAAAGATTTCCTTTGTTCTCTTCCCGTGAGCGCTCCTGTATACAGATCTAAGTAAAGGCTTGCTAATCACACTTAAGAGTTTTGCATTTTTCTTTGACAGTATTTATGTTGCCTCTGTGACTCGGATCCAGTTCGCCTGTGCCTGCTGCATGCTGGTCTTCTCCCTCCCTCACCTCCACGCTGGTGTCTGGGAAGGCGCCTTCACTTGCGGCCGTTGCTCGCAGACGGACTGACGGGTGAGCAGACAAGGGGGGAGCCTCTGCCTTTGTGCAAGGCCTGTTGCCTAAAATTCAAAACCTGTTAAAAAGTATTTGTATAAAATAACAAAAAAAAAAAAAAAAACCCAAACAAGCTAATTAAAGTCGCCACCCACTGCCAAAAAAAAATTAAAAAAAAAAACTCTTAAAAAACTCACCTAATAATGACTCAACTAAAACAAGCAAAAATGGCCCCAAATCTAAAATCTATTAAAAAGAGGGGGGGGGGGGGGAAAACAAACGACCCTCCCCGCGAGGACAGCCAAATCAATAAATAACCAAAAATAATCTGTGTCATTACTGCAAGCAGCCTGGGCATTAAAAAGCACATTGCCCCAACAAACCTTTTAGTCATCTGGGCCCAGAACAGCAGTTGGCATGGCCCCCTCCACCAGCAGCCACCATCACCACAGCCAATCAGCCAGCACCGCAAACTGCAGCAGCTCAAGTATTCTACAATGACACTTACTAACAAAGCTTAAAGGCAATTTATGTATCATCAATTCCATTGCAAATCCGCTACTAGTGCTCCTCTCCTTATTAACACCGGGGCTACTTAATCCACTCTCAGGGTACAAAACTTTCTATCACTACAACCTGCTGCAGCCACTGTAAAAGCTGTAAAAATAAGCAATCACGTAAAGCAATACCTGGTCTCAAAGCCTGCTAAAGTCCAAATTAGTCCCCTGGAAGAACAGCATGCCTTCCTACTTAGCACCAGTAGTCCAGTAAATTTAGTGGCCCGCGACCTGCTCTGCATGCTTGGTTGCATCATCTATTGCACCCCAACTGGTGTCCACCTGGAGGTTCCCACACCCAAAAAGCCTAAAATTTTGGCAGTTCTTCATAAAATAGACCTTAAACCAAATCACCTAAAAGTTGCAAAAAATAAAGCACACTGAACTCCTAAAACCATTTCCACCCCAGTTATGGGCACAACATAAAATCAAAGTAAAAAAATCTTAAGTGCTACCCCCGTCAAAATTCAAGTAGACCCAACTAAGCAATTACCCAAGAAGCAGCAATATCCATTAAATCCAAAAGCAAAAAAAAAAAAAAAAAAAAATTGCACCCATAGAAGAGGCTCTCCTACAGCAGAACTTAACAGTTCCTACCAAGAGCCCATGCAACACACCCATTCTACCAGTAAAAAAAAAAAAAAAAGTCTAAAAAAGCTATTACAAATTCATCCCAAACCTAAAAACTGCAAATGCCATTATACTGCCTTGTTAATAAAACAATCTTCCTCTACAGTTTAAAAAACCTCCTAACTGTCAGGGTTCCTCGTGCCGTGGCTATTTTACTGCTCAATAACAAAATTCAGCACCTGTCAGCCTCTCAATTTACCAAATACAAAGCTGTATTATTTTCCTCCCTGCATATAAAAATTTAAAAAAAATATCCTTAACCCAGCTACCCTAATGCCTATAACCAAAAACAATAAAAGTCACTCTTGCAAAAAAGTCATTCAGCAATTTAAAAGGCCCTAAGCTAATCTGCAAAACATGCCCCTGGCCAACCTAAAATGCAAAGTACTATACCAATAGCACCTGTCAACAAAATTAAAAAAAAAAAATTAGTTGCAAGCTATACTGTTTGCACCCTATACAAAATAATAAAAAATAATCTAATAAACAATAAAAAATCAGCTCAAATCACTAAACTCGTTGCTTTGAAAAAAATCAACAAACTAACTAAAAAAAAATAAATAAACGTCTATACTATTTCTAAATATGCCTTTAAAGTAGTGCAAAATTTTAAACAGCCATATAAAAAAAAATTTTTAACCTCCACTAAAAAGGCCATTAATAACAGTCTATATGTAAGTCGCCTCCTAGAGGCAGTCCAACTCCCCAGTAAAATAGCTGTCGTGCATTGTGCCACACACACACACACACACACACACACAATAAAAATAATAAAACAAGTACAAAAAATGCTTTAGCCTAAGGCTGACCAAACTGTTTTATTAATGCAACAAAAAGTGCCTCCTCCTGTCAAAATCTCTAAAAAAAACCTTGGCATTATACAAAATTTGGCCCCAATTTTAAAAAAGCCCAATAAAAAAAACTAAAGTGTACCTTGTACCCAAATTGCATATGGCAGAACAGGGACAGCTGCCCTGTTGTGTCATCAAGCTTCCTGACTAATTTCACATAAGCAAAAGAGCATTGGCCAAAAATTAATTTGTTCTAAATTTGCACAGCCGAGTCAGTGCCTTCTGTTCCTCCTGCCCTATTTGCTTGGCCTACAATGTAGCTAAGCCTGTAAAAAGCAAAAAGGAAGCACAGCCCCCACCATAGGTCTCTCCTTTTTAATAAATATACAAATTAATTTCATATAACTACCTAATATAATAATTTTAATATATTTTAATAATAATATGCATATTCTTAAAATAAATCAAAACTAATATAGCTGTAATAATAAAATATTTATTTAAAAAATTATACTAAATTCAAAATATCTCTAAAATTCAACTCAAACAAAAATCCTAGCTAAAGTATGCCAAGTCCTTAAAATACAATAGCACTTCTATTCAATATTATTTAAATTTAACTAAAAGTCTCCGCAAAATATCTTTACAAATAAATATCTCAAAAATAATATTTTTTTAAAAAAAACCCTAAAACCCCGAAGGCAGGGCAACCTGAATTCACGCGCTGCAGTATAAAAAAACCACACCTCCACTAAAAAAAGTGTCCAATTAAAAAAAAACAGCAACCATGCAGCCAAAGTAACCAACCCAGCAAAAATCTCCAAAACATCAAAAAATCCAAAATATTATAAATATAAAATTTTAAAATAATAAAACTTATAAAGTCTCAAATAAAAAAAATTATCAAAGATGAAGGGATGACAGACACAGAATGTCATGCCATGGAGGAGCAAAAGCTGCTTGTCTGAGCTCGCCACCTCCTATTTATTAAGCCGCACAAACAACGTACATAAGATCAAAATAAGCATTCCTGTGCAAAAACATAACATAACAGAATAGAAGAACATAACAAGTTCTTTCAAGGCCTTTTACGCAGGGATGAGAAAATAAGCTCTGTTGATTACATTTCTAGCTGAAGCCTTGAAAAAGAAAGCTGGGACATGGAAAAGAATAAATCTTTCACTGTCTCTCAATATACTCAGTGTCTTTTCATCACACTCTCTCTTTCCACCTGTCCAGCATGTTTACAGGTGGATAGCCTGTGATCATGCATCGAGGTCATCCAGGTGTGCCTGGGCGTGCCGTCTCTGCATGAGCCCCAGGCCATGAATCCCTACATCAGCCTACAGCAAAAAAGCACTAATAAAGAAATTTGCTGTCTCTGTCTCTTTCTCAGCCTTAAGCTCTGGCTATTTCTAAATTTTTTTTTTTTTTCTTATTTCTCTGTCTTAAAAAAAAAAAAAAAAAAAAAAAAATCACACTAACTTCTAAATGTTTTTACGAAGGCAAAATAATGTGCAGCTAAAAAAAGTGCCTTTTTAACCTATCAAAAACTGTATTTAATTCCTATAACATAAACTAAAGTCTATAAATAATTATTACTATGTCACAAATTAAAAATTTCCTTTGTTCTCTCCCCGTAAGCGCTCCCGTATACAAATCTAAGTAAAGGCTTACTAATCACACTTAAAAGTTTTGCATTTTTCTTTAACAATAGTTCCTTGTCTGTGCCAGTATTACCAATTCTTCCTGCTTGTTTCCCAGGCTCCTCGCATTTGTGTACAGACACTTAAAATACCAGGCCGATTGCCCTACTTTGCCCTGTCGATTCTCTCTCCTGTCGCATCTTCCTCCTTGCAATTTCTCCCAGTGTCCTCCTTCCCCACTCACCTGAGGAATTATGACTTCATTAGGACATAAAAAACAATTATTTGATTGGGGGGGGCGCCCAGTTCCAACTACGGCGCTGTGTGGCTGGGGCTGTAACAGCCCCAGCACCCCCCAAGTCCCATCCCTTCCCCCAGGTCTCCCTCAGTTTCACTTACCTGTGGGCTTTGGTCACCTTCCCCCTTCAAACCTAGTTTAAAGCCCTCCTCACTAGATTAGCTAGTCTGCTTCCAAATACGCTCTTCCCCTTCCTCGATAGCTGGAGTCCATCTCTGCCTAGCAGTCCTTCCTGAAACAGCACCCCATGGTCGAGGAAGCCAAAGCCCTCCTGGTAACACCATCTTTGCAGCCAGGCATTCACCTCCAGGATGTATCTGTCTCTGCTCAGGCTCCTACCCTTGACCAGAAGGATGGAGGAGAACACCAGCTGTGCACCGAACTCCTTCACCCGTGCTCCCAGAGCCCTGTAGTCACCTTTGATCTGCTGAGGGTCACCTCTCACAGTATCATTGGTTCCCACATGGGGTAGTAGTCAGAGTGGCGGATGATTCTCGACAATCCCTCCGTAACGTCTTGGACACGGGCCCCTGGCAGGCAGCATATCTCCCAAGAGGCCTTGTCAGGGCGACAGATGGGTGCCTCCATCCCCCTCAGAAGAGACTCCCCAACTACCACAACCCAACGTTTCCTCCTGGGTGTGACGGTTGTGATCCTCCCAGCCTCTGGGGTGCATGGCTTCTCCTCTTCCACCTCATCACTCGTCTCCAGTGCTGCATAATGGTTCTTCACCACAACGGAGGGTGGGATGGGAGCAGGGGTGGAGCACTGTCTGCTGCCAGAAGTAACCAGCTGCCAGTGTCCTCCCTGTGCCAGAGCCATCTCACCCTTCTCCGATGGTGTGGCAGCAGTCTTCTGCACCTGGATAGTTTCCTCATGGATGCTATGTAGGTACTTCTCCAGGGCATGGATGCTCCTGAGCCTAAGCCACCTCATCCTGTAACTCTCGCACCTGCTTCCTGAGAGATTCCACCAGAAGGCACCTGTCACACTGAATAATCTCTCCAGCCTGATTGTCTGTGAGTGGGAAATGCAGGCCACAGTCCTTGCAAGTCCACACCAGGATCTGGGTAGAGATATCCATGGTCAGTATGTCTGTCTGGATACAGGCACTGGTGGAGGAGACAGAAGCAGTGCTGGCAAAAGTGGTGCGGCTCTTCTTCACCATATAGGCTCCACAAACCACAGACTTCCCTCAAACTCCCCTGTTTGCAGTCCCCTGGTCGCTCAGCCACTGGCTTTTAAGGCCTGCTCTGCCTAGGTCAGCTCCTGCCCCTTGTTAAACACACAGGGGAAGGGTGATCACAAGGCTGATTGAAGCTGATCAGGGAACAATGGTACAAACAGCCCCCAGACAATCAAACAATCACATTCCCAAGTCACACAGTAACTGACAATTCACAGAAATCGTCTGTGGGAAAAGACACACGCGCACACAGTCAGCAATTCACTCACCCCAGGGTTCGCTATCTCCCTTGCTTCTTCAGCAAGGGGATCTCCTTCGCCTCCTTCTCAAGGCTGCTCCTTCTCCTTCCTGAAGGGATGACAGACACTGGGTGTCAGATCATGGAGGAGCAGAAGCTGCTTTTTAGAGCTTGCCACCTCCTTTTTATTAAGCAGAACAAACAGCTTACATAGAATCATAATAAGCATTCATGTACAAAAACATAGCAGGATACAGGAACATAAGAAGGTCAAATACTCAATGTTTATCTATTACGCTCTCCGTTTCTCACGCTCTCCCTGCCCAGTATGTTTCCAGGTGGATAGCCTGTGATCATGCATCGAGGTCATCCAGGTGTGCCTGGACGTGCCGTCTCTGCATGAGCCACAGGCCATGAATCCCTACACTTCCCTCTCAAACTCCCCTGTTTGCAGTCCCCTGTTCACAAGCAATTTACACTACCCTTCTCTTAATATCCATTCTCCACTCCACTCTGTGTCCTTTCTTACTTCATTTTCCTCCCTGTCTGTGCTAAAATCAGGTGTGGGGATGACTTGGGCATCTCCCAACCATCTACCCCCACCCACTAGTTTAAAGCTCTTTTAATCAGTGGTGCCAGTCTCCAGCTGAGACGTCTCTTTCTCGCCCTATATAGGTGAAGTCCATCCCAAGAGTACAATCCTCTCTCCACGAAGGCCTCCCAGTGGCCACACATTCCAAAGCCCTCCTTATAGCACCACTGCCTGAGCCGTCTGTTGACCACCAGAATCTTGTCATGCCTTTGTTGTCCTCCTTTAGGGACAGGCAGAATCCCACTGAAGATCACCTGAGCCTCAGTTTCCTCAAGATTCCTCCCCAGCCTGACTTAGTCTCCTTTGATATGTTCCAGTGAGAATCTAGAGTCTATCTGTATCATTTGTTCACACATTTATTCCTGATACATAACAACTAGTTTGTCATTGTACTGTCTACACACAGTGTTTGCTATCTTGACAGGGCTGGGATCTGGCAGCTAGAGTCTGGGGTTGGGAGATGGTCACAGGGCACTGATGGTCTCCCGTCCCACAGGTCTGTCTCGTGGAAGCTGTGAAGGTCCTTCCCGGCCAGCGATGCTGATCCTGAGCTGCTCCTCTAAGCTGCGGCTGCTGGAGGGGATGCTACGGCGAGGCCTGCCTCAGACACTGCCGGTGACAAGAAACCCCCACTCTTGGGCTGGGCAGAGAGGAAGGGAAGGTCCCTCTGTATCCCCTGGTGATGGGGCAGATTTGGCTGGGAGGAAGGCCAGGTCCCTCCCTTGGGTCAGTGGGAGCAATGGGGGGCAAGCCCCTCTCTTTTATCAGGGGGTAGCAGTGCTGGGACAGGTTCTCACCCACACAGCTCCACAGGGCAGGCGCACGGCATCCATCATGGCTGGGACTTTGAAACAAGTAATGGATCTCCGTCTGGGGCTCCTCCACAGCAGATCTTGCTGAGCCAGACCCTGTGGGAGGCTTGTCATGGGTCCCTGTGGGCACAATGTGGGCACAAAGTCAACTTAGCCAGTGTGGACGCAGATTAGCCCTAAGTCGACTTAAAGTCGACATAAAGGGCTCCAGGGCTCCCTCACTGCCCTCCCTGCCAGGGTGGCTGGCATAGCCAGAGCCTGGTGTGCCCACCCACAGGGCAGGACACAGCCCTGCCCACCCTACTCCTATGCCCTGCCAGTGTCCCCGTCCTGCCCAGGCCCCATTGTACCCAAGTACAATGGGGAAAATGCTGAGCCCCCTGGCACTTGGCAAGGGGTGTCCCCCCTGCCACCATGGACCAGTCCCAGGTCCACATAGCCCCTAGAGGTCGACTTAGGTATCCAGTGTGGACGCTCTAAGTGGATTTGGCACGGTGCCCTTTAAGTCGACTTAATTGTTGAGTGTGGACATGCTAAGTTGACTTATAGAATCATAGAATAATAGGGTTGGAAGGGACCTCATGAGGTCATCTAGTCCAACCCCCTGCCAAAAAGCAGGACCACTCCCCCTAAATCACCCCAGCCAGGGTTTTGTCTAACGGGGCCTTAAAAATCTCCAAAGATGGAGACTCTACCACCTCCCTAGATAGCCCATTCCAATGCTTCACCACCCTCCTAGTGAGAAAGTTTATAATATTATAAAGTAATATCCAATCTTGACCTCCCCAGCTGTAATTTGAAACCATTGCTCCTTGTTCTGTCCTCTGTTACCCTCAAGAGCAGCCTAGTTCCCTCCTCTTTGGAGCACCCCTTCAAGTAGTTGAAGGTTGCTATCAAATCTCCCCTCAGTCTTCTCTTCTGTAGACTAAATAAGCCTAGTTCCTTCAGTCTCTCCTCATAAGTCATGTGCCCCAGCCCCCTAATCATTTTTGTTGCCCTCCGCTGGACTCTTTCTAATTTGTCCACATCCTTTCGGTAGTGGGGAGCCCAAAACTGGACACAGTATTCCAGATGTGGCCTGACCAGTGTCGAATAGAGGGGAATTATCACATCCCTCGATCTGCTGGCAATACTCCTACTGATGCAGTCTAATATGCCATTGGCCTTTTTCACAACAAGCGCACACTGTTGGCTCATATTCATCCTCCCGTCCACCATAACCCCCAGGTCCTTTTCTACAGCGCTGCTACTTAGCTGATCGGTCCCCAGCCTGTAGCGGTGCATGGGATTTTTCGGTCCTAAGTGCAGGACTTTGCACTTATCTTTGTTGAACGTCATGAGGTTTCTTTTGGCCCAGTGTTCCAATTTGTCCAAGTCTCCCTGGATCCTGTCCCTGCCCTCCAGAGTATCTACCATTCCCCCCAACATGGTGTCATCCGAAAACTTACTAAGCATGCAGTCTACTCCATCATCAAGATCATTAATGAAGACGTTGAATAGAACCGACCCCTGGGGCACTCCACTCGTTACAGATTGTCAACCAGACTTCTTTGGCCAAGTGTAGACATAGCCTGGGAGAGCAAAAAAGAATGTGGCCGGGCTTTGCATGAGCTAGTAATAATGTGGTTGGCTCTGTCACAGCCACTGAAAACATGGGTGGCTCCATGGCAGCCAATCACTATGCAGGACAGTTGGTGTGAGCTGATCAAGGTCCCGATGGCTCTGATCACCCCTCTGGCTTTGAATGCCCCATACTCCCCTTGTGGCCTCTGAGACCGTAGTCTCCTGACCCCAGGCTGGATGGTGGCCGGACAGGGGCCCCACAAAATCTTATAGCCCTAGAAGCACAAGGGTGTTAACTTGGCCCTAGGTGTAGCTCACTTTCCCCAGGCCATACATTGCATGGCTGCCCTGTGTGGGAAGCAGATTACTTTTGCTCTTAGTGCAAAGAGAGGCAGGCAGTTTGCTTTCAGCTGGTGGACGAGGTGGGATACTCAATGCACAAATAGTAAAGCTAGGTTTGACAAAGGAAAGAGCAAGAAGGGGGTGTATAATGGGAGCCCTGAGACACACCCGGGAACCTGGGCAGGGAGAGAGGGGTCAGCGTAGGGAAGTTCTATGGGGTGCAGATGATTGCAGGCTGGAGAAGGATGGAGGGATCCAGAAACAGGTTCCAGACCCAGGCAGTGTTTGACAAAGGTCCAAGAGTAACAGAAGCACGTGCAGGGCATTGTCCTGAACTTCCCTTGAGCTGGGTGTCCTCAAGACTCAGTTCCTCTCCATTAGATTTGAAGCTGGAGGCAGCAAGCTCCCTTCTGACCCAGACCGCTCGGCCCCCTTCTGGCCAGGACTCCTCAGGTCCCAGGCAGAAGGGACCCCCGCGCTTCCTTCTAGCCGGAACCCGAGTGGTCCCTGGGAGAATGGAGCCCCGCAGCTCCTTTCTGCCTGGGACCAGCGCAGGTCTCGGCCAGAAGGAAGCCATGGCTCCTCCCTGCCTGGGACCCCACAGGTCCTGGCAAGAAGGAAGCCATGGTTCCTCTCTGCCCGAAACCCCTGCGGATCCTGGCAAGAAGGAAGCTGCTTCTCCCCACACCCAGGAACCCCAGCAGTCCTGGGGAAAAGGGAGCCAGGACAAGCCGCTAGCAGCTTGCTGGTGTTGGAGAGAACCAGCCCAGCACAGGATTGGGCGCTTCCCAGGAGAAACCTGGTGGCTTCCAGGGGAGAAGCGAGCCCCCCAGGGTTTACCTCTGGCTGGCACCCTGGCTGGGGAGCCCTTCTCCCCAGGACCGCAGCCTTCCTTGCCGACAAGCTGCGGATCTGGGGAGAAGGGACCAAGGGCTCCCTTGTTCCCCTGCCCTAAGTTGACTTATGTCATAAGTCGACTTAAGGTGTACACACTCGCTTGTCGACTTAAGAAGTTGACTTAAGCCTTAATTTGACCTAAAATGAGGTTTTATTAGGTCAAATTAAGTTTTCCTTAAGTTGACTTAAGGAAAGCCCAGTGTGGACGTGGCATAAGTTAGGTCGACTTAAGCCTCCTTAAGTAGACCTAACTTGTAAGTGTAGACGCACCCTTTAAGTTTCCTCTCATAAGTCAGATTCTCCTTTCCAGGATCATCTATGTAGCCCTTCTCTGTACCTGTTCTAATTTGAATTAATCTTTCTTAAACCTGGAGGATCAGAACTGTATACAATATTCCAGATGACGCTGCCCCAGCGCCTTGTATAACTGTACTAACACCTCTCTATCTCTACTGGAAATCCCTCTTCTGATGCATCCTAGGACCCTGAGAGAGGACCACAGAGCAGGGGAGGCTCAGGGAGAAGTCTTCAAGAGCCAGGTCCCTGCTCCTGTGGACTAGATGTGTTAAGTAAATGGCTTGTTGCAAAAGGATACGAGTCTTCTCCCCCCACTCCTCAGACGTGCCATGGTGACTTAGGATAGGGCTAGGGTTTCCCCACCCCAGAGTGCTCAGGACACCCGTCTGTCTGTATGTCTGTCTGGAAACCACGCACTGTATCTCAGTGGGGCAGAGGAATGGCCCCCACCCACCCATCCCCACATGGGACATGGGAGTCACATGGGCTCAGGCAGAACTTTTCTGAGTCTGCAGCCAAGGGACCCAGTGCATGGCCCCCCTCCCTGGGGAAACAGAGGAAGAGCTGAGCTAGGAGCAGCATGAACACTCCCCATGTGTCCCCTGCCAGTGTCATAGAAGAACCCAGCCCTGTGGGAAGATGAGAGACGGCTCTGAGCTGTGCATGGGAAGGGCCAGTTTAGAAACTGAGCTGTAGGAATCTGACAGTGCCTGGTAGGACAGTGCCTGAGGGGTAGGATTGTCCCACAGTAGATGCTGTTTAACGCTCACTTCTCACTACGAGGCAAGACCACTTGTTGCTGTGTAAAGGGAGAGTGGGAAACCTGCCAGGCTTGACAACTCTGCCCTGACTCCTGAGCAAACCGGGCCTGGGGGACTGAGTCACCAAAGAGGAGCCAGGTCTGTCCCTGCAGTCTGGCACAGGGAGTGCACTGGGTAGAGACCATGGAGTGAAGCAGGAGGCTGGAGCCCAGAGGCTCCATCCCTGAGGAAATGAGGCTGAGTGGCCAGCCCTAGGGGAAGAGTAGGTAGGTTGGCAGATGAAAGGCTCCCCCAAGGGACATTATATATACTGGGGGATAGCATTGATCCCAGGGATCTGAGACACCTCCCTGACACCTCCCGTCCATCCTCTCGCAACTCTGACCCCTCTGTTTTGGCAGGTGTATGGGTCTGTGATGTACGTGAACCGTGGGAACCCAGCTGGCAATGAAGTACTGGTGGATTCATGGCCAGACTTCAAAATTGTCCTCACCCGACCACACAGAGAGGTGCAGCCTCATCGCCTATGGCACTTCATTGGACCCCTCACCCTGCCTGGCACCATCTTTGCTCCTCCCCCTCCCCCATCTGGTGCCCTCTTTGCTCCTCCCCCACTCTCTTGCCTCCATCCCTGCCTGGTGTTATCTCTACCCCTCCCCCTTCTGTCTGCCCCACCTCCCCACAGCCTGTCTCTCCTTCCTGCTGCTCCCCCTGCCCATCTCTGCTGTGGGGTTGCTGTGTCCTGCTCCCCCAGGCCCTAAGGGCTCCACTACCAGCTTCTGATGCCATCCTGAGTGTCATGGGGGAGGACACTCAGAGGTTACACTCACCCCAGGCAATGTCCCCCCTGCAGGTGGTGTGTGACCTCAGTGATCGCTTTACCAACTTGTATTCAGTCTTCTGCCAGGAGGAGGGTGCCTTTCGGAGCCTGCTGGAGAAAAGCCAAGCCATGGACTGGAGCCAGGCATTCCAGATAAGGGGTGAGCCCCCCCATCCCTGCCACATCTAGCCCTGCCCACATGGGGGCACCACTGCAGAGCCCTTCCTGCCACATGGGCCAGTAGCCCTGAGGAAGCCTCCTGGGCCCCCTTTCCATCCAGCTCTGGGATCCTCTCCCTACATCCACCTCCAGAATCTTCAATGAGGCTAGCTTGGGAATCCCCCATGGGGTCATTCAGGCTCCGACTGGCCTTAAACCCCTCCCTGCTGCTCTCCGCCACCTGGATGGGCCGCCTCTCATGGCACCTCTCAGGGCCCCTGCTCATGGTCTATGGCTGTCCCTCCAGGGCTGCAGGATGGGCTGTACGAGGCCATCAAGGACTTCGCCAGGGACAGGGGGGTCGACGTGGATGTATATCGGTACCAGATGCTGCTGCATCCAGATCCATCTGCCATGCCGCAGCACCAGTAGGTGCCCCCAGCGGTGAGGGGGTGGGGAATGCAATGATGGACACAGCTAGAAAGAGCTGGATGGAGGGGGGAAGGGGCAGGAAAGGACCTTGGGATGCCAAGCTAGAGGCCTCCATTGCCACCCCAGATCTAGTGGCAGTGAGTTCCTCAGGCTAATAGTGCTGAGGGGTTGGGGGCATCACCATGACTCCTTACACAGCCACAGGCCTCTGGAACATGCTGACAGTCATGCTCAGGGGCAGGGATGAGTTGCATCACATGGCCTGACCAGGGACACTCCTTGGTCTCTGCTTCCCCAATAATGGGGAGAGCATCATGAGGGGCAGCCTGTAACCCTTCCATATCTGGGTGCTGCCCTGAACCCCATCTTTTCTTTATAAGGGGTAGGAGGCTCCAAGCACAGACCCTGTTAGACTCCCCTGCCCTGTGAGGGGCAGCTTTCTGGACATCGGGATCACTGTCCACTGAGCCCTTGTGCACTCATCTAATGAGTCGTGGCTTAGCCAAGGCCCATTGGCAGCAGTGATGTTCCTGGGGCTGAACTGGGCCCTGCCAGGAAGTCCCTGGGCCAAAGCCTGCGCAGTGTGTTGATCCCTCCCCCTGTGCTACCCTACCCCATGGGTCAGTACCTGAGGCCATCCCCTCCCCCATCTCCCCCATACTGGGCCTGTCACCCCTCAGACACACATCCCTCCTCCCAGTGACAAGTCAGTGCCCCTCCAACCTCCTACCCCTTACATGCTAGGCCCTACCGGCCCTGTTTCTCCTCCCCTGGCTCACTCCCCCTTTCACTAGGTCCACCCCCACCCTGTGGTTCTCAGCCCCACCCCAAAACAGATCAATCTCCCTGATGGTTGGTTAATCCTCTGCCCCAGGCTCACCCTACCCATAGTGGTTCTATCCCCTCCCCACTGCCCCGCGAGATCTTTTCTCCATTCCCCAGGAGACTGTGCCAGGTCTGTCCCCCTGTGCTCACCCTGCCCCTGTGTTGTGACTGTCTCCCTCTCCCATGTTACAGGCTGGACAAAGGGCTCACACTGGCCCCCATGTCGCTCACCCACACTGGTCTTCTAAAAAAACCATGGGTCTTAGGGAAGTACAGCTGGAGCCTGCGCTACCTGGACTTCCTGATTCGCAACTTCCCCAGTGCCTGCCTGCTGGACCCTCAGGGGCACCCCATCTCCTGGACCCTCACTGATAACCAGGCCCACCTTACGCATGGCTACACCCTCCCTGGGCACCGTGGCAAGGGCTATGTGGGGACCGTGCTGATGGCACTGGCAACACAACTCCATCCCCGCGGCTTCCCTTTGTATGCTACTGTGCGGTCTGAGAACGAATCCTCACTGCGCACCCTGCACCATCATGGCTTTCAAACCCAGCCTGGGCTGTTCTACTTCCTGATAGTGACACCCAGACCCACCAAACCCAGCCAGTCACTGTCCTGGACTCGGCCCAGGCCCCTGCACCCAGCTCTGGGGGACAACTACATTCCCACAGCCTGTAGCACTGGGGGAAGGTAGGAGAAGGAATATCTGGGGATGTGTGTGTGATTCTCAGCCTTTGGCTCCACTCCTCACAACCACGGCCCGTTGCTGGGCTCCCATCCCAGCTCCTCACAGTACAGATCCCACACCACACCCCCTCTGAACATTGGGATAGGTCAGTCCAGAGGAGTCCCAGGAGTCACTGCCCTTTTCAGGGCCACATCTCCTTTGGTCTCCTCTTGAGGGCACCAGTCTCCGAGCAGGTCGTCGCCGATCCCTCATGCTGTCAGCCGCCTCTTTCCCATCAATGAAGTGACTTGGTGGCTGGAATGGTTCAGGGCTGTGCCCCCAAACCCCACATAGGATCATAGAAGATTGGAGTTGGATGGGACCACAGGAGGGCAGATAGTCGAACCCTCTGCTCAAAGCAACCCAACCCCTCTAAACCATCAAAGTCAGGGCTTTCTCAAGCCATACCTTTAAATCCTTTGAGAATGGAGATTCCACCACCTCCCTAAGTAACTTGTTCCAGTCCTTTACCACCCTCCTAGAGAAAAAGATTTTCCTAATATCCAATCTAGACCTCACCCACTGCAGCTTGAGACCATTCCTCCTATTTCTGTCATCTGCCAGTACTGAGAACAGCCTAGCTTCATCCTCATAGACCCACTTTTTCGGTAGTTGAAGGCTGCTATCAAATCCCGCCTCCCTTTTCTCTTCTGGAGACTAAATAAAACCAGTTCCCTCACCGTCTCCTCACAAGTCATGTGCTCCAGCCCCCTAATCATATAGGCTATGTCTACACTGGCAAGTTAGTTCGAATTAAGGAGGCTTAATTCGAACTAACTAAAGCCATGGCTACACTAGGCTTTAGTTAGTTCGAATTAAGGACTAATAAATTCGAATAGGGTTTCAGAAGTAAGGCTTTAATTTGAACTAACTAGTTCAAATTAGCCAATGTGGCCATGTTAATTCGAACTAATTTCTTAGTTTGAACTAACCGGCCATTAAAATGAGTGGGGATCGCTAATTCGAACTAAGTTTTTCTAGTTCGAATTAAGCTAATTCAAACTAACTAAAATTAATTCAAATTAGTTAGTTCAAACTAATTAATTCGAACTAATTTTAGCAAGTGTAGACATAGCCATAAATTGCTCTCCATTGGAGTTTGTTCCATTAGTCCACATCCTTTCTGCAGTGGGGTGGACCAAAAACTGGCAATTAAACCTCTAGGGTATGATCTATGTAACTTTCCTGTTCACTTTGGCAATTTAATTGTAGGGTTGCTCTCCACTGGAGTTTGTTCCATTTGTCCACATCCTTTCTGCAGTGGGGCGGACCAAAAACTGGCAACTAGACCTTGAGTCATTGATCTACATCCTTTGGGTACGTCCACACTGGAGCGTTAGGTCGACTTATGGAAGGTTAAGTCAATCTACAGACTCCTGAGTCCACACTGGGCTTTTCTTAAGTCGGCGTAAGCGCTTCCTTAAGTCGACTGAATAACACCACCTCTGAAGGTCGACCTAAGGCTTAAGTCAACATTATTAAGTTGACTTAGGCCAGTGTAGAGGGGTGATAGCCCTTAAGTCGAGCTCATTGGCCTCCAGGCCCCCTCGCAGAGTTCCTGGCCACTTCTCCATCGACCTAGCACCTGCCAGTGTGGACGCAGGGCTGTGGACTCTCTAAGTCAACTTAACAAGGTCCACTTCAAGTCGACTTAAAGTTGAAGTTGGTTAAGTCAACTTAACAGAGCCTCCAGTGTAGATGTACCCATTGAGTCTGATGAACCAGCGAGCTATTGTCCATTTATCCAACCCCTACTTTTAACTAGCTGGCAAGACTACTGTGGGAAACTGTGTCAAAAGCACTGAGTACTTCAGCTTTTCCACATAACCTGTCACTCTTTCAGTAAGGGGTCCACACTTTCCCAGACCACCTTCTTGTTGCTAACTTACCAGTAGAAACCCTTCCTATAACCTTTCATATCCCTTTCTAGCTGCAACTCCAACTGTGATTTGACCTTCCTGATTTCTCCCCTCTGTGCTCAAGCAATATTTTTATACTCCTCCTAGTCACCTGTTTAAGGTATCATGTGTAAACTTTTTTGTGTGTTTAAGTTCACCAGAGATTTCTCTGTTAAGCCAAGTTGATAGCTCACCACATCTGCTATTCTTTCTGCACATTGGGATGGTTTGTTCCTACGCCCTCAATAAGATTTCTTTCATACAGCCAAAACAACAACAACAGTCCTGTGGTGTCTTAAAGACTAACAAATTTCTTCGGGCATAAGCTTTCATGGTCTCCAACCCACTTTGTCAGATGCATTATACAGTCGGCTCTCTTGGATTCCTTTGTCCCTCATATTAGCGTCCCAGGGGATCCTGCCCATCAGTTCCATGAAGGAGTCAAAGTCTGCTTTTCTGACCAGACAAGCCAGGGGCCGAGGAAACCTTCAGCTAGGCTTCATCAGGTTCCCTCCACTGGCCTGAGAAGGGAGAAATGATCTGAAGCAGCCCCACTGCTCCCTACCCACACTGCTCACCACGCACTTTGACAGCAGGCTGCCTTGTCAGGAAAGTACAGGCATTCACCCCACCCCCCCCCCAGCCAGAGACATGGGGATATCCCCCTTCTTCCTCTTCTTCTTCTTCTCCCCCCTCCCCCCCACAGCTGGCCCACCAGAGAGCCACAGGTTGGCTGGGACACTCAGGTACTTCCTATGTGCCACACCTGGCCCCTGAGCCTTCCTCAGAGGTGCCTGGGGCAGCCATCCATGAGGAAGCTCTGCTGCCTCTGATCTGCCCCCATAACATAAAACTAGCCAGTCAGGGGCATTACTGAGCTAGAAATTCCTCAGGGGCCAGAGTCCCAGCCCACCCCTGCCTCATGCTCTAAGATCTTGCCGCTCTTCCTGCCACTGCCTTGGAGGCCAGGGACACAGGCCAGGAGCTAGCACTGGATGGATTCCATCCATAGCCTGGAGATGGCCCAGCCCACTTCTGCTACTAGGGCAATGAGGACAAGTTTTTGTATCTGCAGTCTGGTGCCTTGTGAGAATGGTCGGCACGGAGGGGTGCAGGGTGTGAGGTCACAGGCATGGACTCGGTCCGGGCATCTTGGCAGCGCAAGAGGCCAGTGTACAGCGCTGTTAACTGAATTGCTGGTGGGTGGAGCCCCCTGGAGCTGAGGGCCAAGTTGGCCTCTTACCCTCCCTGTACAGCGACTTGACCCGAGACAGGCTGGCCCTCTCTCCCGGCTGGAGTTGTCATGGGATGCACATCCATGCACCTCTACTTTATGATCTGTGAAGCTTTTCTGTTCAGTTTTGCAAAGTAACTGTGTAATTTGATGCCAGATGTGCCATGTGAGGTTCCTTCATGAATTCTCATAGCATATTCTACATAATTACCATGGTGCCATGTTTCCTTCAGCATCATGTACGTGTACCGATGTGAAGCAGGTTACATGGCTCAAAGGGAAGGGGACAAACGGACTTATTTTCCAGTAGCATGTAAACAGCCAAAGCCACCTCAGAGGAGGGGGAAATGAAAAGGAATGCAGACACTTTGAGAAAGGGAGAAGCTCCTTGCTCCCTTCTCCCCCGGACTGCTGAGGGGCTTGATGCCCCGGGGAGAGCCAGCCCCATGTGGGGCTGGCTCTCCCTGGACCGAACAAGTCGACTTAGAGAGTCCAGTGTAGACTCTCTCAGTCAACTTAATAAGGTCGACTTAAAGTCAACTTATTTAAGTCGACTTTTTTAAGTCGACCTTAATTCCAAAGTGTAGACATAGCCTCTAAGTCGATTTGGCAAGGTCCACTTTAAGTCGACTTAATTTTATAGTGTAGACATTGTCGTGGAATTTAAGGGGTGTTCAGTAAGCGGAGGCCACAACTTTAGCAAAGTAGTGAAGCGTTATTGTATACACAGCTGTGGGCGTATTCCCAGGAGCCTCGAGCCTCGTGCAATTTAACCTTATATAGTTGAGTCACTTTATTGCATCACGAATATGCATCCTAACACTACTCCCAATCCTGTTCTGGGCTCCACCTTTTTGCACCAAAATTTGTCGAGTCACTATTCTTTTGTTACATACCAATCCTGCTAGCTTCTTCGCATACCTTTGTTAAGTCTCTCTCAGGACTCTGGTGTACGTGACTCCCTGCCTTAGCCCTAATGGCAGACCAGCGAGGGGCCAGGCCATTTTTCCTCTTAAATTCCTTGATTAAAACCCAGTCTCCCGGCCGGATAGTATGGCAAGCCTCAGTCTCGGGAGGACGGTGGGCCGCTTTAACATGTGAATGGAGAGACTGAAGTGCATTAGTTAGGTTGACACGGTACTGCACAATGTCATTATCCAACATTGCCAGGCTCTCCTGCCTTAGTAACGCTCCGGGTTCCAGCCCTGCCCGCATAGGACAGCACATAACAATTTCGAAGGGGGTGAAGCCGTGTCTCATGTTTGGGTGATTTCTAATTGACATCAGGACGAAGGGAAGTGCCTTTGGCCACGGCATTCCTGGATTCTGTGTTAGCTTGGCCAAACATGTCTTGATGTCCAAGTTCTTTCGCTCCACCTGGGCGCTGCTGCTGGGATGGTTTGGGGTATGAAACTGTAGGGTGATGCCCAGTGCCTTACAGATAGTCTTAATCACCTGGCTGGTAAAGTGAGTTCCCATGTCACAATCTATAGAGACTGGCATCCCATACCTAGGAATGAATTCCTTTAGTAAAATGTTTGCAACAATGGCCACATCAGCCTTTCTACATGGGAATGCTTCCACCCACCCAGAGTGCGTACACACAACACCCAACAAGTGTCAATAACCCCTCGCTGGCGGAAACTCTGCAAAGTCAATCTGCAGATTCTGGAATGGCCCCTCAGACCAAGGATGCGCCAACAACCGGGTTGGTTCTGCCTTCCCCACATTGTATAGCCGACAGGTGGGGCAGGAAGCGCACAGACATTTCACCTCAATGCTTGCAAAAGGGGTAAATCTGAATTTGGAAATGTTATTACAGATCTCCCCTTTGTTTGAGTGAACACCCATATGTGCCACAGAGACAAGATGTTGAACCAGGACCCGGGGGGGGGCGGGTGACAGGTCGGCCATCAGGATGTCGCCAAATGCCCAGGTCATCCTTGCTGCAAGCCGCCTTGTGCCATAAGTGGAGTTCTCCGGTAGTCGCTTGCTCCTGGAGGGATCTCAGGTCATCGAGGAAGGGAGTAGCCTGTAAAGGTAAAGAGACTGCCAACACAATAGAGCCCGCCAGCCCATACAGTGCAGCAGATTTGGCAGCAGCAGCAGCTCTTCTGTTTCCGTTAGCCTCTCCAGAAATAGATACAGAAATAGGTATGAGCTTTACAGTGAATGATAGCCAAGGCAGCCGGTAACAGAATGGCTCCAGCAGAGCCTTAACAAAGGGAGCATAAGAAATAGGGGAATCCTCAGAAGTGAGGAAACCCCGCTCATGCCACAGCATACCAAAGGAATGGCAGACTCCAACAGCATATCTGGAGTCAGTATAAATATTGGCAGAAAGACCCTGCGCTAAAGCACAGGCACATGTCAGAGCCACTAATTCAGCTGGCTGGGCCGAGAGCAACTCAGGAAGGGAAAAGGCTTCCAGAACTTCATTATCAGTACACACTGCATAACCCACGCACAGACGGCCATCTGGTGCACGCAAACAGCTACCATCAACATAAAGAACCAGATCAGGTTTGGGAGAGCCACATCCGTGAGATCTGGACGGGGGAGGTAAGGAAATCTACGACGTCGAGACAATCGTGGGGAAGGGCGTGCTTCATCCCGTTATCCGGAATGGGCAACAGGGAGGCCGGATTAAGGGGAGGGGAACGAATTATGGAGATATTTTCAGGAGCCAATAGAGCTAATTCATACTTAGTTTGACGCACAGCCGAAAAGTGCTGAGTTTTACCCTTTGTTAGAAGGGCCTGAACAGCATGTGGCACGGCCACCACAAGAGGGTGCCCAAGGACCAGTCTGACACCTTGGTCACAACAGCAGCAGCAGCTGCAACCGCCTGCAAGCATGGGGGAAGCCCCTGGGCTACAGGATCCAATTCCAAACTGTAATAGGCCATTGGGCGCTTATAGGATCTGAAGGACTGTGTTAGGACCCCCAAGGCAACCCCCCTCCCCCACCTCATGGCAATATAGTGTGAAGGGCTTACTGTAGTCAGGTCTGGCCAAGGCAGGGGGAGAAGTCAGAGCTGTTTTCAGCACCCCGAAAGCCTCCACAGCCTCCTCTGACCACGAGAGTGGATCGGGTGAGGAGTCCGAGAGCATGGTATAGAGAGGTTTAGTCATAGCAGCATACCCACAGATCCACTGCCGGCAATAATTGGCGGCCCCCAGGAAACAGCAGAGTTGTTTTTTTGTGGCCGGCTGTGGGAGGCAGAGGATTGCTTCCACCCGGGACCCCTTTAACTTGCGCTCGGAGGAGGAAATGAGATGACCTAGGTAAGATACTTCTGAAAGACAGAACTGTAGTTTTCCCCTAGAGACTTTATGGCCCTTAAGAGCTAAGTGCACAAGAGCTTAACCAAGGCCTCTTTACAAATAGAAAGGTTATCCGCTGCTATTAACAAATCATCAGCATATGAAATCAACACTGCTCCTTGAGGGAGGTGTAGGTCGGCCAAAGTCTGTTTTAGAACTAGTCCAAACAAGGAGGGAGAGTCTCGGAATCCCTGTGGCAAACGGGTGAAAGTGTACTGGCGCCCGCTATAGGTGAAGGCAAACAGGAACTGAGATTGGGTTGCCACAAGAACACAGAAAAAGGCACTGTTCAAATCAATAACGGTAAAATGAGTAGCTGAAGCAGGAAAGAAGCCAAAACAGTAGTGGGGTTAGGGATGTGGAGGAAATTTTAAGGGTGTTCAGTCAGCGGAGGCCACACTTAGCAAAAGAGAAAAGTTTAGTAAAAGCCTATACGCAGCTGCGGACCCCTGGGACCAGGCAAAGGCCCAAGAGCCCCACACAAAGGATGGAGTTACCTTATATAGGTAATACACTTCATATTACAATTAGGTATACATCACATAGTGAGACTTGGCTCCCCTCCAATCCCGCAATGCCCCTCACTATCTTTCCTTATTAGGGAAGATACTCTTCTTTCCTTATATGGGGTCTGCTAGATGGCTGTTTTCCTAAGTTTCGTTCCCTGCACCCGTCCCTTTCTTATGCAAATTCACACACACACACACCCTGATTCTGGCAGAGTACGTGACTTCTTGCTCTAGCTGAAATGGAGTTTGCTGATTACAAAATGGAGTCAGCTAGTTGCTATACTTAATTTCTTCCACAGGGACAACGGGGTGCAGAGGTATCACAAAATCATTTATAGCCCGAAGGTCCTGGACAAACCGATAAATCTGCCTGCCCTCGGGGGTGAACTTTCCTTCCTTTGGGACAGGCAGAATAGGAGTGTTGACAGGAGTGTTAACAGTGGGTATCAAAATTCCCTGTGACAACAATGATTCTATTATGGGGGCAATACCCTCCTCTGCCTGACGAGATAAGGGATACTGCAGGATAGATGGGAAGGATCGGTTGGCTTAACTTTAATCTCTACTGGCGAGACTCCTAGTAGCAGGCCCACATCATTGCTGTGTGCTCCCCACAAAGAGTCAGGAACAGCGCTAAGGTCCTCCTGTTGGCCACCAGGAAGCCCACTCTGCTCCTCCTCCGTAACCAGGGCCATCATGAAATTTGGAGCCTGATCAGTTGGGATATCCACAAATACCCCATCTGGAGTGCAGAATATAGTAGTTCCCAATTTGCACAACAGGTCTATTCCCAGAAGGTTAACCAGTGTAGGATGACTTAACAGGAAGGCATGCTCTCACGTTAGGGGCCCAATCTGTAATCTAGCAGGTTGGGACACATTGTGCAGCAAGGGACTTCCTCCCACCCCAACAGCGCTGATCTTTTTTTTCCCGAGGGAAAAAGTTGGGGAACCGCATCTGCTTGCAATGTGGAGCAAGTAGCTCCAGTGTCCAGCCCTCAGCTTCTAGTCAGTCAAAAAGACTTGGTTCATAGTGGTCAGAGGTGTTCCAGGGTGATCCCCAGGGTTGTTGTAAGGACTGAGGTTGACTCACGGGAACTGGCTGCTGTAGTTAGGGAAGGGCTGTCGCCACCCCTCGAAGCCCTGCATTAAAAACTCTTGGTGGCGGGGCTTGTCCTCTAGGTTGGTTTGGGCACTCCCTTTCCAATGTCCCTCCTGCTTGCAATAATGACAAGTATTTGGCCCCAAAACACCTGCTCAGGAGCCGCGGAACTGTAACTGCGGGTTACCTGGCGGCCGACGCTGTGGGCGCCCCCTGGACCCAGTCTCCATCCGCTTGAACTGGAGTGCACACAGGCAATCTGCCTGTTCCTGCCTTTTTGACTGCTTTTCCTCTTTCTCTGCCAGAACGCGGTCCCAAATTTGAGCACAGGACTCCTGAATGTTATTGAGGGTTCGGGATCACCAGTCCAACACTGCATCATCCAACCACTGATGGACTGCTGGCAAGAGTCCTCTGGCATATCCGCCAACCATGAGCGCCTGGATAGCCTCGGCTGTAGGATCTATACCTGAAAACTTGTGAAGGGCGGATAAAAAGTGAGCCCTACAGTCATCAAGGTGCTCATCCTTACCCTGCTTAATGGCCTCCACCTTGTGCCAATTGTGCTGGGCCGGGACCATATCAGTGACTGCCTGGAGAAGCCGCTCTCTTAAGACCTCCAGGCACTGGTGTTGCTCAGGGGTATTGTGGCCCAGGTCCGCGGCAGGTCAGCCATCAGCATTATTGTTTTCTCGGCTTTTGGCCAGCAAGAATGCCTTTTGCTCGGGTGTTAAAAGCACAGACAAGAGCATTTCTATATCTCCCCAGGAGGGATTGTAGACGGCAAACAACTGGGCGAGCTTTTGCCTGAACTCGCCGGGTGACTCCTTAAGCTTTGGAAAAGAGGTTGCCCAATTCATGACGTTCCCCGGTGTCCAGAGAACATAGACCACCATAAAGCACCCTCCTCCTGCGGGATCTGGGTAGGTTCTGAGAGGGGCTAGGAGATCCTTGGAGGTCAGATCCCATTTTTTCTGCCTAGACACCCCGGGGAAATTGTCCTTAGTCAGGGGAAGATGCCAGAACAGGGAGGGATCCTTTCAGTTTTGACAATATACGGAGTACTCCATGTTACAAGTGGATAGAGAATGGAGAGGTTTCCAGTCTGCAGCCAGGTCAGGGCACATGCCCTGAACTAGATCATCCTCCTCCCAGGATGGGTCCCCCAAAATATCCAGCTGATCGGTCCCTGCAGGTGCCAGGGTTGTGGGGCCTGACTGTGGAGGGGTATCCAGGGCTCCTGCTCTGGACGAGGGATCCCCTGAGGCCCATAGTGGGTTCTCGAGTGGGTTGGGGAAGACCTGGACCGGAGGGGGCAGAGGCGGAGGGGCCGGGACCCACTCATCCAGTAAATCATCAGGGGTGCTGGGATATATTTTAGGAGGGGGGGAGCACAGATGGAAAGGTGGCCGCCATGGGTGGCGGCGTATCAGAGGGTGAGAGGACGGATCCAGTACTGGGGGAGCCATCAGTCTCCTCGTCTTTTCCTTCTCTCTTTTTAAGTCGTCCCTAATCCTTCGGTTTTCCACCTCATCATCCCACAAGTACCACACCTCCATCTGGCCGGGATGATTGTCCTCAAGGTTGTGACACAAATGGGTTAAAACCACCAGGTTAAAGCTCCCTTCCAAGGGAAACTGCGGGGGGGGGGGGGGTCATCCTGAGTATAAAAGTTCCACTTGGGAACCAGTCCGACTGCCCGTTTCCCATACTTCCTGTACATAATAGCTACCGGAGAGTCCCCAGAGGGACACCTGGACTGTCCACTTCCTCCCATCCTAACCCGGGCCCAGCGGCTTTCCGCTCCAGAGACAGAGGAGAAGGGAACCAGGGGCCCGACAGGGCCAGGCGGGGCATCCCCCGCAGGATCACACGATGGTAGGGGAGACAAAGGAAAGAAGGGAGTCCACAGACAGACTTACCAATCAGAGGCTGCCAACCTGAACCTTGAGGATTTTCCCAGAGCTCGAACTCCAATGCTAAGGTCTGGGTGGCACTTACCGAGGGCTGCCCCTCGGGCTAGCCCCTGTTCCGCTCATCCCACTTCTGACACCAAATTGTCGTGGAATTTAAGGGGTGTTCAGTAAGCGGAGGCCACAACTTTAGCAAAGTAGTGAAGCTTTATTGTATACACAGCTACGGGCCCATGGGCATATTCCCAGGAGCCTCGAGCCTCATGCAATTTAACCTTATATAGTTGAGTCACTTATTGCATCACGAATATGCATCCTAACACTACTACCAATCCTGTTCCGGGCTCCACATTTTTGCACCAAAATTCATCCAGTCACTATTCTTCTGTTACATACCAATCCTGCTAGCTTTGTTGCATACCTTTGTTAAGTCCTTCCCAGGACTCTGGTGTACGTGACTCCCTGCCTTAGCCCTAACGGCAGATTTTTCCACAACATGCTAAGTCGACTTCTTTGGCCAAGTGTAGACATAACCATGGAGCTTTCTCCAGTCTGCCTAGCATTGCCCCAGCTGCTTCATTGCTGAAGTTGGTCATGTCGGTTACATTACATTACATTACAGCCATTTCTAGCAACTGGTTGGCACCACAGCAGTCTGGAATGGGAGGATGATATGTAGGGGAGAGAGACCATGGACTGGTCAGAGATTCCCCTGGCTTCTGGAAAGCACAGGGCCTCCCTCACTGGCTCTGTCCATCCTCCTTGCCATGGGCAAGTCACTCCCAGTTATGTCTGTGCATGTTGCAGCCAGCTAGCAACCAAACCTTGGCTCTTACCAGTCTGGGTTAAATTGCAGGGTGACCCCAGCAGACTCCCAGGCCTAGATATTCCCCTGGAAATGTAGGTCTACTAATCCCAGCCCTCTCATGGACAATTCAGGTTTATACAAAGTCTGTTAGGCTACGTGTGCACTGGCAATTTAAGTCGACGTAAGGAGGCTTAACTTGACTTAAATTAAGCCATGTCCACACTAGGCTTTCATTAAGTCGACTTAAGACAATCCTTACTCCTTATCCCTGTTACCCCAAATTGTGTTACCCAAACACTTCAATTTACACACACTGGATCAAATAAAACAAGAGAACAAGTTTATTATTAACTATAAAGAGAGAGATTTTAAGTGAGTATAAGTGTTGAAACAAAACTCAGTAGGCCTCAAACTTGCCCAATGACAGCATGCATGTAAAAGAAAGATGTTGCAATAGCTAACAGTCAGCAGAAACTGTGAGTTGTTCAAGATAAAGACGGAATGTTTCAAAAGATGAGTTTCCTCCACCCAGTGCGTCAAAATCTGCAAGTGATCAGAGCTCACTTAACAGATGGGGATACTCTGTCCGTTAACTGTCTCTCCCTGCAATTGCTTGGAAGAAAAGAGGTGTCTTGCTGGAACCTGATCTCACTTGACTAGTAGTTTTTCTTCAACAGTTTGGTGTGATGACTTGGATCGCCAGATGCTGCAGGGGGGGGTTGTTCCGTCCCCCATGGGCTGCTCTCTCTCTCTGACTCCAGGAGCCACATACAGAGGTAAGAGGCCTTTTGAAATCTCTATCGGAATTTGGACAGGGCTGTTCGTGGCGGTGGGCCTCCATTTTTGCAGCCAGCATGATCCAGAACTGTGAAAACAGGTTTAAGCAACGCATCAATTTAGGTACGAAAGAGATCTCTATATTTTTATTATGAATTGAGTTAAGGAGATGTTTTTGTGTGAATTCAGTTATAACTGCTGCCCAAGCCAGAGACGTAAGCTGAGTCTAGCCGCCCCAAGACTGTCCTGTGTGGCAGTTTTGAAAGCAAGTTGTCTCAGTGGAACTTCGTGGATGATTCCAGGGGTGAATGATTCCACCCTAAACTTTCCTCCCTCCCTCCACGGGCTTGGCAGACTGTTAGCTCAGCTGCCTTGAGCGTTCCCTCCTGTCCTCTCTTTTCTGTTGTGTTCCTGTATGAATTGTGGAATTTGTTAAAACCACAAAATGGGTGAAAATTGTGCACATTATAAAAGGTCAGGAGAAAGGCTGGTGTCAGTGAATGCTTGTGTGTGAATTGAGTATTTGTCCTTTGGGACTAATGTGAATTGAGGTTTGTGTCAGACTCACCAGAGTCTAGGAGACACTTTATTACTTTCCCTTCCCCTTCTCCCCGCCTCAGCAGTTCATGAGCCTGAAGGACTAAAAAGGATTGGCTAAGGTTTATGTGTCTTGAATGCCAGAGTCTCGTACAGGAAATTAGCTGTTGCTCTCCTCAATGGCAGAGCAACAGAATCTTTTCCTGTATGTTAGCTGGTGTTTCTTCCCTGGCCAAGCCTCCTTTAAAGGTCCAGGAAGGATTTTCCAACCCATCTTTCCTAAGTGTGAAAGCCCGTGCAAATTGAGGACTAGAGAAATGGGAGGTAGAGGATCAAAGGAGATTCCAGTACCACCCAAGGGGACACCAGCCTATTATATGGCCATAAAAGTTGTAAGTTTCTGGAGGAATGATCTGGGTATACCAAGGTGATTTGCCAAAGTGGTTTCCTTTAGAAGGAACCTTTAATTTGGATAAGATTGTTTATTTATGAGGGGCTTTAGAGTCTTGAAGGGATGACAGACACTGGGTGTCAAATCATGGAGGAGCAGAAGCTGCTTCTTTGACCTTCCTACCTCCTTTTATTATACAGCACAAACAACTTACATAGGATCATAATAAGCATTCCAGTGCAAAAACATAGCAGGATACAAAAACATAACAAGGTCAAATACTCAGTGTTTATCTATCACGCTCTCTGTTTCCCACGCTCTCCCTGCCCAGTATGTTTACATGTGAATAGCCTGTGATCATGCATCGAGGTCATCCAGGTGTGCCTGGACGTGCCGTCTCTGCATGAACCACAGGCCATGAATCCCTACATCTCCCCCTTACTTGTCAAATAAGTGGGCTCCAGGTAACCCTGGAGCCGCTTGTGGAGCAGGGCCAGGTCGGAACGGGAGAGCGAATAGACAGAGGGTTGGGGGGAACGAAAACGGCAAAGGGACAAGAGGGAAGGGATACACTGGATAAAACAACAGAGGCCGATCAGGCCAGCAAGGACAAAAACACCATAGCCAAACAAGAATTGGAGGGGTGCAAGATCCGGGAGCCACCCCATAAGGCAGTCCCAGAAACCACTAAAGCCGACATCCTGGGAGATGCGCGCCGTGAGGTTCTTGAGCGCTGCAAGGCAGTCCTCAATGGAGTGGCTGTTATCAGTAAGATTAAAACAACACATATTGCGAAGAGTAGAACAACCATGGTGATGTCTAAGCAAAAGAAAGTCAATGGCAGCGCGATTGTCCAGGATCGCATCCCGAAGCACACGTTGTTCCGCATTGAGAAGTGCAATAGCTGAGGAGGTAGCATTAATAGCCTTGGCAGCATAACAGGCCAAACGAGTGAGCTGAATATGTGAATCAAGCGCCAGGGCAGGGACACCCACGAGCGAAAGCGCCAAGGAGACGAATTCCGCTTTGCTGAGCAGCTTGACGGTGGGGTCACAGGAGGCATCCAGAGGGACAGCGCGACGACTGTGCTGCTTCGAGAAGGGGATCGAGGGCAAAACGATAGTCAATCTACTAAGACAACAAAGAGTACCTTCCGAAAGATTAGCAGGGACACAACTAAAGGTACGAGCACCACAAGTAAAAAACCATCCCTTAGGGAGGACAATATGGGCATAATTAAAAAAAATATTCATGGCAAAGGCACAATTAAGCTCAGGACCCGGTGGGGAGAAGCATCCCTGGGGAACCTTAGCGTGGGTGCAATTAACAAAATTGGCACATGTGACGTTGCCGCCACTGGCGACATAGGGAGTATGGGAAAAAAAAGCATCAGGGGGCTTGCGCATGGTAATTGGGCCCCAAGAGGAAAGGGTTAAGTAAGTAACCGAAAAATTTAAAAAATTCCCAAGGAGAGTGTCACTCTGGACATCGGAGGGTTGTTTGCAAACAGGAATAAGGCACGAGCCAAGAAATTGGCCAGCCTCCACCTCATTGGAGAGGCAAAAATAGGAAGTATTGACAGTGGCAGCGAGGCGGCTCCAGATATTGTAACCCATCCGGTCCCGGAGGGAGGGCGCCGAGGCCACCGGGGCTGGCACAAGGCAAGCTAAAATCAAAAGGATAAAATAAAAAATTGGCCATAAGCTGAGCAAATATGGCTAACAACAAATTATTATGGGTTGGCTCCTGACGATTGCGGAGCAGCTGTTGCTGGGCTGCTGAGACCAGGGATTTCACATCTCCCCATGTGACTCCCCAGGGCAGGGGGCGAGCAGGCCACGGTCGGCGTCGCCGGGGTTTGGGTTTCTCCTCAGTGTCCAGGTTCAGGGTCAGCTGGAAGTTGGGGATTGGATTGTGCAGTCCCTGGTGCCATGCCATCTGGGGCTGGTCGAACGCACCGAGCCGGAACCCACAGCGGACCTGTTGGAGAAAGCACAGCGGCATAGCCTCGCCCCCAAGTAATCAAAGGGACGGGCCCATGCCATGCAGGATCAGGCAGTTGGCGATAGTACACATTGGGGCGTGGTAGGGATCCCTGGCCCCGAGAGTGACGGTCCGTGGGGGCGTGTCTGTCAGCATTCAGTGTTAAATAATTCAATATAAATAAGGCAATGTATATGGTCTGTTGGATCTCCGCCAACCTGGAGGGCTGGGAGGGTGCTGTTTTCAATTGTTTTTCCAGAATAGTTTTAAGGGAGCGATGGGTGCGCTCCACAATGGCTTGGCTGGTAGAATTATAGGGTATGCCAAGTTTTAAAATAATATCCCAAGAGGCACAAAAAGAACGAAACAGGGAGGAGGTATAGGCAGGACCATTGTCGGTCTTAAGAGAATGGGGCCGTCCCATAACGGCAATGGCATGCAACGTATAATTAATAACTTGACAAGCTGCTTCCTTGCACTGGGCCGAAGCCCAGATGAAAGCGGAATAAGTGTCAATAATGACATGAAGATGACTATAGGGTTTGAGGGCAGCAAAAAAGGTAACATCCATTTGCCAAAGTTAATTGGCTGCTGTACCACGCGGATTAACGGCGTGAGGAAAGGCCAAGGGCATGGAGGCGCAATGTGGACAGGTGCGGACAATTTGCTGTACCTCCGGAAGGGGTAGGGAAAACTGCTTAGCCAGGACCTTGGCGGATTAATGAAAAAAGGTGTGGCTGGATCTGGGGTCAAAAAACAAAGAAACAACGGATAGGTCCCAGGCAGGGCGAGTAACTGCGAATATGGCAAACATAAAATGGATGCAGACGACGGAAAATCAAATTTTTAAGAGTCAAGAAAAGCGACATAAGATCATTATCAATGAGGGATGTAATACAGGCGGTGGGTAAATGAGCAAAAAGATGGTAGGTATAAAGGGTATCTACAATTAAATTGAACGGGCGGTTCTGGAACAGACGGAATGCCAAAATGGCCGCCGCCAGCTCTGCTCATTGAGCACTTTTTTGGGGAAGGGTAAAGTGTACTTTCCATTCCGTTGAATCGGTGGGGGGGGGGGGGGTGAGCACTCCTTGGGTAGGAGAGCCATCAGTGAAAAAAGTGAGGACTCCGGGGATGGGCTGCAACGCCCTAACAGGGCGAACTCTGAAAGGGGCATTGAGGACAATGGTTAATCGGGGGTCTTTGGGGGAATCCAGAGGGAACTTTGATATGTGTTTTGATGACCACCGATGCCCCACAGCTCTTTAGTTGGTGATTTGGGCCAGTCGAGTGGCCAAGGGTCAGCGCGTATCACTGTAATGTCAGCGCCGGTATCTAAAAAGCCAGTAAAGGAACGGCCGTTCAATGTGAGAGTTAACATCGGCCGAGGCCCGTGAATGTGGGTAGTGAAAGCGAGCACTGAAGAGTCGGAAGGGAGGGTGGAGCCAAAACCTCCATCGCCCCGCTCTTTGTGCTCTGCCCCGGGGACCAGGAAGGGGAGTAAAATTAGCTGGGCTACCGAGGATCCTTTCGGCAATTGTTGAGGGAGTTTGGTCCATACTTGGACCTTGAGGACCCCAGTGTAGTCGGCGTCAACCACGCCGGGGATGACAAAAAACCCTTTGCGACCGGCATGGGAACGTGGCAAAATAAGACCGACTACATGTGGGGGGAGGGGCCCCGTTACCTGCGTGGAGACAACATGCATCTCACCAGGAAGCTGAAAGTCGGTATCAGTCTGTAAAATTAAGTCCATGCCGGCGCTGCCGCTAGTGGCGGCGCGGAGGCACCGGACGGGGACGGTAGCGGCAGCAGGGGCGGCGAGGGTGAGGTTGGGAGTGGGGGGGGCTGATGTGTCACCGTGACGTGTTGTCTGCGTTAGGTGTACGGGTGACTGGACAGACCGCCATAAGTTCGGCCAGTTCCTCCACGGAAAGGTCTGCGGTACGGCGGGCAGTCTCAGCCATTTGCTGCACTGCGGATGGTTGAAGTGAAGAATCAAAATCAGGGGGTTTTGGAGGGCTTGGGGGGCTCAGCGGGAGTTGGACGGGGGGCAGGGGGGATAATCTGGCGGATAGACTGTGGTGGAGGGACAGTAGAAAGAGAAATATGAGTGGGAGGTGTCGGTGGCGCACAGCGCTCAACGGCATCTCGACAAAGGTGCAAAGAGTGGAGCACCTTGATACCTGCACGACGCTCAGCATGCAGGGTACGGCCGATGCGGTCCCAATCCTCCAAGTGGAGGGTTCCAGCATCAGGATACCAGGGGCATTGGCCGTGAACCTCATAAATCAGCGCCTTGAGATCATTAAGCGTAAAGGAATGTTGAGCCTTACGCAGTAAATAAGCCAACTCATTACAGTGGCAGATCTGTGCATTAGACAGGGAGGCCCCATACTCACCGGGATCCGAAGATGTGTGACGCGTCTGTAACCCTTGCCGGGTGTGGTGGGTGGGAGCGAAAGACAAATAGCAGACAAGAAGACAGGAATTGCTTTCCCTTGTGCGAAACAGTGAATGCACCACACAGATTTACCGAAGCAAAAGCCTCAGACGGACAAGTCACTCAACTTGTCTGTGTGCCCACATTGGGAAAACAGGAGAAATCTAAAAAGTAAACAGGAGAACAGGAGTTGCTTTCCCTTGTGCGAAACAGTGAATGCACCACACAGTTTTACCAAGGCAAAAGCCTCAGACGGACAAGTCACTAAACTTGTCTGTGTGCCTGTGACCGGGGCCTCCTGGGATACCTTTCTGGACGTGCAAAAATCAGGGCAAGCTGCAAAACCGGGAGCCAAACTCCCCACACACTGATGGGTGGTACTTAAACCAGTCTCCCTATCAGTCACAAACAGGCTTCTGGTTCCCCACACTGGGTACCAAGAAGTCTGCCCAAAATAGAAACAGCTCCCTTTATTGCATTCCAGCTCCTCTGGCTCCCACCTAGCCACACGGTCCCTTAAATATATAGGTTCTCCTGACCCCAAAGGGCCAGCCACAGCACACAGAACAATATAGGTTTGGATCTTACCCAAAATACCACACTGGTAGCCAATCCTTTAGCAACTACAACTAAAGGTTTAATATAAGAAGAAAAGAAGCAAAATATGAGATGTTAAAGGGTCAAAGCGAATCACATACATACAAATGATTTAAAGTTCATGAAAAGCAGTTTGCAGGCTTGTTCCTCTGGTAAACACCCAGCATCAGGGTGGGCCTCAATCCTTTGTTCAGTCTCAGAGGAATAGTTCCAGAGATGGGTGTTGGCTGTAGACTGAGGACTTGAGAGCAAAATGGAGTTGGGGCTGCTGCCTTTTATCACCTCTGGCCTTCTCCATGCTGTGTGCAGTTCTTTCCAATCAAACTGGAGTTGTCACATGTTCGAGGCCTAGTGGCTCAACAGGTTTTCTCCTTCAGCCCATTATACTGGGGAGCTTCCTTAATGGGCCATTGAGGGGACAATGGCTAGGTAGACATTCAGTCTGGGGAGTTTCCCTAGACTCACACCAATTAAAATATAACAATCATATATCTAATTTCTAATATGAATACAAAGCCTACACATAAACTATATAATCATTCCCCACAAATTATTACCTTTCTATTGACACCAAACATGGCATAATTCCTATGGATTATAACAATTATAAAATATTAATACAAAATAATATCATAAATGGTTCCCTAAATCCAGACAGCGTCACAGTGCCCACATTGGGAAAGCAGGAGAAATCTAAAAAGTAAACAGGCACCGGTGCCCCACGGATGGGCGCCAGATGAAGGGATGACAGACACTGGGTGTCAAATCATGGAGGAGCAGAAGCTGCTTCTTTGACCTTCCTACCTCCTTTTATTATACAGCGCAAACAACTTACATAAGCATTCCAGTGCAAAAACATAGCAGGATACAAAAACATAACAAGGTCAAATACTCAGTGTTTATCTATCACGCTCTCCGTTTCCCACGCTCTCCCTGCCCAGTATGTTTACAGGTGGATAGCCTGTGATCATGCATCGAGGTCATCCAGGTGTGCCTGGACGTGCCGTCTCTGCATGAACCACAGGCCATGAATCCCTACAAGTCTAGAGGTAGCAGGACTCCACAAGAACAGTGGGATGTATATTTTGATTGGTATGGGGAGATGTCTAAAAGGGGCCAGGAATCAGTTGTCAGGAGTCTAAAGGACTCCCAGGACAAACTGAAGACCCAATTCAAAGAACTGAAATCCCAAGTCAAAACTTGACAGTCAAGGTTTTTAATGGGCCCAGTGCACCACAAGTGCCATTATACTCCCAACAAATACAATCCACTCACTGGTCATCTTTAGCAACACCCCACTGAGTCCAGCAAACTCAGAAATAGAAAGCTCCGCTGAACAAATCCAGACAGCAGCAAAGAAATTAAAAAGTGCACAGTCGTTCCAGACCACTGAGCACCATACTAGAAGTAAAGGACCTGTTACTTCTGCTCCATTGCAGCTTTTTCCCCTCTGACAGCTGTCCAGCCCAGAGAGTATTAAAATAGTTCATGCCTCTTGGTCCTCCACGGATTTAAGAAATCTAGTCAAGGAGTTTCCTAACATACATGAAAAAAAAAAATTCAGGAAAGAGCTTCAAACTGTATTAATTGTTACAACCCCAATTGGGCAGACTTAAATTAACTTCTCAGAGCCACCCTGCCTGCCGAAGTCAGACAGCAACTTGAAGCAGAAAGTAGGTGGCCTGGAGCCAAGCCAGATAACCGGGTTGATCTGGGAACCAACAGAGAAAGGCTTTTAAATGCCATTTCCATAGTCTGCCCCAGGAAAACTGATTGGGCAAAAATAAATAACTGTAAACACAATAAAGGAGAATCCCCAGCGAATTATACGGACCGTCTTAAAATTGCATTTGATAGACATTTGGGTATAAATGATGCTGCTAATAACGCTACTGAAGCTGTCGCAGCTGCTTTTGTTCAGGAACTTTTCCCTAAACTGCAGGAACAACTTTGCACCATTGCTGTTGGCTGGCAAACAAAAACTCTTAATGAATTAATTATCATAGCTAGCCACTGCACAGTTTGTCAAAAAAAATAAAAATAAAAAAGATAACTGTGAAACAAAACTTATGGCTTTGTAACTTCAACATTTTGACAAAGGTCATGGGAGAGGCCCCCTAAGAGGAGGTATGAGGGCACAGGGAAGGGGACCTGGTATGGGATGTGGAAGATTCCAGCAACCCCTTAACACCACATGCCACTACTGTGGACAATTGGGCCATTGGAAAGCAGAGTGTCCCTGCCGGCCTGGCCAGCAAGGAGGAACACTCGACCTTAGAATACCTCCACCGCTCATGCCTCATTCCCTCGACCCTCAATTTCCTTCTCATTAGGACAGCCTGGGGATAGGTGACTTCATCAATGTACTTTCTTTATCTGTAAATCAAGATGGACCTTTTGTATCATGCTCTGTCAATAATACCCCAACCACATTCCTAATTGATACTGGAGCTAGTGGCTCTATGTTAAAGGGTCAAGATTTACCTTCTGTTCCTTTATCTAAATAAGTTGTAAATGCTGCGGGAATCTTAAATCAGCCACTTCCCCATTCTCTCTCTGAACCCCTTACTGTTTCATTGGAGCCTATCTCTGATCAATATGCCTTCTTGCTTAGTCCTTCATCCCCTGTTAGTTTGTTAGGAAGAAATTTTCTTTAAATTAGGATGCACCATTTATTGTACTCCAGATGGGGTTTACTTGGATGTTCCCTGTAACAATGAACTTGCTGTTTTAGCTACTTTAGCTAAGGTTCCTGCTACCAATTCAGAGAGTGAAAGGTTACCAGAAATTCAACAAGAGATATTGACTGCTGTCCCACCTACTTTGTGGTCCCAGTACGCTAATGAGGTAGGACAAAAACTCACCGCTCAACCTGTTAAGATTCGGCTTAACCCCGCTCGGCCGCTGCCTCAAGTACCTCAGTAGCCTTTGCCACCAGAGGCTGAAGAAGGGATCCACCTTGTCATAACAGCTCTATTAAAGCAGGGTATCATTGTTCCCATAAAAAGTCCTTGTAACACTCCTATTTTGCCTGTTAAGAAACCCGGAAAGAATACCTATTGTTTTGTACAAGATCCAGCTTTGGGTCTGCCTTATTACAGTGGGCCTTTTGCCCTCTTTTGTCATGAAAAGGAAGGATTTGCCTTGGGTGTCCTTACTCAGAAACATAGGGATAAACATTGGCCCCTGGCATATTATAGTGCTGCCTTAGATCCAGTGGCTACTGTTTTTTCTCCATGCCTAAGGGCTGTAGCTGCAGCTGCTATAATTGTCGAAGCCTCTGGGAATCTTGTCCTAGGAAATCCACTAGAGGTTGCCATCCCACACTCTGTGGCGGCTCTCCTGTTACAAACCAAAACACAATATTTGTCTCAGGCTAGGCTAACCAAATATCAAATTCTTTTGTTGTCCACAAGCAATATTAATCTTACTCGTTGTTCTGTTCTCAATCCAGCCTCTTTGTTTCCAACTCCCTTAGATGGAGAACCCCATGATTGCTTGTCTGTTTCTGCTTATTTAACTATGCCTCGAATAGATCTTCTAGATGTACCCTTGCCGAATTCTTACCTTGTTTTGTATATAGACGGGTCTGGTCAAAGAAATTCACAAGACAAGCTTGTGGCTGGATATGCTGTCCATTCACAACATGAAGCTCTTCAAAGTAATCCTCTTTCCAATGTTTATTCCACTCAAACTGCTGAATTGTTTGCCCTTTCCCGTTATTGTATCTTAGCTAAAGGGAAGACTGTTACCATTTTTACTGATTCACGGAAGGCTTTTGGGGTCATTCATGGTTATGGCCCGCCTGAGAAAAGGGGGGATGATTGCTGCAGTGTCAGCAGATTGGTATGCTCCAAAATTTCCCACTGTGGCTGATCATGCCTGCCCAATTTGTCAAGCCTATAATATAGGCAAGGCTGTAAAAATGAAAAGGGCAGTGCATTCCCCACCATGAGGACCATTTGTAAACCTACACATTGATTTTATACAAATGCCGAATTGTGCCTCTTGTAAGTTTGTATTGGTTGCTGTATGTACCTTCTCAGGGTGGATAGAGGCCTATCCTTGCAAAAAGACACACACTGTTACTGTCAGTAAGAAATTCCTGAAAGAATTCATCTCACGGTTTGGAATTCCGCTATCTCTTAACAGTGATCGAGGGACACATTTTACAGGCCAAATTATGAAAGACATTTGTAAGGCCTTACACATCCATCAACATTTACATTGCCCTCATCACCCCCAGTCAGCTGGAAAAGTGGAAAGATATAATGATATTCTGAAAAATAAAGTAGCCAAAATTTGTGCAGAAACTAATTTGAAATGGCCTGATGCATTGCCTCTGGCTCTTATGAGCATGCGCTCAACAGGAACCTGAAAAACAGGGTTGTCTCCCCATGAAATTCTGAGGGGTTGACCCATGAGACTACCTAGTGTGGTACCAGAGTCTTTGCAAAAATCAGAACCTCCACTTGCTAGATGATCAGCTCCTGTCTTACTGTCAGGCACTGACAAGATGCATTAAGACCTTTCATTCACGGGTAAAGGAGGCTCAGTCTCAAGTTCCAGTGGAAGTGTGTCATAACCTTTAGCCAGAAGACTGGGTTTATGTAAAGGTTTTCCAGTGCAAATCTGCACTTGAACCACGGTGGAAAGTTTTGCTCACCAGCAATACAGCGGTCAAGTGTCAGGGACCTTCCACGTGGATCCACTCCTCTCACTGTAAGAAAACTGCAACCCCAGAAGAAAAAAAATTAGGAACACAGGGTGTATGTGCTAGTAACCTCTCCACTGTTGTTGAAGAGGATTTGCCACTCCAGAGCAAAGAGGATTTACCACAACCACATCATTACAATCTGAGAAAGAAGAAATAACAGAGACTCCAAGGTCCCAATAGACTAATAAAACTCTTTGGGATCAGGACATTGCAGCCACAGCTTGTAACCCTAAAACTGTACCCAAATATATTCTCAATCACTAAAACATTTATAGGCCAGGATCAGTCCTTTGTCCAAACCACACAGCAGTGCCCATTACCCTGCCCTTTTAATCTTTTAAGATCTTTTACTTATTTTGGAGGATAGATGGCTCTCCAAAAGTCAGAACCAGCAAACAATCATAATTTATAAGGGTAAAGAATAAATCAGAAAATTTCAAGTTTGAGGCATAATAGTGCTTAAAGCACTAAAGGGGAGAGTGTTGAAACAAAACTCAGTGGGCATCAAACTTGCCCAATGACAGCATGTATGTAAAAGAAAGATGTTGCAATAGCTAACAGTCAGCAGAAACTGTGGGTTGTTCCAGATAAGGACGGAAAGTTTCAAAAGATGAGTTTCCTCCACCCGGTGCGTCAGTTTTATCTTATGGTCATGCTGTTTCTATCTGGTTTGTACTAGTTGTACTAGTTATACTGACTCTGCTTTCTCTTATAAATCCTCTGGAAATCTGCAAGTGATCAGAGCTCACTTAACAGATGGGGATACTCTGTCCGTTAACTGTCTCTCCCTGTAATTGCTTGGAATAAATGAAGTGTCTTGCTGGAACCTGATCTCACTTGAAAGCTATCGAAGTTCTGGATTGCACTGGCTGCAAAAACGGAGGCCCACCACCGCGAAGAGCCCTCTCCGAACTCCAATAGAGATTTCAAAAGGTCTCTTACCTCTGTGTGTCAGAGAGTGAGAGTAGCCCGCGGGGGACGGAACACCCCCCCCCCTGCAGCATCTGGGGATCCGAGGTATAGCAACAAACTGTTGAAGAAAAACTACTAGTCAAGTGAGATCAGGTTCCAGCATAAGGTTCTTCAACATAAGTAATGTGGCATAATAGTCAGAAATGGTTACAAGACACAAAGGGTGCGTCTACACCAGGGGTGGGCAAACTTTTTGACTCGTGGGCCACAATGGGTTCATATATTGGACCGGGGGCCGGACCAAGAGCAGATGGATGGGGCGTTTGTGTGAACTAATATAAATTAAATGTAAACTTTGTAACATTAAAGGTTTAGTTTAATTCAAGGTAGAACAGAATTAATTAATTGTGTTTAATTAATTGAATTTGAATGAATTTTGAATTGAAATTAAATTTTTAGAAAGGTTTTTATTTAAAATTAATTTTTTAAAAGCTTTTTAAAAAAGAAGGAAGGAAGAAAGAGAAAGAAAAAAGAGAGAAGGAAGGAAGAGGAAGACGAGAAAGAAAGAAAGAAGAAAGGAAGGAAAGAAAAGGGAAGGCAAAGAAGAGAAAAGGAAGGAAA
>ML686177.1:1596533-1635086 GCA_007922175.1 Pelusios castaneus
AAAGAAGAGAAAAGGAAGGAAAGAAAAGGGAAGGCAAAGAAGAGAAAGAAGAGGAAAAAGAAAGAAAGAAAGAAAGAAAGAAAGAAAGAAAGAAAGAAAGAAAGAAAGAAAGAAGCCGAGGCCGCTGGCAGCGGGGCCCCGAATGCGGCCCCGGCAGGGCAAAGCAGACCCCGGCACCGGAGGCCGACCCCGGGCCGGGAAGTCGAGGCGGCCGGCGGGTGGGAGGGGCCAGCGCAGAGGCTGGGCTCAGGCCGGGTCTGCTGTGGCAATGCCGCGGCAAAGCTGCAGCCCGGGGAGTCTGCAGGGAGCAGTGGCGGTCTGCAGGGAGCAGCACTGCGGGCCGGATAAAAAAGTCAGCCGGGCCGTATACGGCCCGCGGGCCGTACTTTGCCCATCCCTGGTCTACACATATAAATTAAGTTGACTTAAACAGGCTTGAGAGGGTCCATTATTCGCCTTTCGTGTCTTCCAAAGTCCAAACCCAGCACCCCACCAATAAAATACCTGCTGCTCACCCAGTTGTGTGCAGGACATGCATGGAAGTATGCTCTCAGCCAGCCAATCGCAGTGTGGTAAACCTTTGACTAAGCCAGTAAAAATGTGAGTGGATCCATCACAGCCAGTGAAAATATGGGCAGCTCCATGGCAGTCAATCATTGTGAGGGACAGCTGGGTGGCAGCCAATCGTGGTCTCCATGGCTCTGACCATCCTCTGAGTCTGCATAACCCTTGGTCCCCTTATGACTTCCTGAATCCCCAGCTGTGCACTGTGGCAAATGGTCATTTTTTATTGTCTTATGACTCCTCCCTGTACCTCACTTTCCCCAGGACATACACAGCATGGCTGTCCTCTGTGGAAAGCAGATTACTTTTGCTCTAAGTGCTAAGAGTCAGAGGCAGTTTCCTTTCAGTTGGTGGTAGGGGAGGGATATTGAATGCATTAATATTAAAGAAAGTTTTTCAAAGGAAATGCCAAGACGAGGTTTTATAACTCCTCCTCTGGGCAGCCAAGGTTCATACAGTGACTGATGGGACTGAATTGCCAGAGGAAAGCTATCACCCATGCAGCTTCTCTGGGACCGAAGTCACACTGGCAGATGGGCTCCCACTCCAGGCACTGGTCCACATGTCCTCTTGTACTCTTCCGATCTCAGTGAGGCAGAAAGTGGTAGTTAATGGGAAGACACAGATGGGGTTAAAAGGCTGTACTGGGCCCACGTAGCCCCTCAGGTCTGCCACGCATGCTCTGGGTGGAGGATCAGGTTAAAAGGGGCTCAGAGGCCCTGGCAAAGGGGGTGGAGAGCTGCAAGATACAAGAACCCTTCTCCAGGCAGCTGAACGCAGTGGGTAGCTTGTGAGGGACCACAGAGCAGGTGAGGCCCTGGAGTGAGCCTTTTCCAGCTGCCCCTGCTTTGAGAGCCAGAAGGTCCAGACGAACCCTTGCTCCTTTGGTCTCTGTGTGTTCAATAAGTGACTGGCTGCAGTCTAGGGGCCATGCCCCAAAGTGAAGGGACCTATAGGAGGAAAGCAGCAAAGCGCAGCCGACTTGCCCTTGTTGCAGGAAGGACCCTGCCAATGTTCCTTTCCACAGTCTCCTGGCACAGATAGGGCATAGTTCCCCACCACAAACACAGCCACTCTCTGGCCAAGGCCCAGTTGGTTCCTCCAGCATTTGTACTAGGAAGTTGTCCTCAATATTCTCCAAAAACTTCCTGGATTGCCTGGGCACTGCTGTATTGCCTTCCCAGCAGATGTCAGGATAACTGAAGTTACCCAAAAGAACCAGAGCCTGCAATCTGGAAACTTCTATTAGCTGTCGATAGAATGCCTCTTCCACCTCCTCCTTCTGGTCTGGCAGTCTGTAGCAGACACCCACCATGACATCCACCTTGTTGCATTCTCCTCTAAACTTAACCCACAGACTTTCAACCGGTTTGTTTCCACTTTCATAGAGGAGCTCCGAGCAGTCATACAGCACTTTTACATATAGCGCTACTCCTCCCCCCCTTCTTCCCTGCCTGTCCTTCCTGAACAATTTATATCCATCCATGGCAGTGCTCCAGTTGTGCAAGTTATCCCACCATGTTTCTGTTATTCCAATTATATCATAGACTAACTAGTATTCTGACACACTCCAGCCAAACCTTCGGTCCCCGCCCTGCTCCCAGCAGGGCAAACAGGGCAAAAGGAGAGATGCAAAAGCAAATACAGGAGGAAGTAGAAAGCATGCTAGCCATGCGAGTAATTACTCTATCTAAAAGTTCATGGGCCTCCTCTATTGTTATGGGACCCAAAAAAGACAAAACCATGAGATTTTGTGTGGATTATAGGAAGATAAATGCTATCACTCAACCCGATCCGTACCCTATGCCCAGGATAGACGACCTGCTGGACACCCTGGGAGGAGCAAAGTTCTTAAGTACTTTGGATCTAACCCGAGGGTACTGGCAGATTCCCTTAGACGCAGATGCCCAAGAAAAGTCTGCTTTCATAGTGGAATCTGGCCTGTATGAATTTAAGGTCCTACCATTTGGGTTGAGGAATTCAGGAGCCACATTTATGAGGCTTATAAACGAGGTCTTAAGAGGTTTGGAGTCTTTTGCCAGGGCTTACATAGATGATCTAGCCATCTTCAGTGGCTCTTGGCAGGACCATATAAACCATGTAGGAGTTGTGTTGCAAAGACTTAGAGAGGCGAATCTGACTGTCAAAATGTCCAAGTGTAAGATGGGGGCTCCTGAGGCATCTTATTTAGGGCATAGGGTAGGCAATGGGGTAATTCACCCCGAACCTTCTAAGATAGAAGCCATAAAGGGGTGGCCTGCTCCACGAACAAAGAAGCAAGTGCAATCCTTTATTGGCCTGGCCAACTACTATAGGAGGTTTATAAAAGGATTTAGTGATATTGTTGCCCCAATAACTGACCTTACCAAGAAAGGAAAGCCCGACAAGGTGATATAGACAGAGGCCTGTGAAAGGGGTTTCCAAAACATCAAAGAGGCCTTATCTAAAGAACCCGTTCTGGCCAGCCCGGACTTCAACAAGCCATTTCATAGTATAAAGCTGTGTTACTTTCCTCACCGCATATAAAAAAATTTTTTAAAATCCTTAACCCGGCTACCCTAATGCCTAAAATCAAAAACAATAAAAATCACTCTTGCAAAAAAGTCATTCAACAGTTTAAAAGGCCCTAAGCTAATCTGCAGGACGTGCCCCTGACCAGCCTAAATACAAAGTACTTTACCAATAACACCTGTCAAAAAATAAATAAATAAAAAAATTAGTTGCAAGCTATGCTGTTTACACCCTATACAAAATAATAAAAAATAATCTAATATACAATAAAAAATCCGCTTAAATCACTAAACTTATTGCTTTAAAAAAAACCAACAAACTAACTAACTAAAAAAAAAAAGTCTATATTAATTCTAAATATGCCTTTAAAATAGCGCAAAATTTTAAACAACTATAAAAAAAAAATTTAACCTCCACTAAAAAGGCCATTAAAAACAGTCTATATATAAGTCGCTTCCTGGAGACAATCCAACTCCCCAGTAAAATAGCTGTTATGCATTGTACTCCTCACACCAATAAAACTAATAAAACAAATAAAAGTAATGCTTTGGCCAATGCAGCTGCTAAAGCCACACTGACCCAGCCTAAGGCTGACCAAGCTGTTTTATTAATGCAACAAAAAGTACCTCCTCCTGCCAAAGTCTCTAAAAAAAACCTTAGCATTATATAAAATTTGGCCCCAATTTTAAAAAGGCCCAATAAAAAAAGTAGAGTGCACTTTGTGCCCAAATAGCATATGGCGGGACAGGGACAGCCGCCCTGTTGCATCATCAAGCTTCCTGCCTAATTTCACGTAGGCAAAAAAGCATTGGCCACCTTGCTGGCCAAAAATTAGCTTGTTCTAAATTTGCACAGCCGAGTCAGTGCCTTCTGTTCCTCCTGCCCCATTTGCTTGGCCTCCAATGTAAATAAGCCTGTAAAAAGCAAAAGGGCAGCACAGCCCCCTTTTTTATAAATATGCAAATTAATTTCATGCAACTACCTAAATATAATAATTTTGGTATGTCTTAATAACAGTATGCATATTATTAAAATAAGTCAAAGCTAATATAGCTGTAATAATAAAATGCTTATTAAAAAAATCTGTACTTAAATCTGGCCAAAATCTCCGTCATTTATCTGTCTATTTATACCTAAATTAACCTCTAAAATTAAACTCAGACAAAAGTCTTCACTTCACAAAAAAAATCCTAGCTAAAGTATGCCAAATTTTTAAAATCCAATAGCGCTTCTATTCAATATTATTTAAATTTAACTAAAAGTCTCCGCAAAATATCTTTACAAATAAATATCTAAAATAATATTTTAAAAAAACACCCTAAAACCCGAAAAGCAGGGCGACCTAAGTTCACACACTGCAGTGTAAAAAAACCACACCTCCACTAAAAAAAGTGTCCAGTTAAAAAAAAAACAAAAAACAACCAGTAACCGTGTGGCCAAAGTAACCAACCCAGCATATATCCCTAAAACATCAAAAAATCCAAAATATTATAAATATAAATTTTAAAATAATAAAACTTATAAAGTCTCATATAGGGGAAATTGTCAAAGGCCATAGCGGGGGGGCTCTAATAATTATTTTGAAGTTACTAAAAATTGTTTTTGCTGTCTCTGTCTTTTTCCCATCCTTAAGCTCTGGCTGTTTTCAAATTTTCTATTGTTTTCATCTTTCTGTCTGGAAACAAATCTCCGTGTCCTTGCTGTTTTTCTTAAAGGCTCCCATATTCTGCAGCTGGAAGAAGTTCCTTTCTAACCTATCAAAAACTGCATTTTACTTTCTGTAATATAAACTAAAATCTATAAAAGTAGTTGTTACTACGTCACGGGTTAAAAATTTCCTTTGTTCTCTCCCCGTGAGCGCCCCCTTATTCTGCTATCAGTAAAAGCTTGCTAATCACACAACTTGAATTTTATTTCAAAAACTTCCTTTGTCAGATGCTTCCAATATTGGGTTAGGGGCAGTGCTAATAGAGGAAATGGAGAATGGGAGGAGGTATCCTATAGCCTACCTAAGCAAGAAACTGAACCCCACTGAGCAAAATTATGCTACCATTGAAAAGGAGTGTTTTGCCATTGTATGGGCTGTAGAGCAGCTCAGGCCCTATCTGTACAATAGAAGGTTCACTGTGTTAAGTGACCATGCCCCTTTGGTATGGCTAAATAAAGCAAAAGGAACCAACTCCAAGCTACTGAGATGGAGTCTGGCCCTCCAAGAGTACAATATGGATATAATCCATATCTATGGGAAAGAAAATATAGTGGCTGATGCCTTGTCTAGGGTCGAGGATGTGACATGTGCCTAATATTCTGGGAAACCTTTAAGCCATGATAAAAGCTGCAGTGTATGAGCAATTGTAAACATGTTTGCTAACTGGATGTGAATATTAATGATGACATTAACACTTGTGGTTGATTTGTTACAAGGAGATGAAAAACGTACCCAGTGCTTATATGTTATAATTTTTTTGGAAATTGTTAAAAGATGTAATGATGCACAACCACGTTTAACCCTTTTGTGATGCATTCAGCAGTTCTAGGTGACACCCCTTTCTGCATCACTCTGACGGTGGGGGTGTGACGCTATCTGGATCTAGGGGACTATTTATGATATTATTTTGTATTAATATCTCATAATTGCTATAATCCATAGGAACTATATCATGTTTGGTATCAATAGAAAGGTAATAATTTGCTGGGGATGATTATATGGTTTATGGGTAGGAACTGCATCTGTATTAGAAGTTAGGAGTATGTTTGCTATATCTATACTTCAGCATGTATGATTCTGGGAAACTCCCCAGACAGGATGTCTACAGCCATTGTCTCTTTAATGGCCCATTAAGGAAGCTCCCAGGTACAATGGGGCCAGGGAGAAACCTCTTGAGCCACTAGGACTTGAACATGTGACTCAACTCCATTGTGACTGGAGAGAACTGCACACAGCATGGAGAAGGCCAGAGGTGATAAAAGGCAGCAGCCCCGACTCCATCTGGTCTCAAATCCCCAGTCTACAACCAACACCCATCTCTGGAACTATTCCTCTGAGACTGGACAAAGGATTGAGGCCCACCAGGGTGCTGGGTGTTTACCAGAGGAACAAGCCTGCAAACTGCTTTACATAAACTTTAAATCATTTGTATGTATGTGATTCACTTTGACCCTTTAACATCTCTCATATTTTGCTTCTTTTCTTTTTATATTAAACGTTTAGTTGTAGTTACTAAAGGATTGGCTACCAGTGTGGTATTTTGGGTAAGATCCACACCTATATTGTTCTGTGTGACGTGGCTGGCTCTTTGGGGTCAGGAGAACCTATATCTTTAAGGGACCGTGCAGCTAGGTGGGAGTCAGAGGAGCTGTAGTGCAATAAGCGGGGCTTTCTATTTTGGGCAGATTTCTTGGTACCCAGTGTGGGGAACCAGAAGCCTGGTTGTGACTGATAGGGAGACTGGTTTAAGTACCACCCATCAGTGTGTGGGGAGTTTGGCTCCCAGTTTTGCAGCTTGCCCTGATTTTTGCACATCCAGGAGGGTATCCCAGGAGGCCCCGGTCACACTGACCTCAAGATTCCATTGGCCGGGGATGACAAAGGACATAGCGGATTGGGTATGAAAAGCCATTAAATTCAAGACTGAAGAACGTAATGAAACCCTGGGTGGCTACTGAAGCTACTGCTAGTGAAGGCTAGCTCCCCATACCTCCTCTCCCCAGGGCCGGCCCAAGGGTTTTTGGTGCCCTAGGTGAACTGTGATTTTGGCACCCCTTCCCCACATGTTATAAAAGATAACATATTAATATTTTTTTTAAAATAGAGAAAAAAATTCATTTCCATCTAATCTGGCACCCCGTAAAGCCTGGTGCCCTAAGCGACCACCTAGTTCATCTGTATGGTTGGGATGGCCATGTCACTCCCCCATCTAAGTCCCCACCCACACTCCACCCCCAAACACCTCCCAGGCCCTCCACTCACTGCTGTACACCCTGAATCCCTGGCTTCCTGGTGCATTAAACAAAATGCAGGGAGCTGGGGCGAGATGCAGGAAGGTTGGGCAGGAGGACAGAGGGGTGCAGACAGCCATGTGTGAGGAGGTGAACTGAGGGGAAAAAGAGAAGGCTCCATATCATAGCAGCAAGACCTGGCTGGCCAGACAACCTCCATCCGCCCTGAGCTGAAGCCAAAAATGCTCTCACCTTTCTGCTCTGATGCTGCTCTACAGCAGCCTTTCAAGTGCTGCAGGGCATGGGTGTGTGAGAGCCTTCCCCCCACTACCTCACATGCTCCTTCTGCTCCCAGTACTGAGTGCTTCCAAAACATACTGCTCCTCCCACAGAGCCCAGCCAATCTCCCAGTACTGTTACCCCATGCCTAAACACCTTGCCCCTTTCCAGCATGCCCCCAAACTGCTGCTCTTGCCAGCACTCTAGACACCGTACAGTTCCCAGAAGGCCTGTTCTCACCCAAAGCTCCCCCAGCTCTGTTGTGTCCCCAAATGCTGCTCCGCCCAAGAAAGCACCATCCCATACTGATCTGAAAAATTGCTACCAAATGCTATGTTGCGCCATGCAGGCTCAAAAACAACCTCCCCTTCTCATCCCCCTCCGAAACCCCCTTCCCACAAATGCAATGTCCCCTCCCAGTCAGTACCCCTCCCCTCCACACATACTCTTCCCCTGAGACCTCACCACTCTCCCCCAATGAGCTAAGAGGTCCTTTCCCCCACTATTTGAACAAGTATAAAAAAAAACCTAGGGAAGAACATTTGCTGCCCCAGGTACCCCTAATTGTTGCCAGCCTGCTGCTTACCTCGTGGGTATGCTCTGAAGGGCTCTGGTTTGAATGAAGGGGGACCCATCCCACCGACCATTTATTGTTCAGCTGCCTAGCCCTGCATAGCTGGCACTGGCCCTGAGGACTGGACATGATGATGGTGCCTGCCCTTGCAACACATTGAGTGATCCAATTCTAGGTTAGTGTTGCAGTTGCTTGGAAGAGAGGGAAGGGTACAGCCCACCCTCTGCACAGAGCACAAAGCTTCCCTGGTGGCATCTTATCTTGTATAGTTCTCTCACCTCCCACAGTGTTCCCTCTTCCCCTCCCTACCCACCACTCCCATTCTAGCAATTACCTCCAGCACCAATAGGAGGAGGAGTCCCATAAAATCCCAGTCTCCTGTGATCCAGGAGGAATGTATATGAATGAAAGGTTAATTCTGGAAACACCTAGCACTTCTAAAGCACTTTCCATATGATCACCTCAAAGCACCTCAGCAAAAACAATAAATTAAGCTACACAATACTCCTCTGAGACAGACAAATATTATCCCTGTTTTGGGATGAAGATGAGTCAAGGGCTGATTGTCTCCTTTTTCCACTGCCTTTTAAAATCAATAGAAAGACTCCTCTTGAGATCAAGCCTTACATGACCGGTAATCCAGTGTCAATGAATTGTGACAGGGGGCCATTATAAACCCTCAAATCTTCACATTCCTTGCTCTGCTTTCACCACAGAGCCATGCTGCTTCTTCCATTACATTTTACTTTCCATTTCCCTTATCCGGAAAACAAAAGGAGTGTCTTTCAAGGGACTCTTAATTGATTAATGGACAGGCTGGGGCATGGACAGATTTTGGAGCTGCTTTCAGGGTAGGCAGATCCACAAACATCCCAGGCAGCTCACCCCTCCTCCTCCCTCAGTCATACCCCTTCACTGGTCCTGGGCCTGATGCGACTCCTGCAGCCAGGCCTGGGGCTGGATCCTGCTGCCAGTGGCAGCTCTGAGACCTTGGCCGGGGTCTGATCCTGCCACCACCAGCAGCCCCAGAACTCCAGTCAGGGCCCAATCCTGCCCCCACTGGCAGACCCAACCAGGGCTGGCTCTAGCCTCTGGTGGCAGCTCCAGGACCCCAGCTAGGGCTGATACCACCGCCAGCAATGGCCACTCTTTGCCTCAGTGGGGAGGCAGAAAGCAGACAGTCAGCCTCCCCGGCTTTTTATAAACTCTGCCCCAGGCTGGGGGGGCAAAGGGGAAGGAAGGTAGGGAGGGAAGTAAAAAGGAGAGGAAGAACCTGTCTGGCAGAAGTCAATCCACTATGATTAGGGGCAGACAGGCTGGGAGCAGATTCATACTTGTAGCACTGACCAAGCCCAGTCCAGGCAGCAAGAAATTGAAACTGAGATCAGAGAAGAGAAGTTAGAAGGCTAGAATCTGTCTCAGGGCATGGCATGCAGAGCTTTAAATGCTCCATGCAGGTAGGTTCCTGGACAGCTGAGGGAACCTGCATTGAGCATAAAATCTTCTGTCTTCCCAGCATGGAGGACAGGGAAAGAGGTGGGGCTACCACAGCCAATCAGGGAAGGCACAGCCTTTCCCTACCTTTAATACCAACCACCCATGGAAACATTGTATCACAAAGTACAATTGCACAGTGTAATGGCCAATCTGTGTACATATTGTGGGAAAATGTCAATGACTTTTCCCTTGAAATGATATTGTTGTCTTGTTTTGTCCAAATAAGGTTGCACAATGTCCTCATTGCCAGAAAGTGGGAGGGGAATTAAATGTGAATACCATCTTGCAAAGCATAAAGGTACATTTTGCACTTTCATACACCTCCCACCATTATTCAGAAATTGCAAGTATTCCATTCTTGATGACTATGGCCCCATTGAGACTAGGAAACTAAGTTGATGTAAAATATACCAACTTTCAGGCAACGCACCAATGACTGCATTGTCTGTGGAAAAGCAGTGTTTTCCTTTGGTCTTTGGATTGTCCGTGCACCAGGACCGCTTCCACCAACCAAAGGGGTAATGTAGGAAGCTGCAAGACCTTCTGTCAGCTCACTGCCAGGAGCCCCTAGGCACCTGCTTATTTGTCAGTTGTTAAGCTTTATCCCCTTAAGGGGGAAGGGTGCTCAAACAAATACCCGGTCCTTTAAATGCGGATGTTGGGAAGCTCCCAAAGACCACCACTAACAATGATTTTTGTCTATTTACTATGCATGTGACATTATTAAGGCACTATGACTACAATTACACAGGTTAAGGCAGTGACTAGTAGTACAACAAACACCCAGTATATCCACAAACACTCTAAACTGCAATACTGCTTATAGCATGAATGCAGATTCAGGGTTTTGCATCAATTATGGCTTTAAACACATGACATAGACAGTATAACAGAGCCCAATACACACAAACCAGAGCCATCAAGAACACAAGCCCATATGTAAGATACAGTCACACAGGACTCTTTGTGCTATTGTATAGTGATCTCATCCACCCCCATTGGGTCACGAGGTTCACCTGTGCACCCTTGCACACAGGATTTAGTCCCAGACCTGGTCAACGGTTAGCCCCCATTCACACTTTCCTCCTCCCAGCAGCAGAGTTATAGCAGCACAGACACCAAGCACAGAGGGCACCCGTTCATGCACTCACACAAGAAGGGGATCCAGTGAGTCACAAGGTTCACCTGTGCACCCTTGCTTTAGGACCTTTGCAGGCCCTGGGCGGCTGTACACAGGATTTAGTCTCAGACTTGGTCACTGTTTATAGTTTCCTCACACACACTCTAACACAACTTTGCTCTTATTTTTATCAATTATAAACACACACACACACAAACACACACACAGAAGCAGAAATGCTAACACAATTATATCCAAAGCAAATCCTATACCTACCCCAATTCCTACATCAACCCCAAACCCAAGGTTGGTGCTGCTATTGTTATTTACCCAAAAGTCTCAGCATAAAGCTGTGAAGAACCTCAAAACTTTGTTACTTTTTGCTTAGGAGCCAGGAGCTACTCTGAGCCCCTTTACTTTGATTACCTTTCCTTTGATGATGTCAGATTGATGGTCCAACCTTCCCGTGGCTGGCCAGGCTTCGGTGCTTGTACCCGGTTCGTCCGCGTCCCACGGAGAGCAGGGGGGAGCGCTCATGGGGGTTGATCAAGTCTCCAGAGCCTTTGCCTCAGAGTTAACTTGAGACAAATAACACTGAACTTGGCGCCCCCCCCCCCCAAAGCTGGCCTCCTTTTATTGCTCAAAAACCACGTGATGTGGTTTTTTGCCAACTCATAGGTCCAGCTGTCTTGTCTGATTGTCAGAGACCTTTCTGACCCTTCTCCTCTTTTGCGGTTATCTAGCCTGAGTGCTGGGCATCTGTTAATCTTCCCCTTTTCTCTATGGCTAGCTTAGCCTGCATTCTGTTTGCACTTTTGTACTGGTCAATTTTATCTAATTTAACAGTTTTGTGGTCTCTCCCATCTTTATGCTTTTTGACTCTTTTTAACCCCATGACCCTGTGGCCTAAGTTTTTGGACAGCTTAAGCCTTAGGATTACCTGACATCAATGTTACTATCTAGTTGTCTAGGTCAGCGTGAATGTCACTGCTCTGTTACTGGCAAGTCTGATAGCCCCTCCATCACTGTAAGAGGATTCACTGTCTACACTGACACCGTGTCACTAACTCTCCTGAGAAAAATCCTACTCCTCTCATTGAGGTTGGTTTTTTTTTTTAATTTTTTTTTGTGGGGGAGGGGGGAGAATATGGAAGAGGTGACAGCAATAGTGGCTTGACATCAAGACTGACGTGTCAACACAACTATCTATTGTATGCCAGGCCTAAAAAATGTTCTCTATGCCAAAGTCACAGATGTGACATATTCTTCTCTACTTACTTTACTTTTTTTTTTAAAGCTACTTATCAAGCATTATCCATTAATATTCTTGTTGCATGACTGTCTTTAATTCTGTTCAAGGCATGCCGTGTGTACATATGGGCTTACTGTTGAGTTTCAATAACAGAAATGGAAAGTATGACCGTTACCTGTACATATCTGCATATAGGTAATTCAGCCCTTGGAATTGTTTGGAATGGATTTAATAGGATCATTATCAGAAACAAAGAATGGCTCTCAGTACATTTTTATAGCCACGGATGATTTCACAAAATGGGTCGAAGGATTTCCATTGAAAAGCAAGTCTGTAGTTGAGGTTGCAGAGAAACTCTATGAAGTGATTGCTTGATTTGGATGTCCACAGTAGATACTGACAGATCGTGGTGCTGAATGCAGTAACAAAGTTAGCACTGCTTTGTTAGGTTTTCTTTAACATTTCTTCAACCACAGTTTCATGTGCAAAGTATTTAATGTTGGACATGTGCTTTGTTGCCTGTGGAGATGCTGGACATCAGGATTGTTGCTGACTATTTTTGGTAAACACCAAACTTTTGCTCTGTAAACACTCCTGTCAGTCAACCTAATGAGGGTTGGTAGTTTATCCTTGTAATCTTATCAACCTAAACTATTACCCAGACTATGCTTCCATGCACCATCTCTTACAGAGTGGTTAGTAAACCACATTCATTACATATAACAGCAATATCAAATAGTTAAAGGAACATTCCTTTTGATGGGTTAGAAGGTAACTTCCTGTTGGAACTTTTTCTCTTGCAGCTGAAACTTTATCTTTGCAAAACTCTTGGAATGGAGCATAGCTTCACCAGACCAGACCATCCACAAACCAATGGACTGGCAGAAAACACTAACAAATCCCACAAAAGGTAATCGCATTAATGAAATTACTGTGCTGAATGCAAGTACAATGAACCGTGCTGAAGCTGTGGTTTTCTCCTAATATATCATGGTCAGAGGCGGCCTTTGGCTATTGCAGGCCCTAGGCGAAGGCCCATTGCAGGGCCCCCTGCCCCCAGTACTCCTCCCCCCCGCCCCAACTCCCTGCCACATGGCCCCGACCCCCTGAGCCAGCTCCTCCCCCTCCTGCTGATAGAGGCAGAAGCAGCTTTTGAGGTAGGCGAAGCTGGCGATGGAGCCCCTTACTGCTTGGGGCCCTAGGCATGCACTTGCTTCGCCTACCCCAAAAGCCACCTCTGATCATGGTCCCCTCCTTACATTTATGTATTTGCAAGATAGCACACATAGAATGAAAAGTGATAAACCATCTACTGTGATGCTGTACTCATCACACCTTTCTCTGAGGTATTCTGCCTGTCTTGACTCAATAATTGCTTTTTGTTACACAACACAATGAATAAACATTTCTTACAGAGCACTGCAGAAGTTGGTTGATGACTCTCAGAGTAATTGGGATATATTTCTTCCTGGTGTGTTATTTACTTTGAGATCTAAACCACATACAACAACTGTAATGTCATTCTTAATTACTGTATGGCTTAGAAGCAAGGTATCCAGACCAAGCCTCAGAGACTTTCACTGTAAGGGTACTGAATATCAATTTCATTTCATTATTGTACGCTGCTCTATGAGTCTTCTTTCTGCAAATACAAAGCCTTTTCTGCTCTTTTTTAAAGCCAGAAAATTTGAGACACCCCAGTGAGGAGGACTTGAAAGGGTACAGGGAAACACTGAAGTCTAGAAAGGATGCTGCCAGTGCACTGGCCTTGGAGAAAGAGAACAAAGACAATATGCCAGAAGATAGATTTCTAAAATTGGGAATGTAAAATTTCAGGCTGGGGACTGCATTCTGTTACTGAATGCAAGAAGGAAAAAAGTAAAGGACAGGTCCATGTCTTTTGCCTGGGGCCCCAAAAACCCTAAGACCACCACTGAGGAGGGATTTAACTTTCCCTCCTCTTGCTCTACACCACTGGCAGCATCCTCCCACTGCCCACCTGGGTTGAGGCCAGCCACTGCAGGCCCTGACCTGGGCAGCCACTGCCCCTCTCTGCCTACCTGAGAGGAGGGATTTAACTTTCCCTCTTCTTCTCTTGCTCTACACCACATGCCTCTGCTACATTCTGCAGAACAGGAGCATTAAAAGAGCTGGTGCACCTCTTTGCGCATGCATTGCTGGCTCCTGACTCGAGACACTGGCTTGGACACACTAGACTCATGCCCCCTGTACTCAGCACTTGTGACACCCCTGGAGTAAACCATGAGCCTGTCTGTGTTTGAGGCAGAGGAATGTATTTAGTACCCAGCCCAGAGCCATTGTAAGAGACACACTGAGTGAGGTTAAGGCAGGGGCTGGGGGTGATGGTGAGGCTGCCCTGTCCCAGGTAAAGCTAGCCTGCAGGGATCAGGCACCATCTGCCCAGTGCAGCCCCTACCGGGGCCAGAGCTTTGGGGTCCGGCCACCACCGGGCTGCAGGTCAGTGGCAGCAGGAGACTGATCCTGCCCCAGCCAGGGACCCAGGGGGCGGATCAGGCCCGAACCTCTTTTTGGGGCAGCGATGCCCCTGGGTTGCAATGTACTCTCAACGTGACAGGTCCACCCAGCTGCAGAATTTGAGTCCCCTAGACAAGAGAATGCAATAGGGGAAAGACTCAAAATGTGATGAGGGACACTAAAGAAGATAGCCTAGTCTAACAGGAGCAGCAACAAGATGTGGCAAGTCTCGGTTAGTGACACCACAGGACCTCGCGCCTCCAAATGACCCATTTCGGAAAGAACAAACCAGCGCGTCCACACCCGAGCTGATCGGGAAATGGCTCGAGCCCCGTGGAACCAAGCCGTTACGGAAATGACCGAGCGATTCCGGAAATAGCCGAGCCCTTCCGGAGACTCCGGAGCTGCCCGAGCCGGCCCGGCAGCTATAGCGTAGACGCCGCTGCAGGAGGCATCATGGCGGAGCGGGTCGCGCAGCTGCGGGCTGATGGGATCGCGAAGCGGCTGGTGCAGGAGGGCCGGGGCCCGTTGCCCGACTACTGCGACGGCACCAAGGTAAGCCACCGCGGCGTCCTTTCCCGCTTGGGAGTCGGGAAACAGGGGACGGGGCTCTGGCGCGCATGCGTGGCGGGAGCAGCCTGTAGGGCTTGGCGGACGCAGTCGATCAGCACCGACATAGACGTAGTGGGAAATGGGCCGGGGCGCTGGCGGTGCGCCACGCTTTTATTGATGCTGTTGCCGGTGACGTATATCCTCCCCCTGTACTCTGATTGGCCAGCCGCTCTAACGAAGAGGGGCCCGCTCGGCAAAACAGAGCGCCCGGAAAACGCTTTTCCCTGCCCCGCTTCCTCAAGGCGGTGCTGTGATTGGCCAGCGGCCCTGGCGGGGCGGGGCCTATGGGAAAGTGAAGCTCTCTGGCGCAATTGGTGCCAGTACTAAGGCCCCGCCTCCTAAGACTGGGGGTGGGGCAGTGATCTAGGCGGAGTTTTGGTAGGGTCGCTCTGTGTTTACATCGGCCAGGGTCTGGCTGGAGGGGAGAGGTAATGATAGCCAAAGCTCTTGGGCAGCATGGGGCCATCCTCTGGCCCAGCCAGCTGCTTCTAGCTTGGTGGGGCCAGCACAGAGCCTCCCTACTCTAACAGGGCTGGCATAGTGCTCAGGGCTCATGGGGAGAAAGTAGCTCATGGTGGGGAAACCCTAGGCCTTGCAGAGCTGCAAGCCAGGCTGATGCCCCAGTTCATGCCCAGGAGGTCAGGGCCATGCAATGCACTCCAGTCCTGTGGGCAGGGCGTAGCACATAAAAGGTGTGTGCCAGGAGCACATGTCTCCAAGCTGAGCACAGCTGACCCTGCTGTTCCATGCCAGGGCCCATCTGCTATCTGATGGGCTAGCAGGGACGCAGCCCCGTCACTGGGAGTTGCCAGAGGTGGCAAGAACTGAGAATCCCAATGCCAGCACACTCACTTTCCAACGCGAGCTGCCCTGCCTGTCAGGGACAGTGGGTCTTGGAGAGCAGTCAATGGCCCATATAGCCCTGTTATGCTGGGTGGGGTGAGGTGTGGAATGGCCTTATCCCCATTTGCTCTCCCTCCCACCCAGGCCACTTTCCACTACCGCACCATGCTGTCCGACGGGGAGTGCCGCCTGCTGGACGACAGCCGTGAGCGTGGGAAACCCATGGAGCTCATTGTTGGAAAGAAATTCAAGTTGCCTGTGTGGGAGACCATCCTGTGCACTATGCGGGAGGGGGAACAGGCTGAGTTCCTGTGTGACACCAAGGTACCCTTCCCACCATACCCCTGCTGGCCCCAAGCTGATTGTGTCCCTCCTCCAAGCACCCTCTGGGAGATGATGAGGAGGAGGGGGGATACAAACCTTCTGCGACCCTAGCTTTGAGACAGTCTCCTTGGGGAACATTCTTCGATTTTTGCCAGGCTCTAAACCAAGCTTTCCCCAAGGGTGGGCCTTATAGCCTCAACAGCTCTGGGCCTTTAGGCTTACCATGAGTTCCTCCAGCAAGTTCATTCGAGATCCATTAGAAGCTGTTAGCCCTGTGGGGAGCCATGTATGCAGCAGGTATAGCCAGACTATCCAGGGCTCTGTACACTAGAGTGTCAGTATACCTGCGTTGGCAGGATAGGCAGTGGGGGAGATTTGTCACCATAGCTATCCTGCCTCCCCAAATGCCATTTGTTGTGATGGCAGCAGCCCAGTCGACACAGTTGTGTCTGCACCAGGGGTCAGCCAGCTCTGCCGACTGGGGACTGATGTTCTCACACTTGTAGCCTTGCCGCGTAGACCTGGCCTGTTTCCCAGCAGCCCCCAACTCCTGTCTTTGGCCTGCCCCAGGCCCCTTTCAGGTCAGTGATTAGGAGTTATCTGGCTCCCATTTGCAGGTGTTGATTCCAGCTCACCATCATTAATGGGTCTGGTTCCATCCTAGCTGGCACAGTGGTGAACCCTGGCTCTGAACTCCCAGCCTCCGAGAGGAGAGTGATCCCTCCTCCCACAGGCAGCCATGCAGAGCGGCCAGGTACTCAGAGTCAGTACTATGAGTTTCCACATTCAGCCTGCAACCTGGGTTCATGTGGGATGCTGCTGTCCCCTGCTGCACAGCTCTGACACCCCTGCACCTTGAATTCCCGTGGGATACCCCTGTTCTGCTGCTCCCCGGGTTCCTGTGAGACGTCCCTCTCCCCCGCTGCATGGCGCTGACGCCCCTGTCCCCCCCAGCACGTGGTGCTGTACCCACTGGTGGCGAAGAGCCTGCGGAACATCGCGGCGGGGAAGGACCCCCTGGAGGGGCAGCGGCATTGCTGTGGTATTGCCCAGATGCATGAGCACCACTCACTGGGGTACCCTGATCTCGATGCCCTGCAACAGAACCCACAGCCCCTGATTTTTGCCATCGAGATGCTGAAGGTGAGGGGGGCCTGACCTGGGTTGTGGGGGTGGGGCTTGAAGGGGTGGGAGACTGGTGGGCCCTGACCTGCAGGGGTCTGAAGAGAGGGTGGTCCCAGGGGGGGGGTAGTGGGATGTTGCCCGGGACTTGGCTGGGGCTTTCCCCTTGACAAATGTGGTGCCTGGGGTTGGGGTGGAGGGGATGGGGCTGTCCCCATGACAGGCATGGTGCCAAGGGCTGAGGCGGGGCGCGGGCTCTCTCCGGGTGAGCGGGATACCCCGGGCTCTCCCCCAGCAGACGTGACATTGCAGGTGGAGGCGCCTGGCTCGTACCGGCAGGACCCATGGGCCATGACGGATGAGGAGAAGATGCAGGCTGTGCCGCTGATCCATGAGGAGGGCAATGAGCTCTACCGCCAGGGCAAGGTGGCCGAGGCGGCTGCCAAATACTATGATGCCATCGCCTGCCTCAAGAACCTGCAGATGAAGGTGAGCTCTGCCCCGGGTCCTGCATCCCCAGATGCAGGCCATGACAGCAGGGCACTGCCTCGGGCGCTCTCCGTCTTGTGCCTCCAAGTCTGTCTGTGAGCCCGGTTCCTAGCCCAGCTGCCTGCTGGGTCTGTCCCCTGGCGGGGCCATCCCTTGGCTCTTCACCTAGGAACACGGGGCTCTGAGGACCCAGCCAGCCCTGTCCCAGAGGAGGAATTAACCTCTTCACACCCTGTGCAGAATGGGTGGGGAAACTGAATCACATACATGGCTTCCCCATTCCCCAACCCCAGGCGCCGCTCCCTCAGTAGCAGACCAAGTTAACTGTCTTGCTGGGCTCCATCTCCAGCCCTTCCCCCCCCACCACCACCTTAGTGCATGTGCCTCATTCCCCTCACAGGAGCAGCCCGGCTCCCCAGACTGGATCCAGCTGGACCTGAAGATCACACCCTTGCTCCTGAACTACTGTCAGTGTAAGCTGCTGTGTCATGAGTACTACGAGGTGCTGGACCACTGCTCCTCGATCCTCAACAAGTACGAAGGTAAGAAGCGGCGAGGCACAGGGCTGGGATCTCGGGGCTGGGGATGGGGGACGCAGGCAGGGCTGGTGGGGGAAAAGCCAGGACTGGGTTAACAGAGGCTGCAGACCATGGCTGAGGGGCACCGCCCCTGCGCTCTCTCCCCACAGACAATGTCAAGGCCTATTTCAAGCGGGGGAAGGCGCATGCAGCTGTGTGGAATACGGCTGAGGCCCAGGCCGACTTCGCCAAGGTGCTGGCGCTGGATCCATCGCTGGGCCCCGCCGTGGCCAAGGAGCTGCGCAGCCTGGAGACACGACTGCGCCAGAAGGACAATGAGGACAGGATCCGCTTCAAGGGCATCTTCTCCCAGTAGTGGCTGGGTCAGCCCCACCGCCCAGAGAGCAGCAGGGCGCTGTCAGAGGGGGCTGCATAGGGCAGGGGGCTGGGCCAGCCCCCAGGACCGTCGTGTTCTCCCAGAGCGAGCTGGCAGCTGCTGTCCATCTGTGCTTGGCCTGTCCCCTGCATTCCTCTGCCTCGCCCCCCATGCTCAGTAACCTAAAAACCGAGGGGCTCTGCCTGCCTAAGCCGGGCCAGAACTGCTGCTATCCACCTCCTGCTTCCACATCACCAAGCCCTGCACCCCACCCCCAGGCACCCTGAGGCCCCACAGCCCCTGTTACAGTGGGTGGGGAGAGGGGCCTAAGCTGGATTTGAAGCCTTGTAGCTTGTTTAGCTGCTGGTCACAGTGGGATTGCTACTGATTTTCTGCCCCCTTCCGCTCCCCCTTCCGGTTCTCAGCCCAGTACTGCCCAGTGACAGTGTGGGATGAGATTGATGCCTGGGCCCTGAGCCCAGGGCGGCTGCAGCATTGTCCTCCGCCTGGGAGCCCTTCACAGCACCAGAGGAGGGGCCTTGGGCACTCCACCCTCACATAATGCTGCTGAGAGGGGAGGGAACTGGCCCCAGGCCACCCTGCCTGGGGGCATGTGATGGGAGAGGTTCCCTCTTCTCCCATTATCTGCATGGATGGGGACAGGGCCTGTGGGTGGGGGCAGCTTCCCTGGGTGTGGAGGGGCTGGGGGAGAGGGCTGCCTGTTACCAACCGATGTGTCAAAGTCTCTAAAATCCACCTGCAACCTGCCAGAGTCTGGAATTGCTGCGGCACCAGGGCAGGAGCTGGGTCTGTGGGTGTGGGGAGCAGTCGGGGCAGTCTGAGCTGGTGGCTGGTATCTGCTGCCCTGTGGGAAGCTGTGCCCTCACCCAGGCTTCTTCATGCTGCTGGAGGGAGCAGGTACTGCCTGCCAGGGGACACCCAGCCCAGCCACCCAGCCTGCCAGGGGACACCCAGCCCAGCCAGACCATCAGGGGGCTCGAAGAGTGGGCAAGAGGCCGTGAAGTCAACAGCCAAGAGCTGTGTGTTCAAGTCCTGCTGGGAGGGGGTCTTTGCCCAGGGACTGACGGGTTCACAAGGCGCTGTGGCTCCCCCAGTGGCGGCTGAGTAGGCCTTTCTGGTTAAGGGCTGGCTTGCCAAAGTGCTGTCAAACCTGCTCCCCCCGCCCCCCAGCTGGGGTGTGAAGCTGGGCTCCCAAGGCTGCCCTGCTTTTATCGTGCTCTGTTGATTCATAGACATTTAAAGTCAGGAGGGACCAACATCGTCATCTAGTGTGAGCTGCGCAACACAGGCCTCAGAACCACCCCCATCCACTTGCAATAGGCCCAGGCAGCTGTACCAATGTAAGCTTTCTAGTGTAACTGCTCGGAACTGGGGCAAGAGAACGTTCCCATCGACTTAATTAGTCTACTCAACGAGTGGCAGTCACTGTCAGCAGGAGAAGCTCCCTGGTGACGTAGCACGGTCTACGCTGGGGCTTGCAGTGGTGTAAAATATGTCGGTCGGGCAGGGTGGCTTATTCACATCCCTGCGTGACATACAAGGGATGCTGACAAAAGTGGTAATGTAGACATGGCTTTAGATTTTTTACCCCTTTGGCTGTCCTTGGCAGGCCATTCCAGAACTTCATTCTTCTGGTGGTGAGAAGCCTTCAGCTATTTTCAAGTCTAAACTTGGCCAGTTTTCATCCTGCTGTTCTTGTGCCAACATTGGCTCTTCAGTAACTCCTCTCCCTCCCTGATATTTATCCCTCTGGTGTATTTACTGAGAGCAATCATCTTTCCCCTCAGCCTTCTTTCGGTTAGGCTAAACAAGCCAAATTCCTCTAGTCTGAGGCAGGTTTTCCATTCCTCGGATCATCCTTGTAGCCCTTACATGCACCAGTTTGAATTCATCTTTCTTTAACACTGGGGGCCAGAATTGCACACAGTATCCCAGATGAGGTCTCACCAGCGCTTTGTATAGGAGTACTAACACTTCCTTGTGTCTACTAGAAGTACCGTGCCTGAGGCATCTTACAGTGCATTCACCTTTTTCACGACTGCATATCATTGGTGGCTCATAGTCGTCCTGTGCTCTACCAGTACATGCCGGGCTTTACCCTTCTCTATCATTGCCAACTGATAAATCCCCAGTTTATAGCAACAATTCGTGTTAGTTCCCGTGTGCATGACCTCGCGCTTTGCACTATTTCCTTTCATCCCATTTCTATTATGCCAGTTTTCAAGGTTCTCCAGATCACCTTGTATGATGTCCTCGTCCACATTAGCAATACTTCCCACCTTTGTGTCAACCGCACACTTTATTAGCCCACTCCCACATTTTGTGTATGGTCAGTAATAAAAAGGTTAAATAAGACTAGTCCCAAAACTGAGCCCTGAGGAACTCCACTGGTAACCTCCCTCCAGCCTGACCCATTTTAGTCTCCCCTTTGACCAGTTGCTTGTTCACCTTTCAATTCTTGTATTAAGCCCCATGTTCTCCAGTATAAATAATTGTCCATGTGGAACTGTATCAACTGCCTTATTGGAATCCATGTAAATTTAGCTCTACTGCATTTCTTTGTCTATCAAATCAGTTATCTTCTCTAAAGTGGCCTCCACAGAAACCATTGTGATCATCTAATCTGACTTGTGTAACTCAGGCCAGGGAACTGCCCCCAAATAATCCCTAGAGATGTTAGAAAAGCATCCAATCTAGATTTAACCATTGCCAGGGATGGAGAATCCACCGCGACCCTGGGTAGATTGTTCCGAGGGTTAATGAGACTCAGTGTTAAAAATGTACATTTTATTCCCTAGCTGAATTTGTCTAGCTTCAACTTCATGATAGACATTTCTTGTGAAAGTGAGGAGCCCATTATCAAATATTTGTTCCCCAGGTGGATAATTATAGTCTGTGATCAAGTCACCCCTTAACCTTTTTGTTAAGCTCTTCTCACACTTTTTAGTTGGTGCCAGGTGAGGGAGAATTTGAGGGTCTTTCCTTCCCCCTAGCAGGCCGCCCTGGATTTGGCTATTCAGTGGCTCCAAGGGCCAACTCAGAAACTGTTAAGCTACATGAACTTGTTTGTGGCAGGGCAGTGCTTCTGCTCTGTTAATGGATCAAGTGCTGCCCCATTGCCTGTATGTTGCAGCCCTTTCCTGGGTGCTGGGCTTGATAGGGCATTCCTGGTCTTCATCTGATCCATCGCAAGACTCCTCAGGCGGGGAGAGGAGGTGTGCTGCGTTTGAACAATTCTTATTCCCGCCACCTACCTGTCTGCCCAGGACGTGATGCCTGGTAGGGTGGGGATGGGTTTGGGGACCTGGCTGACAGGTGAAGAATGACGCTGACCAAGGATACCAGGGTGAGAGTCATAGCCAGGAGCAATCAGTCCCTGCTGGGCTCCTGCCATGAGCAGCACTAGCCAGGATGGGCTGTGTCTGAGCCAGGCATGGGGATGGGCATGCTTAGTGAAAGGCCCAATGGCAGCTCTGGGATGGGACTGGCCTCCAAGCAGCTGATTGGGGACCCCAGGTGTGTGCAGATGCCATTGTAAAAACAGACTGCAGATGGCAGGCTGGATCTAAATTGAGTCTCATGGATTAGATACAGTGCCATATTTTTTATCAGTGCCGCAGTCCCACCATACATACAGCTTTTTCCATGGTCACATGGTAGGTAGGTGTGTAAGGAGCTGGCCATCCTAGTCGCGCGTGTGATTTGTTGGCTGTTGCAGACAGCAGTGAATACCCTCTGCTCCTTTATCTGTTTGGGCTCTGGTGGTCCATAAACTTTCAAGATCACTTTCTTCTGAGCTATCAGATAATCCCGTTTTGGACAGGGCCCCTGCACCCTCCCTTCCCCCTTTTGCCATCTCGATCCTTTCTGAATAGGTTGTAACCAGTGATTTTACCATTCTAGTCACACAAATCTTCCCCCAGGAACCCACCATCTTGTATTCTCTCCCCCCACTCCCGCTCCCTTCTTTTCCTGATGCCTCGTTTCCTGGTGAGGGGCGCAGCCTCACCATGGGAGAACCGGATGTTCCTACAACATGTTCCAGTTCCTCCTTGGGAATTCCAAGGCCAGCCAGCAGCTAAAATCCTGCCAGTGTGTCTTGGGTCAGTCTGGGTCTTCCAGTGGGCCATGCCAGGCGCATCCTTAGGCACCCAAACCATGTCACCTGACTTCTCTTGGTGCCGAGGTGCAGCAGCTCTACTCTGAGACTTCCAACTAGCTACAGCGTCCTGTGATACTTTTAAAGACTAACAGATTTATTTATCACAAAGCATCTGACAAAGTGGGATTTTTCTCCCATGAAAGCTCATGCGATAAATAAATCTGTTAGTCTTTAAAAGTGCCAAAGGACTCTGTTGTTTTTCTGCAATAGACAAACATGGCTACCCCTTTGGAACTTTCCAACTAGCTGAGCCCCTCACCCAGAGAGCCAGCCCAGCCACCCTGCAGAGAAACCTCATTTCTGCCACGTATAACTGCGATACTGCCTTGTCAGTCATTACCCCAAAGTTTCATCCAAAAACTCAGCTGCTGTTTCACCACCATGGATCAGTATAGTGCCCACATTACTGCTGCCAGCGCATTAATCCGCTGGTCCGTGTCACACTCCTGCTTGCCAGCACTCGTGAAAAAGACCTTTAGATACTTAAACTCTTCCACTAAGGGCAGCTGCTCCCCTGAGAGAGCACTCCCCTTTCCTCTGGGAAAGAACCAGGGCATTTGATGTGGAGATGCTGATTCTCATCCCAGCCACTTCAGACTTGGAAGTGAAGCATTCGAGTGAGCCTTGCAGTTTGCAGTCTGAAGATGCAAGGACATGATCATCTAGAAACAGGAGACACGCCACTTCCGAGTCCCCATCCCGGACACGCTCCCCGATTCGGTTGCGCCTTGATATCCTGGCCAGGAAGATCATCTTTGCACCATTTTCTGTTTATTTTTTACATTTTTATTCCACATTTACACACTTTTTTTAAAAAACAAAGAACCATGAATCCTTCCGACCCGTCTCCTCTGGCCCTGGCCCCTCTCCCCCTCACACTCTAACCCTGACATCAATGCAAATAAATAATGAACGTCCCATAATGTGCCCAGCAGGGGGCGTGGCCTCAATTTGCACCACATCCTCAGGTCCTGCTGGGATCCAACATCAGATACAGAACATGGATGGGTGGGAGGGGGGGTCTCTGTGCAGGGGGACTGAGTCATGCAGGCCAGGGGTTACAGGGGCTGCCCAGAGGTGGGCTGCTAGCCCCTGCTCCCAGTCACTATAATGCCAACAGCAGGGCCCCAGAGTAAATGTGCCAGATCCAGGCTTTGCACAGGGCCGTGAGGAAGAAGGCCCCGCTCCCTAATCCCCAGCAGCAAGTCACCCTTGCCGGGAAACCCAAGAGGCAGGATGTGGGGCTGGGCTGGCAGTGGTCAGCAGGTCAGGATTGAGGGGCACCAGCAGAACTGTAGAAGGGGGGAGAGCAGGGGGTGGGGAAAGTGAGCAGGCCATGCCCAGTGCTGAGGGGCCTCCTCAGGCCCCTACACATGGTTCTTGTCCTGTGCCGGGGCTACAGTGCAGCACATGGTCCCGTTGGGAGCTCCCCCTCCATGCCAGGGGCCCTCATCTCTTTGCACGAGTGCGGTGCTGGTGGCACTTGCTTCAAGCCAGAAAACGGTGGGGGGCTCACTCCTCACTTTCCAGCTTGAGGCTGACACTGCGGACCTTGGCGCGGGGCACCACCGGAGGCCCCCCTTCGCGCTCTGCCTGGCTCTGCCCCCGGGAGCGCAACAGCTGGCTCTGCTTGCGGAGGAAGTCGACAGGGGCGGGGCAGCCATAGGTGCCTTTGCTCAGTGTAGGCCTCGGCGTCCCCTTGGGCGAGTGGGCCAGCAACGCCGTCTCCAGCTGGGCCAGGTGGGCCACATAGCCCTCGGACAGAAACTGCAGACAGACACCCAGACCAAGCATGAGGACAGACGTGAGAGCCCTGGGCCCAGCCTCCACTTCCCTACACCAGACCCTCTTGGGCCATGGCACCACCGCCTTCCATGCTGCAGGCCCAGGGGCTCTGTGCCCCCTGGCAAGGAAAGCTCCTGTGTCCCCTTCTCCACTCCCCTGAGCCAACCAGACCCCTGCCCTGGGACCAGACTGGAGCTAGCAGCCACTGGAGGGGAAAGACCCAGTGTCCCATTCTCTGCACCCTGAGCCAGTCCTGTGCTGGGGCTTGGCCTTGTACCCCCCGGGAACCCACATACTTGGCACTGGTTCTGGAACTTCTTGACGGTGCGCCCAACGATGTAGATCTGGGTGGGCGCGAGCCCCAGGGAGCTGTAGACCGAGATGTCCTTCGTGGAGCCATAGCCAGCCACAATGGTGACCTCTGCCTGCAGCACATGGGTACTGAGCTTGGCACCTGTTCTAGTCATGTCGTCCAAGCCCCGCCCCTTGTGACACCCAAGTCCCTCCCACTGGCACCTCCCAATCCCCTCCCTCTCATACAACCCAAGCCCCTCCCACTTGCACTGCTTAGGCCCCACCTCCTCTCGTTTCACGAACCCTGCCTCCTGTCAGCATTGACTAAGACCCAGCCTGGCCTGCCCCTCCCATTGTATTGGGCACAGGCCCCACCTCAGTGCGCAGGCTCTGCAGGAAGGCAGCTTTCTGGCGCAGGGGGTCGTGGGTGAGGCCATCACAGAAGGAGACAACGCCATGCGGGAAGTTGTGTTGTGACAGCCAGGCCACCACGCGGTGCTTCTGCATGTCGGGGCGCCCTGTCACATAGACGATCATGTACCCCGAGTCCTGCCAGTGCCTGCGGTTACACAACATGGGCATCACAGGAGTGCCAGGGGAAGGGGGAGCAGGAGCTGAGAGAACAGCAGCGGGAAGGGGGTTAGAGTGGTAGGGGTAGTTGGGTGTAGGGAAAAGGAGGGAGAGTAACCCAGGGGAATCACCGGGGCACCTACCGCACAACGTCGACGGCACCAGCCCGCACCTTGGGGTCACTGCCCATGATGGAGACACTGGCTGTGAAGGAGCCGTCGATGCTGAACACGACCGCCTCGGTGCCACGTGCCACCACTGTCAGGAAGGCCTCGGCGTAGCTGTGATCCCCCCTGCGTAGGAGTGGGGGAGCATCGGGGACCGGGTGAGACATGGGAGCCCAGAGATCCCCGCATACATAGATCTCCCCACACAAGATGGGGGAGAGTCTTGCAAGCCACCCCGGGACTAGAGCAGGCTTGGCCCAGAGCAGGACCCTTGGCTCAAGAGCCTCCCCTCACCCCTTCCCAATGCAGCTTTCCGGCCCTTTCCTCCATCAAGCCCTTGGTGCAGCCCCTCTCCCTGGTATGTCCCTCCCCATGGGGGTCTCCCCTCCCCAGGATCCCAGGCACCCGGGCAGGGCTCTTACCTGACCACCATGCGCAGGGGGTACATGCCAATGCCCAGCACCTTGTCAGGCGGGATGAGGAAGGCCAGGCGCCCGCTGCTGCTGGTCACTTCGGTGCCGTAATGCACCCACTTCCCTGACAGCGGCTGCGTCATGATGTAGATGTCCACCTGTGGGGAGACAGGCCGCAGTTAACCTCAGCTTGGAAACAATTAACCTCAGCTTAGCCACCACTTTTTCAGCCACCTCCTCCCCTCACCCCCAGCCTGCCCGGGATCCCCGGTCACCCTCTGCGGCACCCAATGTGCCCTCTTCCCCTGAGAGCGACTGGCCCCTGCTGGCAGTGGACACCTCTCGTCCAGGAAACCTGGCTATGTTTTTAAGCCTGTGATTAAGCTAAATCTAAACTACACCCTTCCCAAGAAACCCTTCCCTCTCCCATCTACTGTCACTTCTCTCCCCAAGGAGTACTATGATTCACTCCCAGATCAGATGTTTGTCCAGCTAAAGAGAGCCCCTGCCAGGTGAGAGACAAGAACAGCTGCCCCCTTTCCTGTGCCCTATCGTGTCCCAGGTGTAAGCCAAGCACCAGGGGCCACACGTAAGTTTAAAGCAGCTGGGAACAGCTTGCTGGGTGACCCAAATAGTTACGAGTTCCTGAGATCAAACTTCCTGAGAGCCAACCCAAGAAGTCTCAACCAGCCAGCCCTTCCCACAATGCAGGCGTACTCCAACAGCCTTGGGAGACAGAGCTGCCCCTCTCCTCGCCAACCCTTTGTCTTGTTCCTCCCTGCGACATTTGGGAGAAGCCACAAGGGTGGGGAGGCAAAGGCATCTGAGATCATCTGGGAGTGGGTGGATTGGGCCCGCCAGCTGGAGAGGGGCTGTCAGGGTTTGGTGCGTCACGCAAATGATCAGGGCATTCTAGGCACGATTGGAATTACACAGCTCATGCAGGGTTGCGGAGAGTCCCCCTCACGAGGGCCTGACTGCCATATTAAGGGAGGTTTCCAGTGACCAGTCTAAGCTAATTCTGGGCCAGGCCTGGAGGTGAATCAAAGTGAAACCTCTCTCGGCAAAGTCTCACATGCCATCTCCTGGACACCAGCGGGAGCAGCGGAAGCCCTGAGAGTTGGAAGCTCAGAGTATGTTGGAAAGAGGTCAATAGAAATCTCCCCGCAAGCCTCAGAACTAGTTGATCCACTACAGGCAGCCTCTCCCTACATAGCCCCAAGAGTTGACTGAACCCAGGAAGATGTTACAAGGCCCCAGCACAATGGGGAACAACTTGTTCCCCTCCCAGGATCCACAGGAGATGGAGAAAACAACAGAAATAACTGCAGGGAGGCTTGTTGAGTTTGCATGTCCTAGCAACACCGCAGGCAGCCGTGTGCTGGATTTTAACCACGGCACTTTCAGTGCTCTCTTTTTCAGGTCCAAGCACACTGGCCTAAGGGCCACTGAACCACAGCTTTAAGCAGTTCTTTTGACATCTAAGCTTGGGGACAATCCACTCCTATAGCAGGGGACCACAACGTAACATGCTAAACCAAGTGCTTCCTTCCCCCTCAGAGAAACCCTGGGAGGGTGCATCCAGGGGGCTGAGTGAGGGTCAGAGATACGTGTCCTAAAGGAATCCGAGGACTCTGCACTGTTCCTTAGTCTGATGGCTCATCCTCAACCCTGCTGTTCAGCTCGCAGGGCTGACCGGGAGGAGGCAGGACAGCTCTGAAATGCTGGCCCTATCTGCACTCGAGGGGTGACCTGCTGCTGGCACGTGATGGTGACTCTGGCCAGTTGATAATCTGGTTGATGGGGAAGAATGCAGCGTCCTGATATGAGAAAGGCTGTCCAAGGTGATTATAGATCCTGCGGATCCATGACACCCCACACCCTTGCGCCCCACTTACCAGGGTACTCAGATGGTGCTCCAGGATTCACACTCCCAGCCCCCCACCATGGGATTCCTCCCCCATGGGGACAGTACCTTCTCCCCGGTCAGCGTGACCACGTCCAGGGGGCCATACATGAACCGCCCACTCAGCACCTGGGGCCGCCCCTCGCACACGATGACATCGCTGGCTCGGTGGTTGGATGTCACGTTCTGCAAGACAGGGCAGGGGGTCAGTGGCTGCTCCCTTCTGGCCTGACATCCCAGAGGGGCCCACCTGAACTCACCCAGCACAGCTAGGGCTGAGTCACGCCACACCACGCAAGAAATGGCAGGCCCCTACCCTCACTATCCTCTGCCCACCTCCTTGGCACCACCATCTCCTGCCTAGGTCTCCGGCATCCCCCAACTGGACCCCACCTTGGCCCCATCCCATGCCCCAGTCCCAGCGTCACCTACTCGGATCTTCACTTGGGTGCGCTTGCGTTGCCACTTCTCACGGGGGATGGCGGGGCTGTAGATGGAGCTCTCCTCACACTCCGCCAACTGGGGGCGCTCCTTCTCGATCACCTGCAATGCACTGCAGGGCCTCAGCACCCCCATTCACGGCTGCCACGCCTCATCCCGCTGCACCCCTCTGCAGGCCACCTCCACGACCGACGCAGCCTCACACCCACAGCCACCACTCTCACAGCACCCTCTGGGTCACTGACCCTGACCCCAGACGGGCAACTCCTCCCTCCCCTCCCTAGTCCCCACCGGCGTGGGGCTGGGCACACCTGGCGCAGCAGAAAGGCGACCACGTCGGAGGACTCCCAGTAGCTGGCATGGAAGAGGTGTGGCAGGGTGATGGTGGGGAAGGCGGTCAGCGCGTCAGGGCAGTACAGGGAATAGTCAATGCGTTTCGAGCCCCACCACCGCTCCAGGACTGCGGGGAGAGTGGGGTCAGAAACAGCTGGACCCCCTGCTCTGCTCCCTCCACCCGTTATCCCCACCCAGCCCTTGTACACTAAACCGTTCTTTCCATACCCCCGGCCTGGGGCTGTACCCCAAACCCTCCGCCCAGTATCTGCTGCCCCAGCTCTGCCCTGCACCCCACTCCCTCCTCCCAATACCCCCACCTCAACTTGACCCATATCTCGAACACTTCTCCCAGTACCCCTGCCCCAGGCCAGCCCCATACCCTGAACGCTCCTCCCAGTACCCCAAACCCTCTGGCCAGCCCTGTATCCTGACCCCTCCAACCCTCCATCCAGTACCCCCAGCCCAACTCCTGTACCTCATTCCTTCTGCCCAGTGCCCCAGCCTAGCCCCATGTCCCGCTCCGTATGCTTTGTACCTGCACCTAGCCTTGCTCTGTATCCCACTCCCTCCTCCCTCCCACTCACCCCCATTCTGCATCCTCTTTCCTGTGCCCCCCAGACAGACCCAATACCCCTGCCTCACACCCCAAACTTGGCCCACTACCCCACCCCTGCCCCCGCGACATGCCCATGCCCCAACTGACCCCATACCCTGCAGCCTCCCTCCACTCTCTACTCTGCCCCTTCTACTCTGCACCCCCCCACCAGACCTGCCCTGTGCCCCTCAGCCTCTGTCCCACAGTCCCCATTCCCAGCCTGCCCCATAAGTCACCTCCTCCACCTTGTGCTTCCCGCTTCATGACCCCCCCCCAAATTGACCCTATCTTTTGCCTCCTGTCCTGCCCTACAGAACCCCCATCCCCGACCAACCCTCTACCCCACTCCTAGTCCCCCCACCGCCGCACTGAGGAATTGGGCACGGTGCTGGGTGGCCAGGGAAGGGGCTGCACTTACTCTTGATGACCTCACTGGTACTGGGGGGGGCAGCAGACTCGCCTGTCTCGCTGCCTCGCCAGAAGCCCCCAAAACTGCTGGTAGGGGTGGTGGGTGCCGTCAGCTCCAAGTCACCCAGGAAGAGGGTGGAATGAGTCTGCAGGGCCTCAGCTGAGTCAAGAAGAGAGCAAATAAGGTGAGTATAGCAACCCTGGGGACCCCGTTCCCCGACTGCCCATCTGAGGGGCAACCCAGAGGGGACCCCCTCTCACAGTTCCACTGTCCCGCTTCCGCCACTAGCCCCAGCCCTTACCCAGCAATGCAGAGGTGCCATCGCCCAGTGGGTATTTCTGGTAGCGGGGCACGCCTAGTGGGGGCACGGCGTGGAAGGCTTTGGCCAGCAGAGGCTCCAGCCGCGAGGCACAGGGATCAGCTGCATGGAACAGGTTGTAGATCTGCTCGCAGGCCGGCCGCATCTGGGCCACTGCAAGGAGAGGGGAGGTTAAGTGCCTGCAATGGGGAGTGTGGGGAGAAGAAGCAAGTGATTGCAGGGGAGGGGTCAGGCCCTGCACCTAGGGAAGTGAGCGATATTTGGGGGGGCAAGCGAGCAATGTGAGAAGGGTCACCCACTAAGTGAGCAATGCGGGAGAGAAGCAATGATGGGGGGAGAAGCAATGGGGGGTAACAGCTCCTGTGCCTGGGGGGATTCAAACAATCTAGGCAGGAGTGAACCACACAGCAGAGGGCCCCTGGCACTGGGAGGAGGGGGCGAGTGACACGGGGAAATGACGGGGAACCATGGGAAGAAGCAGGGGCGCTGGAGCCATCTCAGAGCGGTGGAGCCATGGGGCTGGCTCTGGCTTGATAAAGAGTACACCCCGGCCCAGAGTTATCTGTAAAAAGGCTGGGCAGAGATGCTGGAAATCTGTGGCAGCAGTGGGAGCCGTCTGCAGCAATCATGTTCCGGAGCAAGTGGCTGCAGCAGCAGAAATGAGCTGAGAACCACCACCATTGCTGGCAAGGTTTAAATCAGGATGGGAAGTTTGTGCCACAAAGCTCTGCTCTAGGAACTATTTTGGGCCTGTTCTCAGGCCAGGAGGTCAGACTGCATGATCAAACAGGGCCCTTCGAGCCAAGGAATTTATGAACCCATGAAAAAAGAAACGGCTGGAGAAACGATGGCTAAATGAGCGTGGTACTGGGTGGACGAGATTAAACGTTGAGACATCACCAAGGCCCAGCTGGGTGGCCTGCTTCAGGACCATCAGGCAAAGAACCCTGCTTCCATCCCAGGCGAGTGGCCCAATCTGCCAGCCATGGCTAGGGAGAACAGAAACCCAGACACCCCAGAGGAGTGGGGAGAGGCCAGGCATGAGCTGTGGCTGCCCTCTTGGCCCAGCCCTGGAACTGGAGTAGCAGAAAATGAAGCTGGAAGCAAAAGGGTGGTGTCTAGGGTTGCAGTGTCAGGAGTTGTCTGAGTGGGGCAAGCAGCCAAAGCACTAAGTACAGCGGGGGAAGAGGGCCAAGCAGTGGAGATCTAAGGTGCAAGGGGCTGTGCTGCAAAGAGCTCAGGGTACCAATGCCAGTGGGACAGAGATGCTGGATCAAGGACCCTGTATGAGGAAGGGACATGGGCGGATCCTTTCCCTCCAAGGCAGCCTGTCAATCTGAGCTATGAGGAAAGGTTAAAAAAACTGGGTGTGTTGAGTCTTGAGAAAAGAAGGTGGTGGGGGTGGGGGGACCTAAGAAGAGTCTCAGATCTGTGAAGGGCTATTGGAAAGAGGATGGTGATGGACCATTCTCCCCTCCGCTGAGGGTGGGATAAGAAATAATGGATTTAACCTACAGGAAGGGAAACCTAGGTTGACTAACAGAAAAACGTTTCTGACTGGTAGGCTTTGAAGCTCTGGAGTAGGCTGATGGGATGCAGCAGGCAATCTCTGAAGCATTTTATGACAGATCTGCACTGCAGGGTCTGACTTAACATGGGGCTGGTACCCACTGCAGGCCAAAGGGCAGAGCAGGAGATCTGCAGTGTTGTGTCACGTTCCTCTCTGGGGCGGTGCGAAGGGGATAGAGTGGCTGAAACTGACCCATATCATAGGCACCTCTAGAATTGATCAACTGACACCAATCCAGGGAACCTGTGGCAGGCAGCACACGTGAGCGCTGCAGGGTAAAGGTTGTCAGGGGCTGGGGAAAGAGCGGTCTTTTAGAGAGACTCGGCAGCTCTCACCTGGGACAGACAAAGACATAGGGGAGGTGGGATCCAGCAAAGATATTGCAAGACAGCTTGCCTGGGTGGAGTCCTGGCTTGGCCAGATGGACAGCGTCTCAAGACAGCAGAGAGAAATGCAGGTTAAGGATTAGCCCAGGCTGGGTCCCAGATGACTCATAACCCAACACTGCTCTGAAAAGGTGCCATGTTTTACTGCAAACCCAGGCTGAGGGGCGCTGGTCCCTAAAGAGGGGGCCACACCCTGGAGCTGAGAGAAGGTGGGACGTGCTGGGCAGAGGCAGAGCTCAGGGGATGAAGCAGGAGCCCTTGGCAGGCTGGTGCATTTAGGGATCCTTCAAGGGACAGTTTAAAAGCTGGGGCCTCATACCGACCCTGTGGAGCTACGTCCACTTCCAAGGGAGGTTGTGGGATCCCTGTCACTAAGAGCTGGTGGGACAAACACTTCTCAGGGCTGGGATGGATTTACTGGGTCCTGCCTCCACACAAGGGGCTGGATTTGATCCATTGAGCCCCTTCCAACCCTACGTTGCAGCTGCCCAGGGCACAGATGGGGAAGCAGATCCCAGAGGCTCTGGCCAAGGGCAGGGAATGGGACCACGATCGGGTCTCGCTTCCCACCACAACACCAAGGCCTCTCTAGCCGTGGCCTCCAGGGGCCTGACAAAGGCTGGAGAAGAAGCAGCATTGACCCCTGTGGGGCCCATTGCTCTGCCAGGGACCTGTCTTCACATGGACTGGCCAGGGATCCCTGGAGAGAAGCAGGGCAGCAGGAGCCCCCCAATCTTGGGCGATGGCACCCCAGGCCTTGCTTTTGGGACACTAAGGACAGGGCCTGGCACAATAAGGGCACGTCAACATAGGGGTAAAAGACAGAGCTGCGGGGTTTTTATCCAGAGTAAATGCAGCCTGAGGGGGCATGGCCAGAAACTCTGTAAGATCCAGGGCATGGAACCCCCTGGAAATGTGTGCTGGAGGTGGGGGGCGTGGTGCATGCACGGTGGGAGGACGGACATGTGTGGATCAGTGCCTGGAGGGAGAGGGGGAGAGTCAGCACAGGAGGAAGAGAGGAGACCCGGTGTCAGCACAGGAGCGGCTCTGTGGACACGCAGGGACCAAGGCAGGCTGGTGCGGGGCTCCCTCACCGTCCAAGGCTGGCAGGACAGTCTTGCGCAGCGCCAGCACCAACCCCAGCGGTGAGCCGAAGAGGAAGAAGCTGGACACCTTGAAGTCGAGGCGGGCGGCCAGGCCCTCGCCCCCGTCCAGCGCCGAGCCCGAGGAATAACTGCCGCGCCGCCGCTCCACCTCCCCCTGGGGCACGCTGGCCTGCAGGCTGGAGAGGACAGGAGAGCAGGCTCCAGCGGGCACTGGGACAGGAATGGGGTGACCTACAGAGGGGTCACCCCTCCCCCTTTGCTTCACATCCCACCCAGCATCCGTGCCATCCAGGGCACCCCTCCACCCCGCTGGGCACTCTCACCTGCACAGAAAATTGTGCTGTTGGCGCACAGAATCCAGGTCGCTGTTCTCCTGGGGGGGCAGGAGTGCCCCAGGCTCAGGGCTAGCCCGACCCAGCCCCCCCAGCCCCTCAGCCAGCGGGTCCTTCCTGCTGCCAAGCTCCGGGGAGATCGGCTCCATGTTCTGGGCAGAGGGAGAGCAATGAGAGCAACGGTGCCCATCCAGGACCGCACCCACTCTGGGCACCCACGCCCAACATGTTCATCTTCCCCACCACAGAGTGACCCCTCTCCCCCTCACAGACCCGTCCAAAGACCAGGACTCCCAGTTGGCTGGTCGCTTCCCACCATGGGAAGGGTCGGGGCCATGGACAGCCCACCAGACTCCAGAACTCAGAGCACTGGGTATGTTGAGTGAGATGAACATGAGGGATCCCATAAAGGGGCGAACAGGGTCACTCACCAGGCTGCCCCGGCGGCTGCTGGCTCGGCTCCCTGCAGTGCCCGCCCGGCTCTGACACAGGGCGTCAAAACCCAGAATGCCCCCTACGCAGTCACCGATCAGCACCACCTGCAGGAAGAGAAGCCATCAGACCTAGAAGGGACACCTCACCATATAGCCAGCAGCCTCCTGCCCTGCCCCACCCCACAGCCCTCTACCCAGCAGCCTCCCCCCCCCCCACAGACACTAACCCACAACACGCTACCCCCACTCCCAATGCTCCCTTCTCCAGCCCCACAGCCACACACCCCCATCCTCACAACTTCCCCACCCTCTTCCCACAGCCCGCACCTCCTGCCCCCTAGCAACTCTATCCTGATCCCCACAGCTTCCACCCCGCCCTCCTCCCGATGGTGCCTCCACTGTAGCGCTAGGGGTTGTGACAGCCCCCCCGACCTGGCCACAGAAGCCGGTGCCCTCAGCGGAGTGCAGGAAGGCGCTGTGGGCCTGGTTGGCACGGGCAATCGTGGTGGCCACGGAGTGCTGGTAGTTCCCGGAGGACGTGGCGAGCAGGGGCAGGGCAGCCAAAGGAATGTGGTCCTGGCTGCTGGACAGGCTGTCCCCATCATGGCTGTAGGGGCTGAGGCTGGGGGAGAGAGGTTAATGGTGAGGGAGGTGGCTGCTGCCCTGTGCCAGCCCCTGAAGGCAGCCCCTGCCATGCCAGCCGAGAGAGGGCACAGGACCACCCAGGGGACCACCACTCTCCAGGCCAAGAAACACACACAGAGCTAGCTTAGCCTTTGATTTCACTCAGCAGCAATGCAGGGAACCCACAAGCCTGAGTCCTATAAGACTCTGGCTTGAGCAAAGTTAAGGAAGATAGGTCCGTGACCTCTCAGCACAGAGAAAATTGCCCAACAGTTACCCGAGATTTGGGGAAGTGGAAGTAGCTGGCTAAACAGAGCGAGAGCTACGACAGAACAGTACCAGACCACAGGAGCACTGAACTGATCTCGGGCTTGGGTATTTTTGGACAGAATCGCCAACAGATAGCGAACTACAAACTTGCTTGAACAAAAGGCGATGCAGCCGATAATGAGCTAAAAGGCACCAACGTGATCTGTGCAAGCACTGTGACTCAGGTGAGGTTTGGACATGGAAGGCTGGGCATCAGAGAGAACTTTACTGATGGTGCCCAGGCCCTACAACAGACCAAGGCACCACGTAGTGGGGGCGAGCTTTCTTTCCATCAGCAAACCTACCACCGACCTTTGGGCACCTGGCCCATGGAATTCCTTGGTTCTTTGCCTCTCCCCACCAGGTCCCCAAGGGAGGGTCAAGTTTATGAGAGTATGCAAGAAATGAAACAAAGGTGTCCCTCAAACTGTGGCCATGCTACGTGCTTTCTTGTCTTCACAGATTGTGTGAATAAAACTCATCTCAGCTTGGCTTTATCCACAGTGGGAAAGTCTTTGCAATGCATCTGAGCTCCCTACACAATATTGAACTTCCCAGTTTGAATTCTGTGGAGCCGGATTCTGAGTACCCCCCCGCTCATTACATTAGTAGCACCTGGCAAGCAGTACAATTAGAATTAACCCTCGAAAAAGATCAGGCAACATTGGGCCCACGACCCACTTCCATGACTGCAGGATGCTAGAGTCAGCACTCACCCCTATGAGCCCTCACCCACCTCCCTGTGGCACAGGCCCCCCAGCACCACACTGGAGAACCAGGGCCAGCCCTGACCACAGGCAACACCCCCTGCAAGAGGGTGGGCGTACTTGGAGACCAGTGCGTAGGCGGCAGCACAGATGGGCGGGCAGGGCACCAGGCGCAGTGCCACGTGGCCCAGAGCCTCAGGGAAGTGCACGCGGGCAACGGCGTCGAAGGCAGCAGCCAGCGTCTGCACATCTGCCTGCTTGGAACCCGGCTCGCCCGCACCCTGGTCCAGGATGTTCCCGCTGTGCAGGATGAGGAACAGCGCATGGATTTGGCAGGCCTGTGCCACGCTCTCCACAGAGCCGCCCTGTGGAAACACATTCCATCAGTGGGGCAGGCAGAGACAGGGGCCTGTGGCATGGGGAGGGCATGGTACGTGGAGGGGAGATATTGGTCCCCCTGGTTCAAGGGGGATGGTGCCCACGATGCGTGCTTGGGAAGCACTTCCCTGCTGGCCAGGTTAGCCAGATCGCCCACTTGGCCCCACGCAACAGCCCTAGGCACACTGGATTGGGCAGCCAGCCCTGCCTTGCTGCAGCTGGGGGTGTCTGTGCCAGGGGAGGCCATGGCTGGGGATTCCCAGGGGAAAAGGCACCTGGGCTGCAAGGCGAGGACAGAGCAGAACCAGATGGGGTAGGGCAGAGGGGGGCACACACCTCAGCAAAGTTGGCCTGAGTCAGTCCATCACCACTGGGCTTGGCCACGCTGGTCCCATCCCCTGCACAGACAGAGTCCAGGTAAGATGAGGGCCCGGGAGGGGCTCCGGAGGCTAAGCCCGCTGCTGGCTCCCAACCCCAATATCCTGGGGTGCTACGTGAAATATGGGGGTTCCGGCCTTCACCCTGCTGTGCCCTGACTCACTCCCCTTCCCCCCACTCTCCAGCCACCTTCCCCTGCACACCGCACCACCTGCCACCTTCGCACCATCCTTTTCCTCTGAACTCATCCAACCCCTCACCCTCCTGCCTCCCTGTCCCACCCCACCCTCCCACGCCCCATCTCCCTGACCCCACACCTCCTGCTGCTCTGCCCCCAACCCAGCCACACCCCATCCTCTTGCCACTCAAGCCTTGCCCCTACCCCACATTTCCTCTCACTCCATCCCACCCCACTCCCATCCTGCTGCCTCCTTGCCTTTTGTCCAACCCCTCCCTCTGCCCCACACTTACCCAGCACCTCATCCAGTTCGCCCGGCCGCTCCAGCGTGTCCAGGAAGTCATTGGAGTTCCACTTCGTCATTTCCTTGGCAAAGACCTCATCACTGTCAGAAAGATCCTCTGGGGAGGAGGGGGAAGAAGGGGTCATGAGATTGAGATACCCCCCACAAAGACACCTCCCAAGAAAGAGGGATCCCTGGAAATGTGGGACACACTCCCAGCAGAAATATCCCCAGCAATGCAGGATTCCACTTAGGCACCTGCCGGTAGGAATGGGGGACCTCCCAAGAAGAGACACCCTACCCAAGGAGGGGGGGACCACCCAGATGAACCAGCTCCCAGAAATGGGACACCCCACCTCCCCCGTACCGTGTGCATCGAAGAATTCCTCCTCCGAGCTGTTCTCCGAGTCCCGTGCGATGTTCTGCATGCGCCACTCGGAGAGACTCTGGGGAGATACCCCCCCTGGGATGGAGATGGAACAGGGGTCAGAGAATGGGGACCCCTCCCCACAGCACCTCACCTCTCCCCAGTGCGTTCTGCTTCCCCCATGCTCCTACCCCATCCCCACCCCCTGCCTGAACCTCAATCCTGCTCCTCATCTCTTCTATCCCAGCCTGCACCTCCCAGCTCACTCCCCACAATGCACTCAGCACCCCCTGCCCTGGCCCCTCACCTCCGTGCTGGGAGGAGTAGGAAGAACGGGAGGATGTGGACCATTGCTTGGCGAAGGCATCGTCGGGGGAGGCATCAGGCGACCCCTCCCCCTCAGCTCGGTCCTGCCCGTTGGTGCTGTCTGGCTCAGCCCGGCCCTCGGACCTGGGGGCAGCCACCGCTTCCTCGGCCTCGGCGCACTTGGCCATCTTCTGGGCCAGCATGCGGGCTGTCTCCTCCTCCAGCTGCCGGATGTCCTCCATGGTCAGCTCCGTCCATTCATCCTGCCAACACCAAGCTTGGCGATGTGCCCGCAGCATCACCTTCCGCAGCCCTGAGGCAGAGGGGGGCGTGTAGCGCATCCAGAGTGGCTTCCCCAGCGCCAGACCTGAGCCAGAGCACCCCTCCCTGCTGCCCCCCCACAGCCTGAGCCAGAGCACTGCTCCCCCTGATGGGCCCCCCAGCTCTCTCCTAGCCAGAGCAGCCCAACGCACACTCCAGGACTCTCCAGGGAGGATCAAGAAATTGGGGTTCCCCTTCCAGGGTTCCGCTATATCACTGTGACCCAGCAGGCTGTGAGCAGCTTCCCTCCGCAATCCTCTGACTGCACACACCCCAACCCCACCTTTTATCAGGAGGCCAGGGAGTCTCTGGGGGCAGCAGCAGGGGATCTACCTGGGTGGGGCAGGGGGTCAAATGCAGGGGGCTTGGAGGAAGCACCAGGAGGACTAAACCAGACGGTCTTTGGGGGAAGTACCAAAAAGGGGGCAGCACTGTAGGGGAGAGGCGTGATGTTATGGGGCAGCGTTGGAAATGAGGGGCAGTACCTCTAGCCCAGGGCTTGGGGGCAATGCTATGGGGCTAGGAGGATGGCAAAGAGGACAGCACCGGGGCAGAGCTAAGGGCAATGCTGTACAGGTGCAGGCAGAGGTGGGGGAAGGACTAATGGTGAATGTGGGCTGGGGAGCAGCACAGGCAGTGTCACTGGTGGGGGGGGCAACGCTCACCGACGTCGTGGATGAATTGCTCGATCTTGGACTGCATGCCCCAGTAGCGAAACTCCACCTTGCACAGCTTGTAGGCACACATGAGGGGCCCGGAGGCCATGGCCGCCTCTAGCCAGTCATCTCCCAGCGGGCCCCGGCCCGTCTTGGCCGAGCGGTACAGCTTGGGGTCCTCCTCTGCCTTGTACTCGTTGGGTGAGATGGGGTCCCGCACAATGTCAATGGTGTCTGGGGGTGGAAGGGAGTCAGCACCCGGCATGTGGCACCCACCTGCCCTC
>ML686177.1:1635096-1646456 GCA_007922175.1 Pelusios castaneus
TCCACCCCAGGGAAGGGAAAAAACCTGCCCCTTTCCCCACAATGCCTTAAGACCTGTTCCCCAAGTTTTTTGTTGCAGAGCAAAGGAACAGCGGGTTGGAGCAGTGTGGCAGAGGGGAGGATGCACAGAAGGGAGGCGATCAGTGGGGGGAATACCCACCTGCCCAGCACTATGCCCTCCCTGCCCCTGGTATCCTGCCCCTGCCTGAGACAGAGCACATGCAAGCAGCAGAGCTCAGGACAGCATCTTCCTCCCACTCCAGCAAACCCCAAACTAGGCAGTGGGGGGCTCCCCATATCCAGCCCTGAGCAGCTGGCATCCACGCGCCAGACCTGCTCTAGCACTGAGTTCTTGTACAACTAAGGGGTTTGCGAGACAGGTCTGTGCTCTGCATCCCAGTACCAAACACAGCCTGGGCAGGTCATGGGCGCCTTCCCCCAGATGACGGCTCCATTCCTCACTGTGGCACTCAGTGCCCCAAGCATGAAAGTGCAGACTGGCTCACCCAGGAACAGGTGTGGAGTGCCACTGTGGGAGCTTACCCAGGATCCTCTGCCTCTTCTCGGCTGCTGTGAGGTTGAAGACATTGGTCTGTTTGCCGGCATCGGGCCGGTAATAGGTCTCAATCTCAATGGAGAACTTCTCCACAAAGGGGCAGGTGTATCTGTGAAATGGGAGAGATGGGGGAAGCATGGGGTTGGGGGGCGTAAAATGGTCAGCTTCTGCCCTGCCCCAGCCCCACACACTTCCCTGTGCCTCCCCCCCACATCCTGGTCCAGCCCTATCCCAGTGCAACTCAGCCCATGTCCCATCCAGCTTCTCTGCCGGTCTTGCCCCACTCACATGCCTGCCCTGCCCGCAATCCAACCCCAGGGCATGGGATGGGAGGCACCTCCCCTAGGGTTGTCAATGCAGTGCACGGGCTGCCCCTGCTCTGTGCCAACCCACTGGCCCTGCAAGAGACAAGTGCCCCCTACCGACTACACAGCAGGGGCAAGGGACATGGCAAGGGTGGAGCCCCTCAAATATTGCTACCAATGTTCCACAGCTCCAGGCCCCCCACCCTTGGTGCCCCTCAGCTGGCCTCACAAACCCTGCCCCAGAGCAGCCCCTCACCCCCTTCCCTGCCCCTCCCAATGGTCCACCTGGTGCGCGTGTAGGGATAGGCATTCCAGGATTCCTCCTCCACCTGTAGGGCAGCCTTGGGCAGCAGAGCACGGAACCAGCTGGGTATATGGGAGCCCACATGGTAGATCTTGTGGGTGTATTGGCCGCTGCCCCCTGGGCCATCACTGTAGGGCCGGTTGGCCAGGATCTCAACTCCACTGCCCTCGCCACTCGACTCCTCCCGGCTCTTCTTCTGGAGGAGAGACACTGACCCATCAGCTCCGACCTGCGCCCTGGTACCACCCCCACCCCGGAGCCAGCTCTCCCAGATAGATCTTCACCACAAACACTGCCCTGCCCCAGACCCCCACCTCATGGTATAGACACCATCCTGCACCTACACAAACAGTCCAGTCCAGTCCCAGCCAGGCCCCACCTTGTACCTACAGACCCCACCCCTCACCTGGATCATATAGAGCTGGGCCACCTGGTACTCGTCCAGGGTCATGGGCAGCAGGATGTGATACTCCTTGATGAGCATGGCGATGGGTAGAGCCTGCAGAGAGGGGAGTTAGAGCCCCACTGCTCCTCCCCACGCCCAGACCCCCACCTCAGGGGGCCATTCTTGCCCCCTCCATCCCCCAAACCCTCCTTCCCTCCCTTCTGGCTGTGTGGCCCATGGGGTGGGGGATGGGATCTAGGAGCAAATCCCCATGTGACCTGCTTCAAAATTCATTCTTGCCTAGTGCGTTTCCATGGTGATGTGCATGGAATTGGGGGGACAATAGGGTGGGAGGGGCATATTCCCCCCCCATATTGTCAGCTCCTCTCGCATCCACCATACCCAGCCCTGCATCAGCAAGGGACAGTCCTGGACACCTGGGTCCCATCCCAAGGCAAGGCTGGGCCACTGTCCATCTCCCAACCCCAAACTAGCTGGATGCTGAAGGCAGCTACGGGCTTTGTTCCTGAAGCTGAGGGAACACAGAAGTGGGGAACCATGGCCTGGGCCACCAAATCTGCCCCCAACCTGGACCAGAGCATCAATTCCCCTGCTCCCCACAGCCCTCCTGCCTGGGTCCTAGGCACCAAACTCCCTCCCCCCACCCCACCTGGGGCCTGGCACCAAACCTCCCCACGCACAGCCTTCCCTTCTGGCCCCATGGCATCAAATCTCCCCCCACACCCTCCCCACCTGGGCCACCAACCCCCAGCCTGAACACCCCTGGCCCTAACCTCCCCAATCCACAATAGGAAGCTATTAACTAGAGCTCAGCACTGGCACTCCCAGTCTTTCTCTGGGAAGAGGGCAATTCCCAGACAACACCCCCTAGAGGGGAAAAGCCCCGCATCCCATTTTCTCCCACCCCGGAGCCAGCCAGTCCCCTGCCCTGAGGATGGATCAGCCTGAGCCCCCTTACAAAGCAAAGGCCCCTGCCCCATCCTCTCTGGGCTGGTTTGCATCTGACATGCCCGAGGGCAAAGGCCCCTGCCCCATTGCCTCCCCTTGGCTGGTGCAACTTGTGCCCTCTAGAGGCCAAAGGACCCTGCCCCATTGCCCCCCCCATGACGGAGTGGAAGCTGGCGCCCCCTAGAGGCCAAAGGCCCCGAACTCCGTTCTCCGCCAGGGTCGCAGGCAGCCACCCCCTGGGGTCCTTCCCTCGCCCCACCTGCTCGCGGTGCGGGCTGCGCCGGCCGCTCTCACTGCACCAGCCGGGCCCTCGCCGTCCCGCGGCTGCCGCAGCGCGGCCCCCTCCCCGCCGCGCACTGGAGCATCGCGCGGGACTCGACTGCTGCAGCCCGGCCGCTGCGCTCGGCTCGGCTCGTTGCCTGCCCGCGTCACCGCACCTCCTCCCCCACCCCCCCGACGGCCGGCTCCGTGCGGGGGGAGCGCTGCCCGGCCGAGGAAGAAGCGGGATGGGGAGAGCCGTGGGGCGGAAAGGAAGCGGGGAGCCGATCGCACACGGGGGGAGGGAGGGAGCCGTGCGGGGCTGGTCCGGGCTAAGGGGCTGGCCCTGGAGCTGTCGCTGCTTCCTGGTCGGGCTATAGTCTCCCCCTCTGGGGGCAAATCCCGGAGCGCACAGCCCGGGGCCCAGGGCTGGGGGTAGTTGGGGGGGTGTCCTGAAGCCCCCTCCCCAAACAAGCACCCGCTGTGGCCCTTTAAGAAACCAGCACCCCATCGTCTCTGCCTGTGACATCATGGCTAGTTGCCATGGAGACAGCTGTGACATCAGAGGCTGGTGACATCAAGCTCCAAAAGGATATAAACAGCTTGAGGAGGGCAGGCGGGTGACTCACTCAGAGTGGCCGCAGCCAGAAGCCGTCCCCGTCCTCCCCCCATCCTTGCAGGCACACACGCTGCAGCCAAACCCACAGCCTGGTTAAGTGGGGCACTGGGCAGAGGGCTTGGGGTGACACAGCAGGCTAGAGCCTGGCTCAGGGGGATGTGCTGTAGAGATCACAGGGTGTTGCAGGATGCTGGAGCCCAGAGGCTCCAGCTCAAAGGCGGAGAAGCCACATGGCCTGTCTCTTCTGGGTCTGGAACACTGATAGGCTCTGCCAAGGCAGTGGTTTTCAAACTTTTTTTCCCTCAGGACCCAGTTGAAAAAAATCATTTATGCCCACAACCCAACACTCACTTCTTTGAGCAATGCATTGCAGTCTTGCTGCATTGGCTGTATATGAGGGTCTGTGACCTAGTATTGGGTCCTGACTCCTAGTTTGAAAAACACCACTAAGGGACTGGGGCCTATCACACATTCTACAGATCCATCACATCAGGTACTGAGCGTGTCTGGGCCCAGCTCCCTCACACTCCTCCCATCCCCCCTCAACCGCTGTGTGCCTGGGCCCTGAGCAGAGCTGGCCATCCCCAGTGACGGGCTCAGACGTGGCCCATACTGCTTAGCGCTGCTCCCATTAGGAGCCCAGCAGAGATGAGTGGTCCTGGCTTTGATTTGTGCACTGATATCCCTGGTCAGTGCTTCTCCACCTGTCAGCCAGTTCCCCGAACTCATCCCCACCCCACCCCACAAGGCAACATGTGCTGGACAAACAGGTGACAGAGGCCAGAACTTCTCAAAAGCACACCCCACCCCTTGCCCAAGGAACCCTACTGTCATCCAGACACTGCCCAGAGGCTGGGAGCATCCCAACACCCACAGGAAAGGACTGCTATGCACTGGTCTGGGTCAGTGCGTGGCTCATACCAAGCTTCAGAGGGAGCAGTTGCTGCACAGAAATGTAGACTAGCCACAAATAGTGGGACTCAAGCTGGCCACCGAAAAGCCAAGCTCCAGGTAGACCGTGGAAAGGACGGGGAGGCAGAACCCCAAAATGTCCCTCACCTGGCACCAAACAGAAGGTGTAAGAATCAGGATGTGACAAAAGCAGCTCATGGAGGGAGGGCTGGATCTTGAGCGATGGACCCTAGATTTTCCCCACAAAAGTCTACCCCAGTGCCAGGTGTGATGCAGCCGTTTTCCCTTTGTGCAGGGATTTTACAGCACTTTGATTATTAAAGTCAGCTCCTGACTGGGATGAGAAGCGATGGCTGAGTAACCCCCTTGAACAGATGATGGCAGCTGGCACCTTGTGGTCACACAGACACATTTTGCAAAACATTTAATCTATTCAAAAACGGATGTTTTCATCAAAACCAGTCCCGTCTTGGGGGACCCTAGTCAGAGACCCAGGGGAAGGCCAGAAGGAGCAATCGGATTATCTGGTCTGACTTGAGTACCATGTGCCACCAGCAAACACCCAGCCTTGCTCAGACAACCCCAACTTTGGACCAATACCCTATCCCAGGCTTCCGTAGGGCACTGCAAGTCATGACAATCCAGGTACGAAGATGGATTTTAAAGCACTTATAAGTGTGGGCTGTTAACCAGCGAGTCTCACCCTTAGCTACAGAGGCTTTGCCACCCCACCCTAACCCCCTCCAGTAACGGCTGCCTGTTCTCCACTCCACAGGAACGTGCCCTTCATCTGGCATTCTAGCCCTGCAGGGGGTCCAGGAACAAGGTCAAGCTCAAGTGCCGGTCCTGCAGCTGGCTGGCCGGTCATGCTGAGTCGGCAGGATGCTTGGCTAATGCAGTGGGGAGGCAGCGCCAGGTGGTGGCATGGGCAGAACGCACAGTTGGCACGCAGGAGGCAGAGCAGTGCAGACACGCCTAGAGAAGAACCAGCACAGCCTCTTCCCTGGTCCAGTGCTGCCATCTTGCCTTCCCAGTAACCTCAGAGCCTGAGCCGTATGCCCTAGGCACACTCAACCCCCAACTGGGGAGCAGAGCACAGCTCAGCGGGATGCAGTTCCAGGTTCCAGATGCTGCGGGTTCTCTCCAGGTAGCGCAGGTGTACAGCAGAGCCACTGAGTGGGTTGTGTGTACAGTGGGTCTCCTGCCCTCTGCGCAAGGCGGCCTCGCTCCTCTCGGCTCCTGCTGCTTCCCAAGGCCATGGGAGGCCCCAGGCTGGCTGTGCTGTGGGAGGGGCCGGCTCTTTCCTCATCCTGGGGGAGCCGCACAAACCACAAGGGCCAAAGGCAGGTCAGAATCCCAAGGCTTTCTTTTATTGAGTTATAAAAACAAACATGTTATAAAGCTGTGAGAAAAGTTGCTAGCTCCTCTCCCCGGAGATCCATGCAGCGTGGTCCAAGTGCCAGTTAACCCGGCACTGACTGCCAGCAACAGCAGCACTCCAGCAGGACCCAGTCCAGGTCCTCGGCTGTCGAATGGCTGAAAGGTCTATGTGGGGTATGACAGAGCCGGGAAGGTCCGTAAGAGGGCAGGTCTCCAGGCTCTCGGATGCTCATCGGTGGGGAGGTCCCTGAGGCAGGGCAGCAGCTGTTACGTACGGGCGTTGCGCTCTGTCTCTGCCAGACACTCTCTCACCAGCGCCCGGGCGTGGATAATGCCTGCAAAGGGAAAGCCCAAGGGAGCCTCAGACCTGCCAAATGGCCTCACAACCCAACCCAGCAGGGCACAGTGCCAGGGCCTCACCTAGGCCAGCCGTTTCGGAACTCTACCTGATCTGGCACCAGCTCATAACTGGGGCAAAATGCACGTAGGCAGGGCTGGAAGGGGAGCCTTGTAAATTCAGCCTTGTGGGAGAGGCTCCCTGATTCCCTGTCCCCCGCACAGGAAGGACGAAGTGGATCCTGACTCTGTAGGCTTTACCTCCACTCTCATGGCACCTCAGCCATCGGTACCACAGGCACTGGAGCTTCGGGTGGCTGCACAGGGGGACTCAGGGCTTTAGCCTGTGGGGGATGCATCTCCTCTCTGCCTCTGTCAGGCAGCGGTGGAGAGGCTTTACAGTAGGCGGAGGGATGCCATTGAGGCATCTGGGGCAGCCCCCTTCCCATCCCTGTGATGGGCTCAAGCTGGCTGCAGATTCATGCAGCATAGGACACACGTGGGGCAGTTCCCCACACCCAGTACCGGCGATGGGCTCATCCTCAGGCAGCATGTCTGTTTCAGACACATCCAAGACAGCCTGATCGCCCGACCCAGCCCTGGGCTCAGGTGCTCTGCAGCCTCAGGCACCATCTCTGCACTGGTCACACTTGGGGCAGCTCAGCTGCTCAGCAGATGGCTCGGGCTCTGTGCACATTCAGGCTGTCACCATGTCAGCTGCGCCCAGACTGACTCCCTGAGGGCCCCATACCTCGTTTCAGCCGCTCCATGGCACTCTTGCTACCTGCATAGGTGGGTCGAATCTCTTTGCCCATCTCCTCGATCACAGAGAGGAGGTCAGTGTATGTGCTCTGCGAGCCCTGAGAACCCGGTGGCTTCATGGCCTGCAAGGGGCAGAGAGAACGTGAGGGAGCCAGCCCTCCCCAGGCCATGTTGGGGCGAGCGGCGGGGAGGGAAGGGGGCAGTGGCTCACCTGCACGTAGCCCATGGACGGGGGGCCAAAGTCGTTGAAGAGGGGCCGGAATGGGGCAGAGGCTCCAGGCACAGATCCAGATGGCGATGGGACACTCGTGACTGGAAGAGATGGGATGGGAGAGGTCAGGTTACCAAGGAAACAGCAATCCCGTTGGTCCCCCATGGCCTCCGTCTAGCACCATACATCCATGCTGTGGGCTGGAGTTATGCCAGCAAGGCCAAGGTATCCCACTCATGAACATGATGTTCCCGCCTGCTACTGTGTTAGTGGGGAGGGATGGGGATGGAGTGGATTGCTGGGATCCAGGTGCAGCACGGCTCCATCTCCGGCACTACTCAGTGATATCCAGCCTATGCCATCGGCTGTCACCACAAACAGGGGTAGAGGGGTGGGCTGGGAATCTGCTGCTTCCTCCCTTTGCTCCAACATCTCCTGTAGCCCCCCGATGTATCGACTTGCTGCCTGTGCAATAGCACCCAGGTTGTGCCTCACTGTTAGAACTACAGCACATGTACCCCTGGACCCCACCAGCCCCTCCAAACCTGCCAGCCAAGCTCCTACACTGGTGTCATCCCCACAGAGAGAGCCGTGTCCCTGACAACATCCAGGGACCATTACAGGCCCATGGCCCGGAGAGTACTACCTCCACGCAACTCACCCCCCTTTCTTGAGCTCAAGGCAGCCTTTGGCCCTTCCGCTCTCGGCTCCATGTCAGGCTCAGTTCCTTTCTCAGCCCTCACCACCTTCCCGGGGCCGAGACGTTTGAGCATGGGGCTGGGAGGACACAGGGTTCTCACCCTCTCACTGTGCAACCCGTTCACTGGCTGAGCTGCAGGTAGAGTGCTGCTGACCTAGCTCTGCAGGTGCTGGAAGCACTCAGGGCTGGTAGCATCTGCCCTCAGTTCACAGCATCACCAGCAGTTCCTCTCCTCATACACTCTGCTGGCCTTGGCCACAGGAACTTGCGGGTTTCTCTCAGCTTCCTGCAGCCAAATGTTGCAAAGAAACAAGATCCTATCTTGGGCAACAGCTGCCTCTGCCCCACAACCCCATCCCCACTGTACCTCCTACGTCCCGCCTGCACCTGCTCCACTGCCCATAACCTGGGCATCAGCTGTGACCCTTCATTCTTGCCTCCTCTGGAATCGGGTCTGCAGATCAGCTCCCCATGTCAGTGCTACTTTGCCTTCCCTACAGACTGTCCAGTCACTCCAAATCAACCTGAGGGAGACTGGAGATGGCTCCCTAGAGCACTGACTGCTTTCTCACTCAGATCTTCCATGTCTGGCCTCCTACATAGCACTGGCCAGGAAATCCACCCAGCCCATATTGCATGGCTTTCTCCTGCCTCCCATTCTTCCTTCACTTTTCTGGCATCATCTGTCAAAACAGGGTGAGTGTGGGTTTCCCTCGCAGCACTCATCATCTGCTTCCCCAGCTCCCCTCTCACTTCAAGTCTCAACTACAAGCAGCTCTCCATTTGCCTCAAGCCACCTGAAGTATCATTCCTCATTGGATCAGAGAAAGGAGACTTCTGGGTCCTTCATGGAATGGCTTGACTGTTATGACCTCACAAAATGTCTTTTCTCTCCAGCTGTCAGGCACTGGTATAAGACAGAATCCAGATGTTTTAAACCTTCTCATTAAGGCCTTGTCTATACAGGGTGGTATTCCAGAAGAGCTATTCCATGTTGCTCTTACTCCAATTCAGCTTAATCCACTTTCCATGTGGATTAAACTAATTCAGAACATGGCACTCTTGTTCTGGAATAAGAGCACCCACACATGCAGTTAATCACAAAGAGTTAGTTCACTTTTGATTCACATCCCAGCTTCTTCCAGGTGGACATTCATGTGTAGATAAGCTCTACGCTTTCCCTCCAAGCCCCATAGCTGAAGTTTTACTTTTGGGGTGAGGTCACAAGCCTATGGACTGCCCCAGGGGGCAGAGTCTTCCTGAGAAACAGGGCAAATGAAATTTGAGCTTCTAACATGAGTCACACAAGCAGATCAAAGCACCATAGTACAGCTTTCTTTACACATCATCTAGCAGCAAAGGCCAACACCCATCTCCTCCCCCACAAACTGTGACATTTCCTGACTTTTTGCATGCTTTTTACACACAACACCTATTTCAAAGGAAGGTGCAAGATACTCTGCAGCAGCCGTTATGGGAGACCTTGCCCCATGGCATATAAAATAGTAAATATTCATTTTTTTTTTTTTTTAAACTGGTTTGGGCAGGGCTATCTGGATAAAAGGTAACCCCAGTTAGACCTTTGTCTATATCCAGCCATGATATTGGCCTCTGTGAGATCAAAGGGGAGAGAGTTGCACAAGCTAACTGTGCCAAAAATTCTTTTCCTTTATTGTAGATTCCTGGATTTAAAGCAGCAAGCCTAGTGTGCCACATCCCAATGTTATTTAATGTCCTCCTCCTTCGCATTACAACACAAGGGAAGTACACAGTCCTGCTCTACTTTCTCTAGACCAGTGGTTTTCAAACCATGGGGTCAGGACCCAGTACTGGGTACTCAGGTATTGGGTTATGGCACCCCCTTCTGCCACCACCAAAACACTGGAATATATTACTGAAAGATGAAATTGTTGGGTCGCAGACATAAATGATTTTTTTTCAACTGGGTCCCAAGAAAAAAAGTTTGAAAACTACTGCTCCTAGACCATTCAGTGTTTTGTATCCTTTTGTCAAAGGATAAGCTGAGCTGTGCCAAACTCCTTCCAGAGTTTCTTGTGGCACATCTCTGAAGCCCCTTCAATTCTACAAAGTTCCAAAGGGGTAGCCATGTTAGTCTATTGCAGAAAAACAAAGAGTCCTGTGGCACTTTTAAAGACTAACAGATTTATTTATCGCAGGAGCTTTCGTGGGAGAAAATCCCACTTCGTCAGACACTTTGAAGATGGGAAATTTATAGAATGGGAGGAAATGAAATGCAGGGACGTATATGACATAGGATCAAATCGTCTGACGAAGTGGGATTTTCTCCCCCAAAAGCTCATGAGATAAATAAATCTTAGTCTTTAAAATTGCCACAGGACTCTCTTTGTTTTTCTTAAATTCTGCAGTATCACTTTATGAGAGGGTGACCAGTACTGCACTTTGTCTCCAAGGGAGGGTGCTGCTCTGATTTACAGAAGGGCACGCAGAGGTTTTCAATGCTATTCCTCACACATCCAAGCTCTGGGTTTGCCTTTCTTAGAGTTGTTGCACAGCCAGCCGAGGAATCACAGAGCGGTACGCAGAAGTGCCCTGATGGTTAACGTACAGCCCAGTAAAGTGGATGGTAAATTTGGATTACTCCCTCCAATGCGCATCACAGCATTTGTCCATGGAATCCAATCTGCATGGTGCTACTTCTATCCCCAGTGTGGTTAGGGCCCTCTCTTGGAAGTTCTCCCATTTCCAGGAACTGAATTGGCCCTTCCACGGTGTTGCTTATCACCAGGTGTAATCTGCATTTAGTCTGCTAGTTCCTCAGCGGGGAGTGTACAAGATTGCACAGTTAATCGCTCAGAAGTCAGGAACACCCAAGTCCCAGCTGCATGTGCTCCTGTAACTCTGTCCTGTCACCAGCCAACAAAATTACCATAACAAGTCTAACGCCACAAGCCGAGGTTCTCTCTCAAACAAGCTGCTCTTCAAGCTCAGTGACTACAGACACATGCAGCATCTGCTGCAGACAGCCAGGGTCTTCAAGTCATTGAACAGAAGGACACACAGCACTGTAAGCAACAGAACAGACCCACACAGCCAAGCAGAGCTACTGGACCCAGGCCAGCTGCACTCAAAAAGGCCTTCGTGCCCTTTGAAAAGCAAATGCTTGGTGCACAGCTCCCATGGCAATTTGGTTCAGGGGATAAAGCACTGAAGTGGGTGTCAGGAAACTTGAGTTTCATTCCTTGCTACACCACAGAACTTGGCAAAGCCACCTGTCCCCCATTCCAGTGCCCATCTGTATAATGGGGCGCTGGTACTTAACTTTCTATATAATGAGCTCTGAAGCCTCAGGATGAGAAGTGCTACCTGAGTGCTGAGCTGACAGAGCTCAAGGAGTGAATACACCATGTCAAAGCTGAAACAGACCTGCCAGTGATCACATTAGCATCCCTGACACACAGTACCTGCATGGCCCCCCATGAAGGAATGGAGAATGTCACCAACATGACAGTGTTGTACTGAAAAAATAGCAATAGTGGCATGCAGGGAAAGGGAAGGACCTGTGGGCAAAGAGCCATGGCACTGTCTGATAAGGGGGGATTCATGACATGTATAAGGAAAAACAAACAAGGAGTCCTGAAAAAGAATTACTGTGAGGGGGTTCTGGCTGGGGGGGGGGGGGGGG